>VDFB02058242.1:307996710-308047989 GCA_007258455.2 Sequoia sempervirens | reverse complement strand
TGCCACTTAAGGGCCTAGTTTGGACCCCCATAATCTTGCACTGATCCACATATAGAAACTCAATTATTTCTACACTTGACAAAGATCTGACAGTGTGACACCTAGGAAAAGAAGGCTCAAATCAAACATCAGATGACTATGAAATCATGTCCAAAATTTATCTACTAGGATGTTGTCGCCCAAGGTGACTTGGTCTTCATAAATCATCTTCAAATTTATATCACAAGTGTACAGTATTTAGCTCAGTTTGTTTTTGAAGTCTAGATTTTTCTATGACATTCTAGATCTACTATTTTTGCATCATAATACTTATTTAAATCATTAGCCTAGTTAAATTATTGCAAATTTCATTCCAAAATCCATTCTAAATTTGGTGAAGGGTTGTATGACTCACATTTCAAGTTGTAAGCCAATCCTACATCTTTTCCAAATTCATCAAACCCCTGCTACCACAAAAAATGCCCTAAATGAAATGAGGAAAGGTTCTTAAACCGTAGAGTCAAATCCTAGAGTTTCCCTTTTTCTTCATTTCAAAGGTTAACCCTAGATTGGCCTCATAGTGTTCCTTTGGATTATTCAAATAATTTAACATGAATCACTTATTTCCTTAACTAGGTTTCATGTATTGGCCTAACCATCATGTATTACCTCCCTATAAAATTTTCATGATTCTTCTAAGAGAAGACTATATAAATCCATGAACATGACTTCATACAGGTCATCTCCTCCTCATTGGCCCCAATGTTGAAGTTCACCTTACACCACTCCACCAACATTTCATGTCCTTTTCATAACTAACACACATTATATGGGATGGGTTGAATCATCCTTCACCACCATCATTTTTAACATTGGGTTGTTAGTATTGCTTTCTACCATTGCTTTATAGAATTTTCCTTTGGCTTTAAAATATTGTGCAAAATAAAATCTTATACTTTATTAGCTCTTGACTAGCCTTGGTTTCAATAGAACCCTTCTCATCATGAGCACCTTTCCCTACTATATGTTTTAACCTCTTCTATCATCCTACTAATTTTTATCCTATCATGGCAATGTGTTCACTAGTCATCATGGGAACTTTAATGTGGAAAAAATAGATCTAGGGTCTAAATCACACCTTTCTCAATATTACATTATAGAGGAACCAAAAATGACCATGAACATAAGACCACCTAGATACTATCTTAAATGGAAGAGCCAGAATGGTAGATCAAGGTTTTGGTCCACTTTTTTTTTGTATGTGTTGATTAAGAATTGAGTTAATTTGATTGTGGAAATGTAAAACTAGGTAAACTATGGATCTATAAAAAACTAGTGTAATTTTAGGAAAACATAGAACTGCAATACAGAAATTGATGAAACAAAAGTAAAATGCAAAGATAAAGGAACCTAGCATGTAAATTAGACCTAAAATTTCTTGTTCAATGGTGATGCGGCCCTAGACTAGAGAATGTTTCTTTCTAAAATTTATGAATACGTCTCAATAGGTTACAGTTTGTAGGTTCTTCCTTCTTGGACTCAACTTTGGAACTTCATTTGTTGATGAATAATTTAACTTTCCCTGATTTATTGAAATAGGAGGCTTGAATACTTTATCATGCAGTTAGGTCTTCAATATTCTTCCAAATCCACTTTATATTTGGCACCTACAAACAAGAGAGGGGAGAAAGGGTTGTTCTATGTAGGGGCTTAGCTAAGTCAAGCCCCATTTCAATGTTTCCACCTCCATAATGGCTATGATTATGTACACAATGTTTACCCTTGTTTGGGAAAAGGAAAATGGATAAAAACAAGTGATAAATGACAAGTGTTGCAACTTACCACTCAGATCTTATTTCCTTGACGGATTTAAGTCATGGTACTCATATTATATAAGGAGAATTTTATGCTTGATTGAAGGTCCTACAAGTGTTAGTACTCACAAAAAAATGAACATAAAACATGAAGAATATTACTCATATAATTTCAATGCATTGTTAACATAGATCTTGAATGATGAATAAATGTTATTGATTATGCTCTTGACTACTCTTGATTTATTTTTTAGGATGCACAATTGGGAATTCAATTTTCCCTAGGTGTTGAAATGGTGAAAAAGACGTGTATTTATATGCAATTATTTGTTTCCCACAAAATTAATTGTAAAGAGACAACAAATGAATTTATATAATTTTTAAATGTAAAAACCAATAATAACATATTTAAAATTGGGCCAAAATAGGATGTTCAAGGGTGATTATGCCCTCGATGAAAACTATTTTGGGGCTTTTGCGACCATTAAATAAATATTTAATTTATTAATTTTCAATTATATCATGATTTTTTGGAAATAATAATAAAATGGGAAAATTATTACCATAATTAGGTCCAAGCACATAAGGGGGAGCTAAACCTAGTGTGAAATTGTCAAGGTAGACAATTTATGACACTATATTTAGCCCCCACTTTAGTGAGAATATGAACTTATGATCATGCTCACATTAAAGTAAGGATAAGACAAGAAGGTTTTCTTATCAAAATATTGTAGCAACTTAGGATGACACTAAATCTAGAGGATGTGCTAGACCCTAGGCTAAAGATCCTAGAGAACAACAATGTAAAGATAAAGGAACGCACACATACACATGAGGTGCAATACAACAAAGGATACAAACATGAAGCATACAATATGAAGATGTAGATTAAACATAATACAAATGTAAAATACAATGGAAACATGAAGCCAACATAATGTAAACACAATGTAAACATGATGTAAACACAAAACACACAAAAGGGGGTATGGCATCATAGACTAGAAATGTCTAAAAATTTCTTACTAGGATTCATACCCAAGGTATTCTTGGCTCATAGGTTATCAAAGTATGATATTTTCTAGGTGGTCCCTAAAAGGAATTGCAGGCTAGTGAAGTCTGATATTCACTAGGTGAACTTGATAAGAAACAACATAGGCTAGTGAAGTCTAATATTCACTAGGTGAATTTTTGAAATGATAGAAAATGAAAACACACAAGGGCTACTGAAGTCCTATATATCCACTAGGTGAGTTTTCATGTCAACCATAACAAGAATTATAATCAAAGCTCATTATTTTCAAAATATCTCTAATAAGGTGCTACAATTTATGATCAATATGCCACAAATGCATCAAAAAGTTCTAATTGTGTGAAATAAAGTAAAACACATTATGTAATGTATGCCCCCAACTTATAGTAATTTCTAACACCAATCAGGAGAAATTTCCTTTAAGTTAGAATAAAAATGATATTTGACAAGACATAAGAGCTTGCTAGGAAACACATGATGCCAAATGATATGTTCCCAAAAAAGTTGACTTAGGACAAGGGTTTTCCCACAAAAAAAAGCCATGCAATTAACAATACAAAGCTAGCACGAGGGATCCATAGATATGGGGTAAATATAGATGAGAGATAATGTGTAATATGATCATGTTCAGAATTGACATCATTCTCCAAATAGTTGTGGAACTACAAACACAAGGGAGAAATGACACATAAAATATTTTTCATTCAACATGGAAGAGACCTAAATTTCTCAACCCTTTGCATCATTCCCAAAAGAAAACCAAAGAGAAAACATGACATTTATGATATAAAGAAGAATGAATATGAAAATAGAGGAATTTCATAATATATTCATTATATTTGTATCCTTGTGTCAATGATAAAAAAGGGTCATCCAACGAAAACTAACAAACATAAACACACACCAAGAAACATATTATAGGGAAATCACATTATGTGCAAGAAACACACAAAGACACAAAGGTTACTACACATGTGATTCAATGTATAGTAAATTGTTTGCATCACAATCTTTCCCATCATACATGGAAGGAAAACAACAAGCTAAAGGAACTACAAGAAGTGTAGTGCAAGGAGAAGAACGATGTACAACACATGGTGGATCAATCACATTAGGAGGATCATCATGGTTTCCCTATCGAGGTTCATTTATTTGGAAATATAACAAATAATTCATTATGATATTCTTTTGCACACTTGTTTATCTTATAATTCAATATTAGAGTATATCACAATGGCCTACATAGTAGTGTTATCGACATAATGGCAAGCACTATCATCCATGTGAGAATTTTTTAATCTTTTTTTTGGTTGGGATAAATAAGGTTTAGCTTAATATTTTGGTGAGGGAAGTGGATTGGAGTCAAGTGATGATGAAATGGATGGGTAGGAGGTATTTCATCAAAATTCGGTTCTATGGATGGAGGATCATTACGTAAGGATTTAGTTTTTTCAACAAGTTTATGATCCATAACACATCGTCATTTGCATTCCTTTTCACTTTGATTTCATCTCGTGCACGAGCTTCAGCTTGTGAAAGGGGAATTGAGGCATTTTCCAACATTGGTTCATTTTCTTCCTTTGTACCTGTGGAATTGAAGGAACTATCAAAGGTTGGGAAACCATAGGCATTTTAGGTTTTTGCACTATAGTTTGTTTTTCCTTAGAAGGCACAAAATTAATCCCTAAATTCCTCATCAAACAGGTTCCTATTTTCTTTTATAGGATAGTGAAGGGTTACCATGATGTAGATGTCGAAAGGATGAGGAACAATACTCAATTCAGGTCGAGGTTCATTCGCTATCGGTGGGGTAGGATGAACAATTATCAAAGTCACTAGAGACCAAGGAGCCTTGGGTAGAATTTTGGTAAGGGATAATTGGTTTATATGCTTAGCTTTAAATTTTTGATATGAAAAAATAGATTATCTTCACAAGGTTTAATGAGTTGGGTTGGTTGAGGCCAAAAGTAATCTAGTGAAATTTTTTCACAAGAGGCTAAAGGCTTAAATCGACTATGGTAAATGGTATGTATTTTTCCTTTGAATGAAAACTTAGACATTTATGAAATATTGATGGGACCACAATCATAGATTTGAGTCATAGGTAACCTAACTTCACACAAAGCTAGTTTGACATCGAGATTATGGTAAATGAAATATCTAATCATTTAGGTCCTACCTTAACAGGAATATTTATTAAACCAATTATAGGGAAAATAGAACCATCATGAGCCTTTAATAACACTTCTAATTTTTTATAATTATCCTTAAAAATTTTGTGTGCATATAAACATTATTTTATGCTTGCATTCACTATACACACGAGTTCAATGAGTATTCCCCTTGTGGGCTTATAATCAATTCTACTAGTTATTTAGAGAGAACCATCAGGTGTAATTATAGAAGCATCAATATGTGTAAAATTCATATTGGGTAAGATCTTGTGTTGACCTTTTTGGTTATGAGTATCAATCATGTTAATTGTATCAGATAGGTTATAAATATCTTCTTCATTATCATTTTCTTTGACTTGATTAGTTGAATGACTTGATAATGGATTTATAAATATTTGCAAGTTTTGCTTAGGCAATGATACTAATTTATTCCCTTTATCATTTACACTAGCCAACTAGATGACATTATAATCGATGGCATCTTACACCTAGTGATTAAGATGCATACATCTTTATGTATCATGTCTAGGTGTACAATTATATTGACAAAAGCCTTTTGCATTAAATTTTAGAGGTAATGGTTTAGTGATATCAATAGGCCTAATTGGAGAAAGTTGAATCATGTTCTTATTTAGAAACTACAATATAATAGCATGGAGAGAATCAAGCAATTACAAAAAATGTCTCTCTTGGCCTAAATTAATATTGTGTTGGAGATACAGTAAGAACTTACATTTCAATGTTACTAGAAGCTTGAGGGGTATTTATCTTTATCATTTTTTTATTTTTCTTCTTAAATGATTTATAGTTATTTTGAGGTATGGCTTCAGATTGACCATTAGGATTCAATGAATGTGTACCTTCATGTTGGCTAACCGATATTTGGTAATCATGAAGAGACATGCATAAGTGTGTGAATGAGGGGTATTTCATTAATAAGATCTTATCTCTAATATTAGGTTGTAAATTTCTAATGAACACCCTTTGAATTTCAACACCTAGGAGATGATAAGATATTTTTTAGTAAAGGGCTTGGTGTCCTATAAAATTAGTCATATTTTCCTTAGGTCCATTTTTTCAATGGACTAAATCAATCAATGTAACTTGAGGTCTAATGTTTTCTTGGAAAAATTGAAGGAACTCATTAATAAGTTGCATAAACAAAGTAACTGATCAATTTATTCAGCAATCAAAAAAACCATTAAAAATCCATTTATTTTAATGAAAAAAATTAGCTACCTGAGAGCATCTTCAAAAATGAAATCACTACACAAGTCAATAAAGGCCAAAAAATGGTTGTTGGGATTTCCTTTTCTAGTATAATTTTCAAAGCAAGTTATCTCAAGGTTTTTTAGTATGCTCAAGGTTTTTTAATATGGGTTTCTTTAGGACAGCAAATGAAAACGGACTATGTGTGAGCTATTTTAGAGGATTAGAATTGGATTGAATTTGGTTAATGTTTGAATTTTTTTTCGTAACCATGACATGTTTTATAATAGTTGATTTATGATGAGATCATTTTGTGACATGTTTTGAGAATGTGTGTAATCTGAAGGACTATTGTTGATGATTAGAGGATTATTATTTTGCAAGTTTATGAGAGGTGAAGAAAATAGAGGTAATAGAGGTATTAAACATGAAGGGACAAAGCTAGACCTAGATCAAGCGTATTTTTTATCTTTTTCTATCATTAAATAAATATTTAATATTAATTCTTAATTATATCTTGATTTCCCAAAAATGATAATAAATTAGTCAAATTGTTGGCATAATTAGGTCCAAGCACATAAGGGGGAGATAAACCAAGTGTGAAATTATTAAGGTAGATAATTTATGACACTATATGAACATATACACTAGCCTCATTTCTTATATTCTCAATTATCGTCAACTACTATTATTTAATAACATGAATTCCTTTCTCTTTTCACTAAAATTAGGTGCCAAAAAACCTTCTCTCACATGCTTCGAATCCACTCCAATTCTTGGCTAGACTTACACTATTATTCCTACTAATGATGGAATAGGGAGACCTTACTTCCTTTTCTCCTCAACCTTATTAAGGATTCTATCACTTTATTCACCTCTTCCTCCACTTGTTATGTTTCCCTTATGCATTACTTAAGAGTCTTATATTCAAATTATTCCCCACCTATATAGAATATCAATATTGCTCCTTGATAGTGTCCAACTACATCATACTAGTTTCCTCCTATATTCCAAGCTACAAACCATTTGTGTATCACATCACTTTCTCCTAGCCAAGATCACGATGTCCAAATCTAATGCTCAGTTTGTAGATATCATCAATGTACTATAATTTCCCACTAATATTGTGCTAGCAATAGATTTCATAACTTCTCAAGAATATATGATTCATAGACCCCAAGTAAAAACTTACCCTTTCATTTAGACACATTCTAATCCCAATGGGTGGCATTTATCCTTCCATAGTATGGAATTCCCCTATAACTTTATCAAGGTAATCCTAACCCTCTATGGGTCTAAAATATCTTCAAATTTGAGGAACCCTTTCATATTTGTGATCTAGTCAATCAACTCTTTTAGATTCAATAATTTAATTAAACTCGGTACCTCCATTTTCATACCATAGCATATACTAGGTAAGTCTTTGAACAATATTTTTTCTCCAATGATAATATCCATATTTAGATACTTCCACTTTTTCTCCTGACCTGACTCCTACTCTCTAAATCACTAGGGTCATCCTATTGGATAAACCCTCTATTCTAGTTTGATTATATCAACTCCGCTTTATTACATCCTTTACATAACAATAAAAAAAACTTCATGTAACCTCCCTATCACATTATAAAGCCTAATTTCCAACATTAACATTTCTTCTACGTAGTATTCTCAACTATGGATTAATAATATCTATGAGTGTGTCTATAAGAAACATCATGCATTGAATGAATTTACATTGATTTGAGGAGATCAACCCACCACATGGAATACATTGACTTTAATGCCACTTGATATAGAATAGTTCTAATAGTATAATTAAGTATTGCCAAATTATAACTTAGCTCAAAATACATACATAAAAATCATAATAAACAAAAAAATAGAGGATCTCAACATTTTTTCTTTATTCTTATGGGGAAATTCATCATAACTTGGTTCATATGCTTGAGGCTTGATGCAAAGGCATATAAGTTAGTGCAATGCCAAAACAATGTCAAAAGATTGGACTATTCTTTAGTGAGTGGCAATCCAAACAAGGAAGGTGTTTTGCATATAAATACACAAACCACAAATTTTAGGGTTGGCCAATCCAAATTGGTCTAATAATATTCAGACGCATTCAAAACTAATTGGCACTAGCCTAGGATCTCAAGCATATAGTGTATAATGCTTCCATGTCTTTGTAAAAGGTTAATTTGAATTTATATCAGCATAAATAAAGATTACATCATTTAAAGAATCTAAGCATGATATAGCAAGATAGAAACAATCTCAAAAGATAATCAACAAAAGAATATAGTTTGAAGTCCCAAATAATTTATGATGATGTAATATTATCATATCATTATCACATAGCCCAAACTACATCAACTAAGAAGAAAAATAAATTGAGCCATCTTTGAACAAGTGTAGCATGAAATACTCAACCAACTACCTATATGTCAATGCTAAACCATCTTTGACTCATCAAAATCACCCAAAAGAAAGTGCAAACCATATATTTTGGTGCACAAAGAAAACCTAAAAAATAATAAAGAATAGAGAAAGAAAACAAATTATTTTTTAGTTGATACAAAGTTGCAAATGAATCAAAAATGCTTTACATATTGTAAATTTTATTTATTGTGATAAAATTTCCATCTTCAATATGATATTAATTTATAATCTTAAACATTTATTGAATAAACAAAAATCTTTACCAAATATACAATAAATTGAACCTAGGTCACTATCATGACAAATGCCAATGAAGAAGATCTATGAATTTTCATTGAAACATCAATAAATAGAGCAAAAGAATATGAATAGTGAAGTAGGCCTGGGTTCTTTTCAAATGAATCCTAAATTTCGCATGCATTAGAAATTCATAGAGCATTAAAAATTTCCCATATCAAATCACGATAGACCGAGCTGCTTTGTGTATACAGACCCTACAATGACATTTTAATGATTGCATATTTCCACTACAGGGTATCTTTCTTAGAGTCCATCTTGCTTATATTTAGTAATGGCATAAACACTATTATTAGTCATGAACTGTCTGCAAAAGCTATATATAGTTGCCTGGTTTTTATTGTTTTCTTAAGGCGTATTTTATTTCCACCATGTTCTAAGAATCGCCCTGCAGATTATTTGCTCCCTCTGATAACAAGAAACAGCATAAACAAAGGATAGATCAGCGACATGCCAGCTTATTCTAACCGAAACCCATTAAAAAGGAAATTTTCAATTATATATTGTAACTTCTGCGAAGATTTGTCCAAGGCAATGGCATCGAATGGGAGACATCATTTCTTTAATATAGTACGATCCAAACAAAGGCAGGGTAAAATAATATCATCCCATGTAACAGATGTAATCATCACGGCCGACATAACTCCTGGACCGTAGATCTAAACTGGCTGCACAGATTCACATGTGCTTCACATGTATCACTACCGATACTCAGAAGCTTCCCACTGCATATATACATTGGATATACCCACAAATCGACGTGACAACGTTGTTCCCTTTATTCTATGCTTTAGCGTTTCCCAAGAGGCCTGTACAGTTGGGATCCAGGTCGAAACTATTAGATTTTAACATTATAAGCCGACTGCAAGCTGAGCAGAAGTGTGTATATAGATACATATCATCTGTATCTTGTGGATCACAATCAGCAAGTGAATAATATGGCTCAAGCGACTCCTGATTCATACGAGTCTTTAGAGACTTTGATCCCTAGTGGGCCTTTGTTTTCTAAGGATTCTAATGGTAGAAAGAGATTACAGAAGAGGGCACCACCGCCTCTGCAGGTAAAATCGGCTAGTATGTCAGATCAGTGCAGGAATAGGATCCCTATTCCTTTACTGTCACCTCTGTCCATTCCATTGCAACCTGTTTCGCATGAAGGCAGTGATCATATGATGCCAATCCCAGAAGAAAATATGGCAACAGTGGAAGCAGAGAATAACAGAGGGCTATCCCTCGATGCAAACCCTGGGCCTAATGGATGGCAGCATCCTGCAGCTCCCTTCCCTGCTGATGTGAACTGTTCGTTTACTTTTTTCCCAATCTTGTTGGGCTAACTTATTAATACTTTTATAGAGTCTGCATTGATGATCTGTTTAGGATTGTACAGTATTTGGTGTTCCATCAATGCTATTCCCTAAAGGCAAGGGTTTCTGATGTATATTATTTGGGCATGCCCTGCCCCTAATATATATTCATCATGAATAATGAGTTTTGTCAGAATGTTGTGAAGTTAATTGATCATTGGATTCAAGGTATTAGTTTTTTCTGTTTCAAGTACCTGGCTTGCCATCAGAGAATCCTTCTCAATGTTCCTATTTTTTTTCTTTAGATAATTAATACATCTACCTTTCTTGGAAAAGGAAATAAAGAACCCAGGTAAATAAATAATTAGATTTATTTTAGAACTTGTAAGTTGAGATGGTAAACTAAGAAGAGATAACTATATTGTTTGAAATGAAAAAGATGTATTATAGTGATTTAGTTCTATGTGTAACTGGACTATAAGCTAATGCTTTATAATTCAACATGGAATTCCAATATCATATCTGATTTAGTGGTGCTCAAATAAGTAGTGAATTGGACTTTGCTTCAATCTAGGTGGAAAGTATGACATAAGGTCTATTAGGTCAAATACATTATGTGAAATAGATTTTTGTATGGAGAACTAATCTTTACTACATGAAATTGCACTAGCAAGTTCCATGATCTAGATATTTGTTCACCTTGCTTCCTAATTTATGAATCTACAAGAGAAATTGGTGTTTATGGACACAATTTTAGACTTTTCTATGTAGGGGGTTCTCCCTAGTCAAACCACCAAGGTGACCATTTTAACAACTTGTCAAAAAATTATAAACAAAAAGAAACCAATATAATAAACATGTTTGTCCCTATGTATGTATATGTTGATGTAGCAATGAATGCTCAAAGGTAATTCTTGAATAATAATGCAAATAAATAATAAGAGCTCTCAATTCTAGGTTTTAGATGTATTTTAATAAATTAGAGTTGGTTTTTTCATACAACATCCTAGAATACAAGTTAAAATATTTTGTAATTCAAGTTGGGACATAATGGCTAGTTGAAGGGGCTGACATGTGCCCAATTTTAATTTTAAACTTTTAAAAGGATGGAGTTGATTTTAGACCACAATTTCAAAATAAGTAGGAAAATAGATAAAATGAAGATTGAAACTAGTTCTTGAGAATTTTTGTAGGTAAATTTGGTATAAATGCAAACACATACCACTTATACACTAATTATTGTATAAAATATTGACTTGATCAATGTAAATCCAAAACAAAGGGAGGAAAAATACGAGGTGTACAACTTTCATTTATACAACATTACACTAAATAAAATAGATTAGACCTAGAATTGTCTTTTAAAAACCTTTCATGGAATTCATCCCTAGCACCTATTAAATTGTATGGACAATGTATAGTTCATAGTTGATGCAAGAGCATCCTGGTCAAATTGCAATCTTGTGTTAATGAAAAATCTAGTTTCTATTAATTTTCCTTCTATTGTCAAGTTTGTCTCTATTTTGTGAATTCTCAAATATGTTTTAGTAGTGTTAGGTAACAATCTAGAGTCTTTGTTTTCTCTCTATAATTTTTCCCATATATAATTTGGACCACATGTTTTATCACATCTAATTCCCATATCAGTAGGTTTTACTCTAACTATTTCATTTATCCTACCAATCAATTTTTTCAAAGCTAATATCCAAATTTCAATTCAATGTAACCTTTTTATTGTATACAAGTTTCACATTGGTTTGGTTCTATTTATATTGGACTCTCATACAATTGACCAATATTGATCTCACATTAGCCATACCCTTGACTTATGGTTAATTTGAGAAATTGCATCTCATTAATGTGAAAACAAACCATCACACAACTCTAATATCAACTTGGAAGATCTAGGATTAATATGTGATGTCACATACTAAAATCTTTGTCTAGAACTTTAATATTATTGGAATGATGACTAGAACAAGAATAGATCTCTATGATATGAAGCCTTTTTTATTAATAATATATTATTAGAAAAAAATTATGATACTATAAAATAAAACAAGCATGGAAGAAAATGTTTTTGGTTGATACAAGATTGTTCTTATGTCACAGATGCTCTTGCATCCAACACCTTGTGTAATGGAAAATTGAGTACCACTTTGGGATGGATAGAGGAAAATAAAAATTATTCACCTTAGCTATAGGTATCCACATTGATTCTTCCTCTAACTCATTTCTTGTTCACCAAATATTTTTTATATTGTTTACTACTAGTTCTCTTTACAACCAGTTTATCAAGTATCTCCTTAATTTCTTCTATCTACTATTTAGGTGTATGTTTTATCCAACTCACCTCTACTTTATCTTCTTCTATCTCACTTTCATGGTACTAATACAAATCTATAATATTAAATAGTGATGATATACCCAAACTTTTTGGTAATTCAACTTCATTTATATTTCTTGAATCAAACTTCTTGATGATCTTATAAGAGCCAAAAACTATTCATATTCAACTTATTATATGTTCCTTGTTAAAATATTTCCTCAAATATATCATCACTTCATCTCCTACTATATATGCCTTATGCTTCATCTTCATGTCATCCTTTTCCTTATACTTGGAATTCAACATTTTTCTAAAAAACATCTTCATGCAATACATTCATATGATCTATAAATTATTCTATCTATGCTCTTATTTTCTCTATATTTATGATATCTTTTAGGTCATACGTTCATTGGAATTTGCTATCATATACTATCTCAAATGACATTTTTCATGTGCTCTTGTTCATTGAATTATTATAAAAAGCTCATCTAGTTCTAAAGACATATCTCAATCACCTATTATCTCTAGTACTAAACATCTCAATGAATTATATAAAAAAATTCTCACTACCTTTTTCTATCCAGCTATGGATGATCTTTAAAATTTAATTCCAAATTTAACTTCATCTTCTTCCATTATATTTTTTTAGGAACTAATACATCAATGCCTAGTTAATTTAATCCATTTCCTACATAACCCCATGAGAGAAAAGGATGCATACAATAGTACAAAATAACCATAATGCATAGATCAAATAGACAATCCACAAGATAACATAAGATATACCCTAAGAAAACCCTTAGGATGGAAAAACCTATTCTCCAAAAGCATCCATGCTCCATCTATTCTTTAGTAATAAAACAATAAATGAACTTATAAAGTTACAGTGAGTACTTTTGAAACATCAAGCCTCTCCAACACATCCTCTATGTGTCTAATCATGAATTCATGCATCCCATACAATGCTTCACACATGCGCTCCTGAAAAGACTCAATAATATGACAGCCCACTCACCCAACCAACCTTTTAACCACTAAACATGTGTTTTCTTATATGGATACAATCTCACACAAATACAACCAAGTGGTAAGATAAACACATGGTAGACAAACAACAAGAAAGGAAAAATAGGTGACTCTATATTTTGGCTCAGTATTTTAAAAAAAATTAAATATACATGTAAAGGACTATTATTCCAAGTTAAATGTAATAAAATGTTACTATTTAAAATAGTTTATTTCTTGGTGTGTGTGTTTCCCCTATGGATGGTAAATTTCTTATGAGTTTTCATGCTCTAGATATTTATTATTTTCTATGTGCATGAGTATCTCATTATCTTGGAATTGGTGTGGCGTTGTTAGTCCTCATAGCATATGATTTATATCCCTACAGTTCATAGATTCATATTTATATAGCAACTAATTGTTACACCTATAATATATTTCTTATTACTTGTAGCTAAATATTCAACCTACAACATGAGCTTTTAGACCCCTATAGAGATTGTGTATTTTTGTTTTAGCAACATAGCCTCCATTCCACCTACTAGTTTTAATCTGGCTAGATTTTAGGCACTTATAGTAAGGCTTGGGCATCATCAACAAACCTTTAATTAAACCTTAAATACTAAATTATTTCCAAACAAGTGAATGATTCATGGTATAACCAAGTTAATGCATCTCTTGAGGCATTATATTCACATCCTAAGTATTTGGGATACACTTTTGATCAAGATGGATTGATGAGATATCAAAGAAGAATATATGCACCTAACCTTATAGAGCTAAGGAATTTAATTCCAGTAGAGGCTCATGATTATCCATACTCTATACATCTTGGAGTGAAAATATGTATTTATATGTTACAAATTTATATTTTTGTCCCAAGATGAAGAAAGATATAATGGATTTAGTTGTCAAAATGTCTCAAATGTCAAAAAATTAAGGAAAAACATGTGCATCATATAGGAATTTAATATCCTCGAGATATTCCACATTATAAGAGGCAAGTCATAAACTATCTAATTTGCTCAAAGGTTACATATGACTCCTTATAGGAATAATGATATTCTAGTAGTCATGTATAAACCTACTAAATCTGCATGTATTCACCTAGAAATTTGACTAATGATGCTCCAACAATAGCTAAGAGATTTGTAAAGGAAATGTTTAAATTGCATGAAACTCTAAATTAAATTATTTCTAATAGGGATGTAAATTTTACATCTAGATTTTGGACAAGTTTGCAACCTACATTGGGAACTCAACTTAATTTTATCTTATCATATCATCAAGAGACCAATGGCCAAATAGAGAAAAAAATAAAATTGTGAAAAATATCCTTTGCATTTATTGTATGGATCAAAAAATGGATGAGATAAATAATTTCCATTAGTTTATTTTTATTATAACAACTCTTTCTAATCATCTTTAGGCATGACACCATTTGATTCCCTTTATGGAAGGAAGTGGTGCACTCCCTTGAGTTGGGATAATTTGGAAGATAGAGTTTTAGTTCCAGTCCAAAAATGTTAAAAGAGATTCAAATGAGAAAGTGTGAGTTAATAGGTAAAGGTTAAAAACAAAAATTGAGAGACAAAAAGTATATGCAGATAAGAATAGAACACCTAGAATTTTTCAAGTTAGTGAGATTTTTTTTCTTAGAGTTTGACCTCATAAAAAATTTATATCCTTTGGAAGGAAAGCTAAGCTCACTCCATTTTTTGTTGGACCCTTCAAATTTCCAGAATAAATTAATCCTTTCACTTACCAATTAGCATGTGTCTTAAAAGGTGTATGTAGTTGATTATAAGCATATTTTTAACTAAAATACTTTGTAGGTGGGAAAACTAGGAACATTAATGATAGAACCTTGTTAAATATTTGAGAGGTACCAATTTCAATTATGCAATAGATTGGAGGATCAATATGAAGCTCAATAGGATCAGTATTCATCTAATAATGTTACATGTGAAGATACAACCATAATGTAATAATTATACATGCATTTATTTTTAAATGTTTTACTTCTACAAAACTATTTAATTAAATCAATTTGGTACTCAATTGATGTTTTATATTTTGGTTGTAAACTATAAAATTAATTTCAATGTTGGTTAATAATTTTAGCACTTTCCATTGTTATAATTGAATTTTAAGCACAATATTGAAATATAATAGAATCTTAAACTTATTTTATCTCTTAGACACTATTTTACATCAATATAATATATATTTTTGGCAAGGAAGAATGTCACATCCCTCTTATATTTTACTTATTAATTATTTATTCATTGCATAATAATTACATTTATGTCTATTAAGTAATACTAGGAAGGATGTTGCAATAGTTAATTTTGTAAATATAGATTAGTGATATTATCATTATAATTATTATTCTTGTCAATAAAAAATAAATAATAACCATTTATCAAGTTGTTTGAGAACTTAACGTGGCTTCCTTGATTCCATCACTATAAGTTTTATAATTTAATGTTATTATTTATATCTATTCTCTCTCTCAAGAATTTATAATCTTCATATATTATTTATAGCTCCTAGTTGTAACAATTGTAAAATGACACATGGGAAATTATGGCACTCTATACTATTATTAATTAAAATTAGTTGATGTGTAGAGAGTGGAGAGGATACACTAAAGAAATTTGGACCATTTTAGGAAAGTGGTAATGAGGATTGTAGTGTTATGAGGACATGATATTGGGTTTGGTTGTCTAGAGAGAGATAATTTCTCCTTGAGATGTACTAACAAAAAGTAAGGTAGTTGTTGATTATCTACTTAGACTGGAGGAATACTAAAGAAAAAATTAGGTAAGTTGGTTTATTTTCTCTCTTTTAGTCCATGTTATGTTTATAACTATTTCTTGATTATTTTCTTTATATATTTTTTATGTATTTTCATAACCATTTGTGATCTTTATATTTCATCATTTTATTTATGGCATATCATACATTTTATATTACCCTTGCATGGAATTTGAATGCTTATGTTTTGATTTACTCAAGTATATAATTGAGTATTATGGTTTCCATTTAGCTATTACACCTAGATTATATGATTTTATTCATATATTCCAATTGCTTAGTAGCTATATTGTTAAGTGTGAAAAGTCCAACTTTTCTTTGCTTAACACTAGAACATGAACCAACTAGGGTTTTATGATTGGTTAACTACCTCAAAGGAGAGCCAATATGCCTAGGTTTTTCTCCGTTATTATAAACATATAGAAAATTTGATGTGTGATTAATTAACCTAATTGAAATAAGCCCAAATTTGAAAATATGAATGATCGCACAAATAGAAATGAGTACAGATCTAAGATGTACAAAAAAAGGAGCACATGTGGTTGAAATTTGGTCTTGAAATGGAGGGATAGGGGTGTGGGGTGCCCTATTCCTAAGGTTTTGGCTTGATCAAAATTTTGATCACATAGTCACAGTCTGTTATATCCTTTTATAACCTATCAATATCAAAAGTTTCAAATTCAAATATGTAAATATAAAAAGGGTAAATTTCATGTTGTATAGGATTTTTCCTTATTCAAACCCAATTTTGGTGTTCCTACCTCCACAATAGTAATGATGATAATGATGATATATAAATCTCGTTCTCTCACAGGAATAGAGGCAAAGTAAACAATAATGATTGTAATAAATGAATAACATTAGATAAAGTTACCCTAAGTATGAAACCCTTGTTGAAGTGATCTCATATTATAGGTTACCACAAAGATTTGAGGGATAATGAATAAATTACCTTGAATACTTTCAAGGGTTAGTCCAAATAAAACAATAGAGAGTTATAGCAAGCATATAGAGAAGAGGTTGCATGTATCTTCACAATTAGCACATAATAATTCACAATAATTGTTCATAATTCATAATAAATCATAATTGCCCAAATGAGAGGGAAATACTTATTTATATATGCATCCCACTTGATTTTTGGACCTAGGTCGACAAGGCATCACTTTCAAGACACCTAAGGTTAACACTAGAGGTGGTAACTTTTTGAAAAAAAATTCCCACATCTAGGGTGCCCAACACCTCTATTAAGACTTTTTGGCTCCAAAAACTAGGGATGTCAATGAATTAAATATATTTTCCCAATCTAACCCTAAAATAAAATAATTATGAATATAATTCATTGTACATAAAAAAGGGGGTGTCAAACCTAGTGTTAAATTGTTAACTGTGACAATTCACTTCACTACATTTAGCCCCCACTTTAGTGAGGATATAATATCATGTTCATACTCACACTAAATCTATAGCTCGAAGATAGATTTCTTTATCGAAACTTTGAATAGCCCCTTGAATTAGGATCCTATCAATCCACAATGTCAAGATAAAGAGGTCATACACATAAAACTTATATATCACATACAATAAAAGGCAGAATTCAATCATACAAAAGGTATGCATTGAGAAAATAATAGATTACACACAAAAGAATACACAACATATACATGAAGCATACGAAGCATACATAAAATAGACACAAAGCATACATGAAGAAAATACAAAGAATACAAGGAGCATACACAAAGCATACATGAAACAAACATGAGGTAAAAATGATACAAACATGAAGCATAGAGCATATAACAAAATGTTAGTACAAACTATCTAAAAAATCGAGTTAGCAAGGTAAGGAGACCTCAATGTGAAAGGTTTTCTCAAAACCAAGCATCATCTGTCAATACACAAACACATAGAGGAATTCTAAAAGATGAATCAATCAATATAGATAAAGGAGGGTACATGACTCTAGAACTAGCTTACTCTATCACTAGGGATCATGCACATTAAAAGTTCCCATTGACTACAGGCTAGGTGACCATGAGTGTGAAAAATTAGGCCCTATAAAGCACACAAGCTAGCATGTTGCATTATGCTAGGTGACCGTGCATCATTAACACCTCAAGGAGTGTATAAATATTTAACATCTTGAGGGACAAAAGGTTTAACATCTCAGGGGATGAAAAATTTTAACATCTCAAGGGATGAAAATGCCTATTGTATCCGAGGACAAAAATGTTTAACATCACAAGGGACATTTTAGCATCTCAGGGGATGGTTTAACATCTCAGGGGCGGTTTAACATCTCAAGGGATGAATTGATAGCCACACCTTGAGGGCATTATGAAAACACCACCATGGAGAGGGCACATAAATAATTTAAAGAACAAGAAATGTGAATGCATGTGTGGATACACAAATGGATAGGTGATATGCCCCCCTTAAAATGTTAGCAAATTAAAATTATGTTGATATTTTAAGGAAAAGAAAGGGGAAAGAATAGAGGAGGTATGAGCAAGAAGGATACACACCTCCAAAACCAATTATCCATGCCCCCCAAGTGTATAGCAAAGTACAACCATGCTAGAGACGATTGTGTTGCTACCCTTGATGAGGTATGTTTGAGGTATGGTTGCAAGAAATATTGTACCACCATGAATGGAAATGAGAAAACGCATAGAGCTATAAATACCACATAGTGAGGAGCAACACAACAAAATATATTTTATCATTTAGAAGGGACATGACAAAGGTGAAACCCCATTGTCACTTGTCATGCGATGAGCCAATAGGTGCATTAGCAAATGAAAGAGTAATGGTATCATAATTGAGAAGTTGTTATATTTTATTGTTCAAGGCCTAACATTCAATGGTGCAATGATCAAGCACTTAATGATATGCACAAAAAGAGTGATTTATTTAATTATGTTTGTAAAATTTCTTATGTTTTGAAGAAGGAAGAGTAATCAAATGAACTTTTAGAAGCCAACAAAAATATGATAGAGGAGGAGTAGGATGCAATCCTTGCTCTTGTGAAGAGAAGTTTGGTTACCCACGAAAGGAAATCATAGATATATTAGACGATAGAGGAGAGGATATGGACAAAGGAGGAGGGTAGTAACCTAAACCATTTTAGAAATATGTGGTGTAAGATTAATAGGAACCCTAACTCCTTGGTCTATGTTTTCATTGTATCCCAACAAAGGCAGATTAAAATAATATCATCACATGCAACAGATGTAATCATCACGGCCGACATATAACTCCTGGACTGTAGATCTAAACTGGCTGCACAGATTCACATGTGCTTCACATGCATCACAACGGATACTCAGAAGCTTCCCACTGCATATATACATTGGATATACCCACAAATCGACGTGACAACCTTGTTCCCTTTATTCTATGCTTTAGCATTTCCCAAGGGGCCTGTACAGTTGGGATCCAGGTCGAAACTATTAGATTTTAACATTATAAGCCGACTGCAAGCTGAGCAGAAGTGTGTATATAGATACATATCATCTGTATCTTGTGGATCACAATCAGCAAGTGAATAATATGGCTCAAGCGACTCCTGATTCATACGAGTCTTTAGAGACTTTGATCCCTAGTGGGCCTTTGTTTTCTAAGGATTCTAATGGTAGAAAGAGATTACAGAAGAGGGCACCACCACCTCTGCAGGTCAAATCGACTAGTATGTCAGATCAGTGCAGGAATAGGATCCCTATTCCTTTGCTATCACCTCTGTCCATTCCATTACAACCTGTTTCGCATGAAAGCAGTGATCATATGATGTCAATCCCAGAAGAAAATATGGCAACAGTGGAAGCAGAGAATAACAGAGGGCTATCCCTCGATGCAAACCCTAAGCCTAATGGATGGCAGCATCCTGCAGCTCCCTTCCCTGCTGATATGAACTGTTCGTTTACTTTTTTCCCAATCTTGTTGGGCTAACTTATTAATACTTTTATAAAATCTGCATCGACGATCTGTTTAGGATTGTACAGTATTTGTTTTTCCATGAATGGTATTCCCTAAAGGCAAGGATTTATGATGTATATTATTTGGGCATGCCCTGCCCCTGATCTATTTTCAGCATGAAATAATGAGTTTTCTCAGAATATTGTGAAGTTAATTGATCATTGGATTCATGGTATTAGTTTTTTATTTCATGTTCATGGCTTTCCATCAGATAATCCTTCTCAATGTTCCTATTCTTTTTTGTTGGATGATTAATTCATCCACCATTCTTGTCATAAATGGAAAAGGAAATAAAGAACCCAGGGTAAATAAATAATCCAATAATTAGATTTATTTTAGAACTTGTAAGTTGAGATGGTAAACTAAAAACAGATAACTGTATTGTTTGAAATGATAAAAGATGTATTATAGTAATTTAAATAGTTTTGTGTGGTTGGACTATAAGCTAATGCTTTATAATTCAAAATGGAATTACAATATCATATCTGATTTAGTGATGCTCAAATAAGTAGTGAATTGGATTTTGCTTCAATCTAGGTGGAAAGTTTGACATGAGGTCTAGGTTGAATACACTATGTGAAATAGATTTTTGTATGTAGAATTAATCTTTACTACACGAAATTGCTCTAGCAAGTTCCATGATCTAGATATTGGTTCACCTTACTTTCTAATTTATGAATTTACAAGAGAAAATAATGTCTATGGACACAATTTTAGACTTGTCTATGTAGGGGGTTGTCCCCTAGTCAAACCACTAGGTTGAGTCACATTTTAACAACTTGTGAAAAAATGAAAATGAAAAGAAACAAATATAATATATCTATTTGTCCCTATGTATGTAGATGTTGATGTAGCAATAAATACTCAAACATAATTTGTGA
Source organism: Sequoia sempervirens (assembly GCA_007258455.2). NCBI lineage: Eukaryota > Viridiplantae > Streptophyta > Pinopsida > Cupressales > Cupressaceae > Sequoia > Sequoia sempervirens. Next base: position 308,026,727 of record VDFB02058242.1, on the reverse strand, counting down.
ATGATAATGCAAATGAATAATAAGATCTCTCAATTCTATGTTTTAGATGTATTTGAATAAATTGGAGTTGTTTTTTTTGTACAACACCCTACAATACAAGTTGAAGTTATTTGTAATTCAAGTTGGCACATAATGGCTAGTTGGATGGGGTGACATGGCCAATTTTAATTTTAATCTTTAAAAAGAATGGAGTTGATTTCAGACCACAATTTCAAAATAAGTAGGAAAATGGATAAAATAAAGATTAAAACTAGTTCTTGAGGATTTGTGTAGGTAGAATTAGGATAAATGCAAACACGTACCACTTATACATTAATTATTGTATAAAAGATTGACTTGATCAATGTAAATCCAAAATAAAGGAGGAAAAATGCAAGGCATACAACTTTCATTTATACAACATTACACTAAATAAAATAGATTAGACCTAGAATTATCTTTTAAAAACCTTTCAAAACAATGATCCCTAGCACCTATTAAACTATATGGACAATGTAATCAATTTGTATAGTTTATAGTTGATACAAGAGCATCCCTAGTCAAATTGCAATCTTGTGTTAATGAAAAAATATAGTTCCTATAAAAAAAATTTCTAATGTCAAGTTTGTCTCTATTCTATGAATTCTAAAATATGTTTTAGTAGTGCTAGGTAACAATCTAGATTCATTGAACATTTTCTCTCTATAACATTCCCACATATAATTTTGACCCCATGTTTCATCAACTCCATTTCATGTTTTATCACATCTAATTTCCATATCAATAGGTTTTACTATCTCTATTTCATTTATCCTACCAATCAATTGCTCAAGCTAATATCCATATTTCAATTCAGTGTAACATTTTTCTTACATACAAGTTTCACATTAGTTTGGTTCTATTTTCATTGGAATCTCATACCATTGACCAACATTAGTTTCACATTAGCCATACCCAAGTGAATAATGGCTAATTTAAGACATCACATTATATTAATGTGAAAACAAACCATCTTGCAACTCTAATATCAACTTTGAAGCTCTACAATTAATATGTCGTGCTACATAGTAAAATATTTGTCTAAAACTTTAATATTCTTAGAATGATGACTGGAACAAGAATATATCTCTATGATATGAAGCCTTTTTAGTAAGATTCTATGATGATTGAAAAACTATTATGATACTATAAAATAAAACAAGCATGGAAGAAAATATTTTTGGGTGATACAAGTTTGTTCTTATGTCATGGATGCTCTTGCACCAAGCACCTTGTGTAATAAAAATTTGAGTACCACTTTGGAATGGATAGAGGAAAATAAAAGTTGTTCACCTTAGCTATAGGTTTCCACATTAATTCTTTCTTTAACTCATTACTATTTCACCAAATATTATTTATATTGTTTACTTCTAGTTATATTTACAACAAAATTCTATCAAGTATCTCCTTAATTTCTTCTATCTACTACTTAGGAGTATGTTTTCTCCAGTTCACCTCTACTTTATCTTCTTCCATCTCACTTTAATGGTACTCATACAAATCCATAATATTAAATAGTGGTAAATGGTGGTATGTTTTCAACTTTCTGGCTCTCTACTCTTGTTTGTGTTCAAAAGGAAAAAATGTTGTCTTTCTTGCTAGGGTTTTGTAAAAAATTGCTCTTTTATGCATTAAGGTCAAAAAACCCTAACTTTTTCTTGCACTTTTGTTCTAATTGTTCATTGAATTATCTACATGGTTTCTTGTGTCTTAAGTTGTATGTGAAGCCCTTTTATATCATAAGGTTACTAGCCCATTTTATTCTTTCTTAGCGATAGCCTATCCGAATTACCACATGTACAGATTAAAAGGACTTAAGTGAATCCAAGCTAATGCCTTTAGTGAACCAACTATTTGCCATGTGTCATGTTTTTATTTGTTTTGGGGAATCTGCAAACAATATTTTATCAAGTAAAAGAGAAGCTATGGAATGGTGGAAGGGTGACATGTGTTCTCTTTCTCATTGGTTTCTACATGTCCATGAGAGCTCATTCACTAAACACAAAAGAGCTCATAGAAACCATGGATAGGTCAACACCTTGCATTATTTGGAATGGTTCCATGAGTTTGCAAACTCCTCAAAGTGGGCCTAGTTCTTAGGTGTGAAATTACAAGAAACTAACATGTGGACATCTTTCATTGATTCCACAAGTCTACAAGATCTTCAAAGCAAGTCCCATTTCAAGTCGTGGAGCTATGGAAGATTGCCACATCGACTTTTAAATGATGTCACTCACATTTTTGAAAGTGATCTTCTCAATGGACCCACACAGATGACATTATAGTGTAGGAAATTGTATACCTTTATAATTTCACACTATGTTTGGGTCCCTTAATTTATTAGACTTAATTAAGCTTCTAATTTGCCAAATTATGCATTCCAAAGCCTTATTTTTTCCATTTTATAAAAGGAGAACTGACTTTAAATAAATGAATTTAATAATAAAATCACAATGGAACATGTGTGTCTAGGACTTATAGGCTAGGACCCATTTTCCCATGGGTGAATGGGTCCCCTTTAAGTGCCACGACCCATTTTGAAATATGTTTTGGCGGCATTTTAATGATTCAAATTCAACTTGAAATTCTTGGCTTTTGGAATCTATCTTTTGGGAAATTAGATAAACACCTATATAAATACAGTCATTTTATCATTTGAAATCTAACACACTTTATGAGAGCAATTGTATGAGAAAATATTATTATCATATCACTAAAGAGCATATTTATTAGTTAGTTGTTGCAGCTATCAAGATCCTAACATCATGTTCAATTTTATGTGTGTTCATGTCATCTTGTGAAGGCTAATATGCATTGTTTATTGTAAAGCATCCAATAATTTCAAGTATCCAAATAAATCAAGCAAAGCAAGATCAAGTTCCTTGGAGAAATGTGTTTGACTTCAGTCCTCTAAGAGAATCCATTCAAGGGTGGTGAGTTGTAGCAAGCATTATTCATTCATCATTTTCTTCCTTTTTTATTATCTTTCTATCAAGGTTTAATTACCAAACTTTGGGTTTGACCAAGGCAAACCCCGATACAAACAAAACAATGTTTCCTCTTTGTATATGTGCAGATTACATGATGAATAATTGAAGAGATCTTGAAAGAGCAATTTTGTATTGTTGCACAAGTTGTCATCATTGTTTAGATTAAGGGGGAAAAGCAGGTTTTGAATGGACCCAAAACCATTTACAATAGGTTTTGAATGGACCCAAAACTATTTACAAACAAGTTTTGGCAGCGACCTGAAACCCACACAAAGAAGAACATGTTGCACAAGGAATCAACATAGACAACCAAAAGTGAACCAATAGTAGCTCATAAGAGAAACAACATGACTACCCAGATCTACTATAAACAAAAGGTTCTGATGGGCACCTTAAACCCAAAGAAACCAAGAATTACAAAGGAACTTGAATCTAAGAACACCCTGAGATGGTCACGCAACCATCGGCCTGAATCAGCCAGACTACAGCACACCACTTACCAGCACTAACTAGCAGTGAACAACCAAATATAGTTAGGTAACCATCAGCCAGAACCATCCAACTAGTAGCACAATGCTTGACAACTCCATCCAACGAAACCAATCTCCCCACCTCAATAGGAGAGTTAGGAATTAGAGAGAAACACTGAAGATTCTCAGCATAGACACCACACCAGTCAACCCGCAAAACCAACCCAACCTCCACCTCAATGGGAAGGGGTTCCCCTCTATAGGAGAGGAAGAAGTGAAGCCCAAAACCATAGAAAATAGACCTTCCCACCTGATCCACAACCCACCTCTTCACCTCAATAGAAAAGGGATTCACCTCCAAAGAAGTAGTCTCCACCTCCAAAGAAGACCATAGCTGAAAAAACTAACAGGAAGCATCTACACCCATAGAAGAGAGCACCAAAACCTCCTTTGGAAAAGAAGAAGACTGGAGCAGAGACAAAAAAAAAGAACACTCCTCCATGAGCAGCACAATCCCAACCTAGATCATAGACTTAAGGACCCAAAATTCCAACAAAGAACCAACCAACCAAATTGGAGCAACTCAAGATAAAACAATCCAGCTGAGCCACAGCCATAAAAGAGGAAAATCACCACTCAGAGCCAACAAATCCCCATACTAAAAAATGAACAAAAGGACCCATGTGGGGATGTACAAAGAAAACAATAAAAAAAACTAGTAACCCAAGAGAATCTTGGCAGCCACCAAGACTAGTAGCCATATTAGCCAGTCAAGAAACAAAAATAGCAAAAAGATAAAGGGTTTTGAAAAAATAAGGATAGGGCAAGGAAAGCCTACAAGCAAAGAGAGTAGAGAGCCAGCAATATAGTGAATAACAACCTGCAACCCTACATGCCAGTCAAGGTCTGAAACATGCCAAAAAATACTACAAACAACTCCACCAGATGCAGACTGACAACCACCACCCCAAACAAAGAAAGCACCCCCACAGAGGCAAAAACCTGCACCAAAGAAAAGACTAAGGTTCCAAAAAGAGGAAGGGATAGGCAAGGAAAACCTCCAAACAGAGAGAGCAGAAAGTTGGCAAATAGTGAAAAACAACCTCCAACCCTACATGTTGGTCAGGGTCTGAAACATGCCAAGAACTTTCCACAAACAACTCCACTAGAGGCAGACCAACAACCACAACCCCAAACATCAAAACCACCCTCACAGAGGAAAAAGAACCCCAAAAAAGCCAAAAAGAGCTAGGAAATCTAGTAGAAGGTGAAAGAGGAGACGAGGCACTGTAAGAAAAAACCACTTCCAACCCTATGTGTTAGTCAAGGTCTAAGATAATGCAATCAATCTCCTCCAACAAGCCCTTAGCACGAACACCTAGCACCACCCTCGGCACCACACAAGCAAAAATAGGAAACCCCAACATAAAGCACAAACTCTACCCAGCAAGACAATTGAACAACACAAGAGAACATAGGAAAATCCAACGCCAAGATCGCATGGAATGAAATCCATCAGAGCAGTAAAGGGAGAACCGCAAGAGACACTAGGCAGAAAAATTGAGCCCAACATAAACACTCTCCTCATCCACTAGAGGAAGCCTGCCGTAGAGAAACGCCATCCACAGTAGAAGGAATACCCAGCTGCAAAGAAAACCAAGAGAAATGCCATCCACCATAGAAGGAACACCCAGAATGAATCATGGTCAGAGCACAAGGTAGAAGAATCCCAGCCGGAACACACCACCCATCCACCTCTCCATCATCCTCAGAATCCTCAGTGCCCTCAGAGGATTCAGAATTTTTGTTCCCACCCAGCCTACTCCGCATACTCGACACCATAGTGGGACTAGGTAAAATCCTCCATCACAAGTTCTCATCATTGTTGTCAAGCCATAGAAACTAAGTTGTAGAATTTATTTTTGACTTTTCGATAGTGGAACTTGTTTCAAATAGAAGCCAAGATCCAACATCATAGGACTATCAAGAGTTATTTGGGAAGCCCTAATAAGGACCCATTCACTCAGGGGTGAATCAGTCCCTCAACAAACCTCAAAAATAGCTTTTGGTGATAGGTGCATGCCATCAGACCCTTCTCAAATCTACTTGCAAATTGTCATTTATTTTTTGTATGTACATTTTCAAACCCACATTTTAGGTATTAGGTCTTGTTTTTTATTTAGTTTGAGCATTTCATTTCATTTTAGTTTGGTTTTAGATTTGTCCTATTGTCCTAAGGATTGAGATCCACGTTTGGTTGGCTCACCATTGAGGTTGAAATTCAATCTTTACATCTTGTGATCTCTTTCCTAATGAAATCCTTGGGGAACAACACTTATTGAGATTCCTAAGTTTTATATAAACAACATTATTTATAAAAAAAATTGAGGATCCCTTTTCAACACACAATTGCATTTACGTAAATAATCAGAAAATCTAGAAAAATTGTCACTGAAGAATCTATTTGTAGTTAGGAACATTGAGCTTAAATATCAGGTCAAATATACTTAGATTTCAATTTTTCAAAACCCTGTGCAAAGAATCATTTTCCTTTGGGCGAACCTAATCTGATGATTTTGCAAAACTTTGCACACATATCTATATCTACTTCCTTTCCCTGTACTTGCAAATCTCTGTTTCAAGTTCCAAATTTGCATATTTTTGTAGATTTTTGCATTTAGCTCAATTGGTAAAAGAAAGTACATTGTTTAAGATCAAAATTTGCATTTAAAAGTAATCATTTTTAGGTTTTTACATCTTAAAATTAGTTAATTATCATATTTCAGATCTAAATATTATAATATTTTCTTCAATACTTGGATTTTGCTTCCTATTTCTTGGTGTTTACTATCTTGGGTGCACTTAAAAGTAATCATTTTTAGGTTTTTGCATCTTAAAATTAGTTAATTATCATATTTCAGATCTAAATATTATAATATTTTCTTCAATACTTGGATTTTGCTTCCTATTTAGTTTTTTTTCCATTTTGGGTGCACTTTTGGTTTCGTGAAACTTGTATGAGTATCACAACCTAGTGCCCTATTGCTAATACTTCAATGAGACATAGTTCAACACTCATGGCATCCTATGCTAGTACATCCATCATGGATCTTGAGTTTTCCAACTCTTTCACTCATAGTGTTGACACTAATCAACCCATTTTGGACCACATCCCTAATGTCACATGTCCTATGACCACCTTACCATCAACCACTTATGTTGAAACCTGGGTTTCTCATGTCCCTCAAGAGAAGCTAAAACAAATGGACAAAGCATTAGAAAAGCTTCAAGACTTTGTGAGTACAGAGTATATTTCTGGTACTATTGTTCCTATCATAGATAACATGAGGAGAATGCTTGATAATGATGAAGGATTAGAGATTGTGTGTAACCTAGATCACATTATTGATAATCATATTCCTACAATGGCTTGTTATGCTCAAGCTTTAGGATACACTCAATCTCAAGAAGGAAATCAAATTCCTCCCCCTACAACCATAACCTCTATTCCTACATATACTCATCCAACTATTACTACAACAATGCAACCAACCAACAATATAACTCCAAATTTGGGTATTTCCACTAGGAATCCTTTTAGTTTTGTGAATTCAAACATCATATCTCCAAACCCCCCACCTCTTTAAAACTTGCAATTTAGTTTCCCACCCAACACATCTACACCCCCACCATATTCACCTCCATCTCAAAATACAACCAATGATTTTTTCATAAACCAACTTTTGCAAAATTTCATATCCCTTCAACAACAAATAGAACCATTCAACCAAAACAAAAATGGACAACCTTCACAATAAGTCAAAAAAACTCATTGTCATTAGATATATTAAGAACACTTGAATACTACAAGGCATAGAGATACCCAAATTTGAGGAATATGGTAGTAAAGGAGATATTAGCAACCATATATCAGCATATACAACCTTATGTAGTGACTTCATTTTTGAAGATAAGCTCTTGGCTAAGCTTTTTCCTAGGTCCTTAAAATATACAGCCTTGGAATGGTTTTTTTCCTTATTGAATAACTCAACCCACTCATTGAATGAGCTTGTTGATGCCTTTCTCAACCATTTCCAAGTGCACATTACTCATAAGATGGTCCTACCTGATTTGATGCAATGTAAATAAAATGCAACTAAGATGATCATACCTGATTTGTGCACATTACTCCTAAGATGGTCCAACCAGAAATATAACTCCAACTTTGGGTATTTCCACTAGGAATCCTTTTAGTTTTGTGAATTCAAATATCATATCTCCAAACCCCCTGCCTCTTAAAAACTTGCAATTTAGTTGCTCACCCGATGCATATACATCCCCACCATATTCATCTTCATCTCAAAATACATCCAATGATTTCATCATAAACCAACTTTTTCAAAATATCATATCCCTTCAACAACAAATAGCAACATTCAACCAAAACCAAAATGGACAACCTTCACAATATCTCAAAAAACTCATCAAGTCATTGGAGATATTAAGAACACAAATACTACAAGGCATAGAGATACCTAGATTTGAGAAATATGATGGTAAAGGAGATCCTAGCAACCATGTATCAACATATACAACCTTATGTAGTGACTTCATTTTTTAAGATAAGCTCTTGGCTAAGCTTTTTCCTAGGTCCTTAAAAGATACAGCCTTGGAATGATTTTTTTCCTTACCAAATAACTCAATCCACTCATTTAATGAGATTTTTGATGCTTTTCTCAACCATTTCCAAGTGTACATTACTCCTAAGATGGTTCTACCTTATTTGATGCAATGTAAAAAAAAATCAAATGAAAAGCCATTGATCTTATAGCACATTATCAATTGCTTTACTCACAAATCAACATTAAACTTCTCGATGTTGATCTTAAAAGAATGTTCATTAACAACTTAGAAAAAAATATCCAAGATAAGCTTGGGATGATGAAATTTGTAGTACCCCTCCATTTATGCTTATGTTTTCTACTATATGTTTTCACACTGTTAGACTTTGGTACTTTGTTTGGATATTTTGATCGCTAGTTTTGAGCGACAGTGGATTTACTCTGTGACATGATGATACAGTGTATTGCGATATTTGATTTTTGTTATGCTTTGATATAGCGTAGATGTCTTCCTTCAGTTGATTATTGCTATGTATATGTTATGATGGACTAACTGCTTTTTATTTCATCAGTTTGATGTGACGTGTATTGGTGTGGAGAATGGAATCACATCACTCACTTGCGAGTGCCTTGTGATGTCTGTGATTTTCCCCGCACGGTGTGCCTGTACAATGGTTTATATATATATATATGCATGTTATTGCTTGGTTGCAGGATTGCAGGTACATGACACCGACTCCACCTAGTTACTCAAGTCTGAGCGTGTCAAGACTCAACAGAAATGTTGATTGGGAGGTAGTAGTTTGGTTCATCCTAGTCTAGTCTTTAACCCGATCATAGTACATCGTCAGTTTAGTTTGGAGTCATAGATTGTCTTGTTTTTTTCTGTTTGGTTTATTTGCTTGAAAAGGAAAATTTTGTTAATTTTTATAATAGTTTATTATTCCTTAATTTATTGTTATTTAAATTAATTTTTAAATGTCGAAGAAATTAGTTTTGCATGTTATTTAATTAATTAATTAGTTTGTTTGGTTAAATGGTTTGATCATAGAGATTAAATTTATTTAATTAAATTAATTAATTAATTAAATTAATTAATTAATTAAATTAAATTGTTTTATATGAGTGAATAGATTTATTTAGATTAAATATTAAATTGGAAGTGGCATTATTATTTGTAAATGAATTTTGGAATTTTGGAAATTGGAAAATTAAATGAAATAAAATGCATGTAAATTTGAAAGGCAAGATTACCGAGAAGTGGTTGAGGATATTTTGTACTTCTCGACATGTGTGCAAGTTGCATTCATTGTTTTTGTTGAGGAATTTTGCCGGAGGTTATTGTGGATCTGGAAAAACACAGAGGCTATTCTATTCTTCATGGGGAAAAATAATTGAGCTCTGTTTTTAAAAAAAATTATTGTTTATGGTTATTTGGTATTGTTGCAAATTTGTGGAAGATCTCTATTTTGCAATTTGGGTTTGTCTCTCGGGAAAGGATTTAGAAGCTACAGGGAAAGCTCTTCACCAGTCAGTTTTCTGAAGCAAAGGAAAACAGGTATTCTACTTGTGAATTTATATTTGTTTGTTTGTTTTGGAAGGGAATGATTGAGAAAAGAAATTAGTTTAATTTAAATCCCTATACTTCTTGCAAAGAAATTATTCGTTGTATTTTGTTTTGTGAAGATTTGATGGATTCAGAAAACTTCTGTAGTATACTCTCTGTAGAAATTATTTAAATTTTTATGAAGGGAATTATTTGTTGAAAAGGAAATTGAATCCATAGGGAATGATTTAGGATTTAATTGGAAATTTCTATGCATGTTCTTTTTGAAACCTTGTAGAAACTTTATTGTTTCCCCAATTACCCCATTGTAAACCTGTTGAAAAACCCTTTGAAATTTCCTGATAACCCTGTGGAATTATATATATACATATATTTATACATATATGTCATCATATATATAATTATAAATTGAATTGTGAAAGGATCTTTTTATTTATATTAAAATTTGTGTTAAATCAACATACAGGCGAAATTCTTTATTGAATTTTCTTTTAAAAAAATAAAATCGCGTATTATTTGAGGTCGTCGTATGACAAATGATAAAAGAATTTAAAAAAAAAAATTTAACAGTGTTTGGGGGAGGGCCAAAACCCTCCCCATTCTTTTTCTCGATGGGCGCGGCCACCATGGCTTCGCATAGCAGCCCATGGCTACTGAGCACAGCCCTAGTAAGTGCTGCGACCTCCCCACAGGGAGGCCGCGGCTGGGCTGCGAAATTCTCATTAAGTTTTATTAATATTTCTTTTTTTAAAATTATTAAATGCAGATTCTTAGGTATTAAATATTAAATTCAATTTTTAATGAATGCAAATTTCAAAATTTAATATATATTTAATATTTTATATATATGTATATATATATATATTAAATTAAAATATATTTAATATTTATTTTAAAAAGAAATATTTTTGTATTTAAATTCAGAATTATTTAATATATTTGAAAGTGTAAAAATCAATTAGTTTTAAATAAATGATTAAAAAAATTATTTATTTTTCGTTTCTATGTGAAATTGAGGAAGTCAAAGTTAGAATTTATTTTAAGCAATTTCTTTAGTCCTTTGAGAAAAGAATTATAATTTAATTGCTATAATTTTTATGTTAATTCTCTTGAATGACTGGATTTAGTAAATCTTAATAATAGATGTTTATTTTTCTTGATTTTCTTTAATTGTGTTCCTAGTTGGGCAAATTGGGAATGTCGTAGTTGTTCAAGTCTTCCAGACCAATTGTAAAAGTGGGGATTGAGATTGTTAAAGTTAAATTCTTGAGTTATCTAAGGTTGTGTACATGGTATTTGTGTGGTGTTTAGACACCTGATTGTATGAACATAGTCATTATTGTTTGTTATGAAAAGTGTAGAATTTCTTGTTGTATTTCTGTACACCTTGTAAACCTTAGTCAAGAATACTAGTATACCTTTGTTATGTTTAGGGGAGTGGCTTTTTGTGAGGGCCGACACACAAAGTGGTGTTAGGGTAACTTACAAAGAGTTAGTAAGTCAGTGATAACTAAATAACACAGTAGTTAGATTAAAATTCCTAACAAGAGTATTATGCCTCACTTATGGACTCTTGAGCTAGTTCAATCTTGAGTATAAGATGAGAAGGCCTAGAATGGCAAATCAATGTCTTTTTTCTTCAAAAGACATTCAATTTTGTAATAGTATGCAATAGGGGCCCAGTTTCGTAAGAGGTTACCAGGGTAACCCAAGGTTGGGGGCCAGAACCTAGGAAGAAACACTAGGGTAACCTTTGCAATATTGTGATGACACTCCACCTAAAATAATAGTTAACCTTGTGTATGTAGTACATTTGATTGTCTTAAATCTGGAAGCAATGTAACCATCAGTTTGTTATGTACTTGTGTCTAGGGTTAGTAGATTATGTCTAGGTAACCATATTACTATCTCCTAGCATGGGGGGTGGGCCTACAGGTACCACATGGTTGGGTGGAACATGCACCTTACTCCGTTGGGTCCCCACTTTAAGATTATGGCAACGAGAGCTTCATGGATGGGGAGCTCACACCTAGATACAGATGTGTTTTCTTTATTGCATTATTGTAAACTTGTATTGTAAAACATCCCTCAATTGTATATGAGGTGAACATTGTAAATGTAACATGTAATTATTATTGATCTACCTCATCAGATGGATGAGTATTGCATTATTTTATCAAATGCAATGTAAGGAAACATATTTGTACTTTATACTATCTTGAATGGAATTTCAAATGATATGCAATGTTTATTTTTAAGTTTATGATTAATTAAATATGTGCAATGCGAAATAATAAAGTCATCTATGGAAACTCAAGTAGTGTAACATCGCGTAACTTAATGAATGTATGCAAACTAATTAACTTAATATTAATACTTTTAAAAAAAAAATTATTTCACTATTATACACAAATGCAACATTCCTTAGGTTATTATGATGGGGCATTACAAAATTTCCCATCTTTATGCACTTATGCATGTGAATCTTTGTGATTATCAGAACTCACTTAATCAATATGTAGGAAAAATTGCTTCAACTCGTCCTAAAAAATGTAAACTTGTGCCTTGTCACAGTTTTCAACCATTCAAGAAACAAAACAAAGGTTTTATATAGATAAATCAACCTCAAACAACCCACCATGTTGAACATCAAATGGCTGCCATAAAAGCAACAACTCCATACCAATTTCGAGATAAGAATAGGTAATTCACCCCATTACCTGATACCCTCCATTCGATTATGTTGCAACTCTTGAGCAAGAGCCTAATCACCTTACCTCTTATAAGACCTCTTGATACCACTAAGCCTTTACCTTCGAACTATAGCCCAAATATCTTTTACTAATATCACCGACAAAGTAGACATGATATGGAACAATGCAGGCATCTTAAACATGTAGTGTAAGACCTCATTGATTTGAATCACATCTAGTTGGGTGGTGTTAATGAAAAAATAAATAAATACATTTCCCCACCCAATCAATATTTTCAAATATTTACCAATCCAATGCCAAACCATTCCATCTCATTTTTAAAAGCTAGTGATAACAATAATGATGTGATGAATGTTGACAAGATACAAGATATAGTTGATGATGATAAGAGTGATAATGGGGATGATCTAGATGCCATGATTGGATTCATTGATGTTTAACCTCGTAAGGGCCAAACCAACTTGTCTCTTGACATTGATTTCTCAAATAGTGATATAATTAAACATGCACTCAATGGATAGCCGAAAGAATCAATGACAAGCTTGCCTACAAATGGGATACTAATTGATCTCAAGTGTGTAGAGAATATGATCACTGAGGAATTATTATTTTTGCATGAACATGACCAAGATTATTATGAAAAATAAAAAGCATGGATCAAAACACATGTGATGATTTTTCTTGCCCTATGATAGGTTTGATCACTCTTCCATTAAAATTTGGACTAAAGTAATTGAATGTATCATTCTCCATCATCTCAATGTCGAATCAATTTCATGTGAAGTTAGGATATTTATGGCTATGCTCCATGAATTTCATCATGTCGGTCATTCACGAGTGCTTGAAATTTCCATTTGACAACCAAGTTTTTACAGTTCATCATAGTGGATTCAATCCTTTGTCTTCTTGTGGGAACTTTTCAATGGATTTATTTTGGCCCGAACCTATGGAACCTATTTCACCTCAAGAGGATTTCTTCTTTAAATCATATCAAAAGTTTAAAGAAAAGTGTATAGTAGAGTTATCCCCTACCAATATCCCACTTGAAACTGAAAGACCTATAGTTGTTCCTCCCACTCCAATTATTGTGGATGAACTTATATTTCAACCAAAATCTCTCCTGAATAATCAAACTAAGTATGATGTTATTCTGCCACCCATTTCCTACAAGAGAGCAAGAGATAACCATACAATTCCATAAAACCAAAAAAGTTTATAAACCTAAAGAGAAAGTGGTTTCCCAACTTTTGAAGGTCTCTTTTGTTCCTCCCTTGAGGGAATAAAAGAGACCAATGGTTGAAAAACCCACTTCTACACCATCACAACTTGAAAACCATGCAAGAAGTAACCGAAATGCTAAAGATCATAGGCATAGACGTCATGCTATTGCTCATAAATTAGAAGAAAAGAATAAACCAATTATCCAAGATCAACAACCAACTCAAACAAAGCATGATGATTCTCCACCTTCGCCACAACATGAAATTTCTCCACCACAACAAGAAAAGAACATACAATGGACATTGTCATTAGACCTCTTGTTGTGATTAACTTGGATGATGATGATGATGATGAGATTGCTAAAATTGATGAAGAAGTGCATAATGAATTAAATTTGATGTTTTCCACTTAAATGAATTTAGATGGCGGAAACCATGATGATCATCTTGATGTGAGTAACCCACCACATGTTGAACCTAGTGATGCTCCTAGTATGGCACTTGTTATAGTCCCTTTGTCTAGTTATCCACTTTTTGTATATGATGAGAAAGATTGGGATGTGGATGACCTACTTTAGATTGGCTCGCATGTGACATACTCCTTTTCTTTCTGTTTCATGTTCTTTGTGATTGCATGTACATGATGTGATCCCTTGTATTGTGTTTCTTGGTATGTCTTTATGTTTGTGAGATTTCTTTGCATGACCCTTGTTACTCTGTTGGTGCAAGGATACAAAGGAAGTGAATCCATTATGACATTCTTCTATTTCTATCTACATTCTTCTATTTGTTATAAACATTATCTTTTCTTTTGGTTTGTGTTTTCCTTTTGGGGATGATGCAAGGTGTTGAAACATCTAAGTATCTTCCATGCTGACCCTTTTGTTTGTTGTTCTACAAGTATTTGAGGAATGATGACGGCTTCGAGCTCTATTATATCATTGTAGCAAAGACATACGCTAACCCTAAATCCATGGATCCCTTATGTGTTATCTTTTGAAATTACATATGGGAGAAACCCTTCTTCATGAAGTAGCTTTATTTGGAAACATATCATTGGCATAGGGATTTCCAAATAAGCTCTTGTTTCCCTTTTATCAATTGGAATTTATCATTTCTACTTTAAATTAATTTCTCACAATGCTCATGGTGTTTAGCAATTCCTTTAAAGTGGGGGCATACATTGGAATTATTTTATTTTAGCATGTGCACCTCCTAAAGTGAGTTTCATTTTTAGTTTTCCATTTTGGCTTCACTTTTGTTCACAAGAGTTGGACTTAGTGTAGTGTTGACATAGCACATTGATCATTTTGTAGCACCTTATCAAAGTTAATAGGGAGTATAACTTTTGGTATGGTTGACATATCGGTACACATTTGTGATGACTTTTCCCATCTTCCACCTTTTTATGGGCACACACCTTTTGATGAATTAAGTGTGTGTTCTCAACTTTTTTCCTTTTGGGCTCACCTAGTGTCTACCAAATTGCACTAGCCCATGTGAGTGTTTTTTTGGACAAATAGCTTAGACTTGATCCATTCCTGTTGGACAAACAACTCAAGCTTGATCCATCCTTTTTTTCATTTTTTGCACTAGCTTTGACATTGTATGCTTGTGGATCTTTTCTTGTTTCACATATCTTACATGCATGTGTGTCCTTTGTGCTTATATTGGTTTTCCATGGGGTCTTCAATCTTGGGGGCTTGATCACCCTCCTTGATATTTGTCATCCCATCTCATTAACATTTGTGCACTTTGATCCCTCTTGACACATATTTGTCTACTTTAGTGTGAGTCTGAGTGTAAGTTCATACACTCTTTAAAGTGGGGACTAAATGTAGTGTAGTAAATTGTATGCACCTTTACAATTTCACACTATGTCTGGGTCCCTTAATTTATTGGACTTAATTAAACTTCTACTTTTTCAAATTGTGCATTCCAAAGCCTTTATTTTCCCATTTTTGAAAGGAGAACTGACATTAAATATATGCAATTAATGATTAAATCACCATGGAATATGTGTGTCCTAGACTTATAGTTCATGACCCATTTTACCATGGGTGAATGGGTCCCCTTTAAGAGAAAATATTATTGTCAAGTTATCCTATGAGAAAATATTACTATCAAGAGCATTCAAGAGCAGATTTATCAGTCATTTGTTGCAACAATCAAGATCCTAACATCATGTCCAAGTTTATGTGTGTTCATGTCATCTTGTGAAGGCTAATATGCATTGTTGATCCTAAAGCATCCAAGCATTTCAAGTATCCAAATCAAGATAAAGCAAAGCAAGACTCAATTTATTTGGAGAGATGTGTTTGACTTCAGACCTCTAAGGGAAGCAATTGAAGGATGGTGACTTGTAGAAAAAATTATCCATTCATCATTTCCTTCCCCTTTCATTATCTTTCTATCAAGGTTTAATTACCAAATTGGGGTTTAACCAAGGCAAACCCCCATACAAACAAAACAATTCTCCCCTCTTTGGGTATGTGTAGATTACAAGTGGATGAAGAATTGAAGAGATCTTGATGGAGAAATTTTGCAATATTACACAAGTTTTCATTATTGTTGTAAAGCCACAAAAACTAAGTTCAGATTTTATTTTCTAACTTTCTGATAGTGGGGCCTATGTCAAATAGAAGACAAGATCCAACATCAGAGGACTATTAAAACTTATTTTGGAAGCCCTAACAAGGACTCATGTACCCAAGGGTAAATCAATCCCTTAGAATAAATCAAATATAGCTTTTAATGGTAGGTACATGCCATCAGACCCTTCTTAAATTTGGCTGCAAATTGTCATTTCTATTTTTGTACATTATAAAACTTGCATTTTAGGTACATTAGGTGTTCATTTATTTTGAGCATTTCAAATCATTTTAGTTTGGTTTCAAATATGTCCTATTGTCCTAAGGACTCAAATCTAGGTTTTATTAGCTCACCATTGAGGTTGAAAGTCAATCTTTGCACCTTGTGATCTCTTTCATAATGATTTCCCTAAGGAAAGGCACTTATTGAGATTCCTAGGTTTTATAAACACCACACAATTATAAAACCCTTGGGGATCCCTTTGAAACAAAAAAAAAGAGGCTTTATACATATAAATAAACCTCAAACAACCCACAATGTTGAACCTCAAGTGGCTACCATAAAAACAACAAATTCATACCAATTTTAGGATAAGAATAGGCAATTCACCCTGTTACCCGATACCCTCCATTCAATTATGTTGCAACTCTTGAGCAAGAACCTAATCACCTGACCTCTCATTAGATATCTTGATACCACTAAGCCTTTACCTCTGAACTATAACCCAAATATATTTTTCCAAAATCACCGATAAAGTGAACATTATACAAAATGATGTAGGAGTCTTAAACATATAGTGCAAGACCTCATTGATTCTAATCACATCTAGATGGGTGGTGCTAATGATGAAGGAAATAAATATGTTTCCCCACTCAACCAAAACTTGTATATCTTTACCAATCCAATGCCAAACCATTCCATCTCATTTGTAAAATCTAGTGATAACAAGAATGATGTGATGAATGTTGACAAGATACAAGATATAACTGGTGATGATAAGAGTGATAATGGGGAAGATCTAGATGCCATGATTGGAATCATTGATATTCAACCTTGTAAGGTCTAGACCAACTTGTCTCTTGACTTTGTTTTCTCAAATAGTGATATAATTAAACATGCACTTGATGGTCCTCTTTACATAACTGGAAGAATCAATGACAAGCCTATAAATGGGATATTAATTGATCTCAATATGTGTAGAGAATATGATCATTGAGGAATTATTATTTGTGCATGAACTTTACCAAGATTTTTATGAACAATCGAAAGCATGGATCAAAACACATGATGGTTTTGCTCACCCTACGATAGGTTCCATCACTCTTCCATTAAAATTTGGACCGAAGCAATTAAATGTATTATTATCCATCATCTCAATGTTAGATCAATTTCGTGTGAAGTTATGCTATCCATGGCTACACTCCATGAGTTTCATCCCATTGGTCATCCACAAGGGCTTGAAAATTCCATTTGACAGCCAAATTTTTATAGTGCATTATAGTTGATTTAATCCTTTGTCTTCCTGTGGGAAATTTTCATTGGATTTATTTTGGCTCAAACCTATGGAACCTATTACACCTCACTTATTTAAATCATATCAAAAGTTCAAAGCAAAGTGTATCACATAGTTATCCCTTACGAATATCCCACATGAAACCAAAATATCTATAATTGTTCCTCCCACTCCCATTGTTGTGGATGAACCTATGCTTGAACCAAAATAAACTAAGTATGATGCTATTCCACCACCTATGTCCTACAAGAGACCAAGAGATAACCATACAATTCCATTTCTGACTCCTAAAACCAAACAAGTTTATAAACCTAAATAGAAATTGGTTTGACAACCTACAAAGGTCCCTTTCGTTCCTCCCCTAAGGGAAGAAAAGAGACTAATGGTTGATAAACCCACTCTTACACTATCAAAACTTGAAAATTGTGCAAGAAGAAATCGAAATTCTAAAGAGTGTAGGAATAGACATCGTTCTATTGCTCATAAATTAGAAAAAAAAGAATAAACTAATAATCCAAGATCAACAACCAACTCGAATAAAGCATGATGATTCTCCACCTTTTCCACAACATGAAACTTCTCCACCAAAACAAAAACAAGAACATACATTGGACATTATCATTAGATCTCCTATTGTGATAAACTTGGGTGATGATGATGATGAGATTGCTAAAATTGATGAAGAAGTGCATAATGAATTGAATTTTTTGTTTGCCACTTTTATGAATTTAGATGGGGGAAACTGTGATGATCCTCCTAATGCAAGTGACCCACCACATGTTGACCCTATTGATTTTCTTATTACGGCACTTTCTATAGTCCCTTTGGCTAGTTATCTACCTTTTGTATATGATGAGCAAGATTGGGATGTGGACGACCTGCTTTAAGTTGGATCACATGTGACACACTCTCTTTCTTTTCTTTTCATGTTCTTTTTGATTGCATGTATGTAATGTAATCACCCATATCATGTTTCTTGGCATGTCTTTATGTTTGTGAGCTTTCTTTGGATGACCCTTGTTACTCTATTGGTGCAAGGATACAAGGGAAATCAATATGTCATGACATTCTTCTATTTGTATCTACATTATTCTATATGTCATAAACATTGTATTTTTTTTGTCTTGTGCTTTCCTTTTGGGGCGATGCAAGGTGTTGAGACATCTAGGTCTCTTCCATGTTGACCCAAAAGCTTTTCTTTTCCTTTGCTCGCTATGTTTCATTCTTCCTTTGTGTATGTTGTTCTACAAGTATTTGGGTAATGATGATGGTTTCAAGCTCTATTATATCATTGTAGAAAAGAAATATGTTGACCCCAAATCCGGTGGCACCTTCAAATTTTGCAAATTTGAAGTGCCCATATTGAAAAAATTTCCTTTGCACACTCAGAAGTGCCCCTAAAAAAATCTGCCCAAGTGACCTACTTTGGAGGGTCACAATTCACAGCCAGTTGATTTTCATGCAAAACCCCTTTGTGGACACACTCATGTGACATATGTGAATGTGCATGTTAGTTTTCAGCTTCCCGTGATGAGTTTTGATAGTGTTTTGAAAAGCGAAGCTGGAGGGTTTTGACACTTTTCTGTTGTTTGTGAACTCTCAATTCTGTGAAGTGGCCTCTTGTTTGAGATTATATTTTGCAACTAGATGATTTTCATGACAAATGGATTGTTTCTCTCCATTCTCCCTACATTCATGTACTCCCCCATCCAATTTCAAATTCTCAGGATCATATTTGCTATTTTTTTGAGATCAAAAGCAAATGCAGTTTGTTCAATTTTACATCTGCATTTCTGACAATGTTTCAAAGTGGTCGTCATTGACCCCTAATATCTCATGAAGAGTAATGACTGAAGAAAAACCCTTTTGCACACATACTCAGTGTACCTATATGAGATTTTTTTTCTAGTGGCAGCCCCCTAGAAGTTGTTTTGATATTTTTTCAAAGTGGTGACTTGGAGAGCCTTGATTGGTGTTAAACATGTACGGTTGCATAAATGCCTATGTAAGCAAATTTGTCAATTAATATCTTTCACCTCAGAATCTCTTTTTCTGATCCATTTGTTGCACTACATTCTTGGGTCAAGTTTCTACATTCCTACTCAATTTCAGGCTTCCAGCATAAGTTCTGATAGGTTATTTAATTGTTTTTTGATCGTGACATGGCCAAAAATGGTGTCGGGCGAAAAGTTTCAAATTTTCAAAATCTAAGGACAACCCATTTCTTATTTTGGTCTAAAACCTCTACAACTACATTTCATCAAGATCGAAGATCATTTGATACATTATTTTAATGTACTTCTATTGCGGTGAACACATCCCGGGGCCCAGTTTACAAAGGAGGGACCTGATTTTTTATGGCTAGGAAAAGTTTGAGGAAATGGGTTTTCTCTAAATAATTGATTATGGCTGGATGTAAAATATCTTGGCTCCAAGGGTCACCGTTTGTCCACAATGAAATTTCTTCGTTTGGGCCACAAGCATAATTAAAATGTGTACTTTTTCTAAAGTTTGAAATGTTAATATTTAAAATATTGTGAATATTTTAAATATTGTGCATTTATAAAAGATGCATCTAGGGCAAACATAAATGAAAGTTCAAAATTTTGGGAGGAAAAGCAAGTTTAATTCTTGCTTGTGATTGGCTGAAAGCGATGGCTTCACTGGAGAACTCATCTCTAGTTTGAAGCTCTTATTCCTATTGGTGATTGGCGATGGTAGTTCTTCTTCATTTCCCATCGTAGATTGAATAGTCTCTTTCCTCATCATATTGGCAATGAATGCCCATCGCCAATATTTGTCTCCATTTTCTTGTTGCAATAGCCTAGAAACATGGTAGTAAGCCTGTGGGTGTTGTTGGATGGAAATATTTGGGGAAAATTTGATGCTGGGGAATTAAATGTGAAGGTGAGTTCACAGGTAAAAATTGAGGAACAAAGAGGGATTTTATAGTTAGTGAATTTAATCACATTTTTGGCCCTCAGGCAGATTTTTGAAGTTGTATATGTGTTGCAAATGATGCTTTTTACCTTCCAAATGATGCCTAGACTTATCTACATATGTTGGGAACACTTTCAATGATGTTTTGGCCATTTTTTGGGTGCCTGCAACCATGAAAATGCCCCTATATCAAGAAAAATGACCAATTTTGGGGTCCTCTGTATTTTATTGCGCATCGTGATTTGCCTTCTTCTATTTTTCATTGCATTCGTGATATGTGATGCTCTCCATCGCATATCACTATTTGGTCTCACCACCTCCACTTTGTATCAGCGATTGGCCAGACAAAGTTGTGTTGATTTTATCGGGCATCGCTAAAAACACTCATTGATACTTGATGATTATTTTCAAAATGTGAATTAAATAAGAAATGAAATATAGATGCACAGAAAAAGAGGTTTCTTTTTCTCAATTTAAATGAGAGGGTGAATTAAAAATATGGTGCATGGGTAATAATTTATATTTTCCTAAGTGAGATAAAACTAAAAACCTTCATTGATATAAAAAGGTAAAAAAATTAAAATAATGGGCAATAAAGTAAATGTAAAATGTTTTGTACACTTCCATAAAGGTTAGCCATACCTTCAAGGTATTGTGTCTGTTAAGTATATAATGGAGATTTATTTGTTTACTATGTGTTTGATATTGTGGCACACAAGTATCTGAAAGCACACGGTTGGGATCACCCTCCAAGGTTTGACAGAGCCTGAAGTGCAAAAGATTTCAGTCTCTTTGAATGAATCTTGTTCGTTGGCCATATCAACCCGTTGAGTCTAAATATGAGAGTGGCTACTCTTTAGGACTCATTGCATCTATTGATTTGGGAACCAATAGAATCCATGGATCCCTTGTGTTATCTTTTGAGATTACATGTGAGGGAAATCCTTTTTCATGAAGAAACTTTATCTAGAATCATATCATTGGTATGGGGCTTTCCAAATAAGCTCTCATTGCCCTTTATATCAATTGTCATTTATCATTTATACTTTAAAGTAATTTTTCACAACATGTTGTTTAGCAATTCCTTTAAATTGGGGGTATACATTAGCATTATTTCATTTTGGCATTTCCACCTCCTAAGGTGAGTTTCATTTTCAGTTTGATATTTTGGCTTCAATTTTGTTCACAGGAGTTGGACTTAGTGTAGCGTTGGCATAACATCTTGATCATTTTGTGGCACCTTATCAAAGTTATCAGGGAGTATAACTTTTGGTATGGTTGACATATGGGTACATATTTTGTGATAACTTTACCCATCTACCACATTTTTATGGGTACACACCTTGTGATGACTTAAGTGTGTGTTTCTCATCTTTTTGTCTTTGGCACTCACCTAGTGTATACCGGATTGCAGTAGCCCTTGCGAGCATATTTTTTTGGACAAATAGCTTAGGCTTGATCCATGTTGGACAAATAGCTGAGGCTTGATCCATCATTTTTCCTTTTTCCATTGGCTTTGACATTGTATGCTTGTGTATCTTATCTTAATGGACATAACTTACATGCATGTGTGTCATTTGTGCTTATGTTAGTTTTCCATGGGATCTTAGATCCTATTGCCTTGATCATCCTCCTTGATCTTTGTCATCATATATCATCAACATTTGTGCACTTGGACCCCTCTTGACACATATTTGTCTACTTTAGTGTGAGTTTGAGCGTCAATTCATACTCTCACTAAAGTGGGGGCTAAATGTAGTGTACGAAACTGTGTACCTTTACCATTTCACACAATGTTTGGATCCCTTAATTTATTGGACTTAATTAAGCTTCTAATTTTCCAAATTATGCATTCCAAAGCCTTATTTTTCTCATTCTTCAAAAGGAGAACTAACCTTAAATAAATGCATTTAATAATAAATTCACCATGGAATATGTGTGTCCTAAACTTATAGGCAAGGACCCATTTTCCCATGGGCGAATGGGTCTACTTTAAGTGCCAAGACTCATTTTAAAATATGTTTTTTGCATCATTTTAATGATTTAAATTCAACCTGTAATTGTCAACTTTTGAAATCTAAATTTTGGTAAATTAGATAAACACCTATAAATACATAGTCATTTTATCATTTGAAATCTAGAACACTTTATGAGAGCAATCCTATGAGAAAATATTATTGTCAAGAGCATTCAAGAGAAAATTTATCAGTCAATCTTTGCAGCAATCAAGATCCTAGCATCATGTTCAGGTACATGTGTGTTCATTTCATCTTGTGAAGGCTAATATGCATGATTGATCCTAAAGCATCCAAGCATTTCAAGTATCCAAATCAATCAAGAAAAGAAAGATCAAGTTCCTTAGAGAGATGTGTTCCTGAGAGCATGGATGCCTCCCCAAAGAATGAAGAAGAAAAGAGGTAAGTAACGAAGAAGCCTTATCCTAGCTCTTTACTTCAATAGATAATGGTCTCGAAGATGAAGAGTCCCATGAAGATGAAGTGAAAATGTTCCATCAGAGAGCCTCTTCATATAATTTAAGAAATAGACAAATAGGAGGATTGTTCACCACTTCCACTCCGCCTAACAACTTCAACACCCCACCTGACCCTAATGTCAGCAACAACCCTAGCTATCCTTATGTGCCTACACTACTTGAACCAAAAAAATAGTCAAACCAAGCCCAGAACCAACAAGCTAGTTCTTCCATAGGTACATCCTTCGAGGTTCAAATTGAACAAATGGGGGAGTACGTTGCTAAATAATTCAAGAAATTCAAAATCAGCCTATCTGCTTTTGAGTTACTTAAGTTTCCTGCAATAAGGCATGCCTTCTTTAGCGTAATTAATGGAACCCCCTCCTCCAAGGAAACGCAAGAGGTACTAGCCAAGAAGGTTTCTTTTGAAGAGCTGCTACATGAGCCTGTAATTTAGTAAATTATAGGCAAAAGGAGGGATGCCCCTCTAAATCAACAAGCTGGGAAGCAACCCGCTAAAGAGAAAAATAAGGGGCAATCCAAGGAAACAACAAATGAAAGGGACAAAGGTCAAGTGGCCCAGGCTAATGCACCTATGTGTCTCTTCCAAGGAAGGTTTGAAATGCCCCCTTCCTTACCACTATTAGAATATTTGGGAAGAATTTGCACAATTGTTTGATTGACTCTGGAGCATCAGAAAATGTCATGCCTTTGGTTGTGTGCAAGGCTCTCGGAATTGTCCCCACACCTTCAAGAAGAAAAGTAACCCAGTTGGATAAAACGGAGGTGAACATCGTTGGAGAAATCAATCGTATTCCCCTACAAATTGCTATAGACCCGCGAGTGCAACAGGTTATTGACATCCAGGTTGCGGATATCCCTGACACATATGGAATAATCCTAGAGTGAGACTTCACTCAAGCATTAAATGGGTATGTTGCAACTGATTTCTCCCACATGTGGTTGCCATGGAAAGGGCTACCAAATCATATATGTATCGACCAAGAACCCCACATGAAATTCATGATCACATAATATAACAACACCAATGAGGTGTTGTTTGCTAAGACAGAATTGGGTAATTATTGCCCTGTTTCTTATCAAGGAGAATCAGAATTTCCAGAAGAAGAGGTACCTGATGAGGTCCTCTTGATACTGTGCAATCCTCCTGCCAACCTAGCCTACGCGCTCCAAAGCACTGGAATGTTAGTGAAATCAGAGGATGATGAATGCTACAATGATGGAAATTTAGGACTGTTGGATGGATTCTAAGAATTCATGGAGAAATGCATACAAGATCAGCTTAGCCTAGGGGCAAGGATGAATTTTTAAGAACTTCTACTACCTAGCTAGTGCAGGATTCACAACATTGCCCACTCTAAATTTGAGTGTTGCTTGTGTCAAATAGCAGTGGAGCACATCAAAGGACAAGCCACATCTCAAAAGGGGTCACCAACCAGACAACCTGCTACCAACCATGATAAGCTTGTCCCCATTTAGGGAGTCATGGACACGGGTAAGCAGTCGAGAAAGAATGAAGGCCTGATTAGCCCAGAATCCAAAGAACCTTCCAAGTTCTAGATGTTATGCTTTGATGGATCCAAGTCAAAGCAAGGATTCAGCACTAGATTTGAACTCATCAGCCCTACAAGTAACACTTACTTTTCTGCCCATAGACTCCAATTATATTGCACTAATAATGTAGTAGAATATGAAGCGCTAGTTCATGGTCTCCTAATGGCTTTGAGAAGGAAAGTTAAAATGCTGCAAGTATTTGGTGATTCCGAACTGGTAGTGAAACAGGATAGAAAATTATACTCCTACGATGATAGAAGGATAGAAAACTATAGGCACAGAGTTTGGGATCTTTTAGAAATCCTAGATGCATTCAACATACATTTGATCCCACATTCTCATAACCACACTGTTGATGCCTTGGCTCAAGCAGCCAGCACGCTACAACCTCTCTCTTTGTAAAGACTCAGGAGATTCACTATTTAGTTGACCTCCACCCCATCCATACTAGATAATGTCACCCATTTCCAAGTATTCAATGATGACAAGCATATCTTGGAATTTATCACTACTTCCAATGTGTTCACAACCCAAATAATTGATGAAGCTGAGATGGAAGAAGTCGAACTAGATATAGAGGGGATTATTAACCTCAAAATAAACACTATCCCCAGAGGCATGGTTCAGCTTGAGCATGTATTTGACCTAGATCAGATCCAAGACCAAGATTAGCAAGCAAAGAAGGATTCCATAAATAGCTATTGTGACACCCACAACCTTGGGACAGCCGAGGAAGTCAAAAATGTGTTCATTGGAAAGGTATGTACGCCAAAAGAAAAGAAAGGAATTATTAATGCTTTGCAAAAATATCATGATGTGGCAGCATGGAGTTATGAAGATTTAAAGACTTATGATACCCCCATCATCACACACACTATTCCCCTTAAGCCCGACATGTGGCCATTTCAGTAACGACAGCATCCCATCAACGTGTTGCTGGAGCCCATTATTTACAAAGAACTGCAGAAGTTGTTGTCAGCCAGAATCATCTTTCTAGTTAGACACTCCACGTGGGTAGCCAATTTGGTCCTGGTTAGGAAAAAGAATGGAGAAATCAGATTATGTGTGGATTTTTTCAATTTGAATAGAGCTTCAGAGAAGGATAACTATCACATACCCTCCCTCGATGAGGTATTGCAAATTGTTGATGGATCGCAGATGATGTCCTTCCCCGAGGGATATTCTAGGTACAAGCAAGTGATGGTGCAATATGAAGATCGGCACAAGATAGCGTTCACCACCAAGTGGGGAACCTTTGCATACAGAAGGATGTCATTCAGGCTCATCAACATTGGCGCCACATTCCAATGTGCAATGGACATCGCCTTCAAAGATCTGATTGGAAAATGTATCATCATTTATATGGATAATCTTACAGTGTTTTCAAAGAAACGAGGTGATCATGTTTCTGATCTGTGCAAAGTCTTTCAAAGGTGCTGAGAATTCAAGGTTTCGCTCAATCTGAAGAAATGCATCTTCAGAGTCACTGAAGGCAAGTTATCGGGCATGTTATTTCAAAATGAGGAATCTCCATAGACCCCAAGTGCATTGAGTCCCTATTGAAGGTTCAGTTGCTAGGCAGTAAGAAAGAACTGAAATCTTTCTTCAGAAAGATAAATTTCCTCTGGAATTTCATCATGGGTTTTGTTGAGATTATCAAGCCGCTTAATACCATGTTGAAGCAAGATGCCAAAATTGAGTTGACTCTAGAGGCAAACCAGGCCTTCAAGGAAATCAAGAAAGCCATTGTTGAGGCACATGTGCTAGTCAGCTCAAATTATTTAAAGCCCTTTTACATCTACTCGTTTGCTTCAAACCATTTGTGTGCCAGCATTTTGACCTAGAAAGATGACAAAGGAAATGAGCACCCAATTTCCTTCATGAGTGCTCCCTTGAAGGATGTTGAATTAAGATATCACGGTGTGGAGAAACAAGCATATGCTCTCATCCAAGGGGTTAAAAATTTCAGACATTACATCCTATGGAATAAGGTCTTTGCCATTGTCCCTAATCTTGCAGTCAAGACATTGTTAATGAAAAATGAGCTAGGAGAATGAAGAGAAAAATGGGTCACCTTGCTGCAAAAGTATGACATGGAAATTCAACCAATGAAGTTAGTAAGAGGACAAGCACTCACCTGAACAATAGCTAAAACAATAGCTGAAGCAGGACCCGAACTAAATGGTTCAACAATATCAGCTGGGAGATGTTTCCCCAGGGGAGCGGTATGATGACATTGTCTACTACTTGTTGAACAACAAGTGGCCGCCTCACTTGCAGGGAGTCCAAAAGCATTCCCTTAGAGTAAAGAGTAGCAGTTATATGCTGCAAGGATCTGTCTTATACAAAAGGAATCATGGAGTGTACCTTTGGTGCCTTAGAAAAGAAAAATCAGTACGAGTGTTAAAAGAATTCCATGATAAATTGTGTACCAGTCATGGGTCTGGTCCTTCTACTACCCATCAAATCCTATGAGTAGGGTACTACTAGCCAACAGTCTTCAAGGACACCCATAGCCATGTTTGCACATGTCATATCTACCAGACCATAGCAACCAGAGAAAGAAATGTTGTCCCATTGCAACCAGTCCTAGAGGTAATACCATTCATGCAATGGGGTCTCAAATTCATTGGTCTAGTAATCCCACCATCCTTTGTCAGTCACAGGTACATTCTAACTGCCTTTGATTATTGTACTAGATGGATAGAAGCTATTGCATATAGGCAATGTACAACAGAGGTAGTGGTTAATTTTCTTGAAAATTTTACTTTAAATCATTCTAGTTGCCTGTATGCTTTAGTATGTGATAATGGCCCCACCTTTGCCTCACTTAAATTCGCTAATTGGACCTTTGATTATGGGATTTCCCTTAAGTTCTCATCAAACTACTATCCTCAGGGCAATGGCATGGCAGAGTCTACAAATAAGAACCTCATCACCGCCATCAAGAAGATACTCCATAGAAACCCTAAGGATTGGCATACCCAGCTTCGTTTTTCCCTTTGGGTAGACCGCACACACCATAAGGTCTCCTTAGGAGATTCCCCATTTCACCTTGTCTATGGCCTAGACCCTATGTTTCTAATTCACCTAAAAATCTCCACCCTTCAATTCATCAATACCTTTTACGAAGAAGGGGATCGAAGAGAAGCACGCTTGGCTGAGCTACTACACCTAGAAGAAGTGTGTGATCGTGCCATTGAAAATTTTTCCAAACATGAGGGCAAGGTCAAAATATGGTTTGATCGATGAGCCAAAGTCAAGGCCTTTAGAATTGTTGATCTAGTCCTATGCTGGGACAAGGCCAAATTCAAGACCTTAACCAGTGAAGACATCTCGTTGCCCATCAACGGGAAACACCTGAAGCATTATTTCCAAGGTTGAGCTCTCTTGAGCTACCTTTTGTAAATACTTGTATATAGGTTAGTTCATGTTGCTTTGGTTTGCTTTGTTTCATCACTTCATGTCACTTTTGTTTTTGCTTGTTTCCCGACTATTTTTTGCTTTGTTGAGGGTGTCTCTTTGTTCCTGATGCAGTGGTCATGCTTGTTCAATGAATGGTTCACTTTGTTTCCCGTTCTTAGTGTTCTTTAGATAATTATTGACTCCTAACTCTTAGTCCATGATTGCTGCTATGGAGCAGTTTCCTTACTTGAGCTCCCACTTAACCTTGAACTCAACCCTTTATTGAATCCTTTCATATTCATCTCGGATCCTACACCAAATACATTAATTTCTCTTGTTATGAAGGTGAGGCAAGTGAAAAATTGTAAATCTGCTTCAGTGACCACTGTGGTTCCAAGCCCACAGTAATCTTCAATGCTTACATGGTTGAGCGAAAGTAGTATCAAAAGAATATCAAAAGAAAGGAAAAAATGTTGAAAATCAAGCAACTGTGTGGGTGTGCAGACAACTCTACTGGGGCTATGGACATCTAGATGGTAGTAGAGCAATGTCTATAAGACCACATTGACAACTTCGTTGGGGCTATGGACACCTAACTCGTAGCCAAGCAATGTCCAAGTTACTTTTGGAGTTAGATAATTAACGTAGCTTGCTCAATCTGATTAATAGTTGTTGGTCCTAGTCTCTAAGGAGAGGAAATAAATTCACTACTCACACAAACTTTCAAGACACTTTTGTCATCTAATTCAGCTAAGGATTTTGTTCTCCCTTGAGCTCCCTAGTTCACCTTTGGAAACCAGCCCCTAGTCTATGAAACCGGAGATTTTGGGTTCTGAATGAACACTTATCCTTAGAACACTTAGGAGTGTTCCCCAGCAGAGTCACCATTTGTTGTGCCCATAGCACACATGCCCCGTTCAGAATGGGGACCCTCTCTCTCTCTCTCTTCACTTTGCCAAGACACTTTTGTCACTGCCTCATTTTGCATACCCCATGTTTTGTGTCCTAAGTGGTTGAAGAATCTTAGAGGAATCATCTTGAAGTGACCATGTTTTGCTACCCTCAAATTTTTAAGGCTTTAGGCTTTTGCGGAACTCCCATAGTTGTTTACCTTCATTCCTCAGAACTGGCAGCCTTGGAGCAGTGCGGGTCCACCCCATGTAGGTTCCCTTTGCTTCGTGGCCATTCCAAATAGCCTTCATCTAGCATCCTTCCACACAGCGAGACCCACAACCCCAGTAGCCATTTTTTGTTGCCAACCAATCGAACGTCTGACTCCTCACTATCGTCTACCTAGCAGACTCCATTGCTCCTGCTGTTGTTTTCAAATTGCTGCTATTCATCAACCCAAAGCGCTGACGTACCCACATTTATGAGGGACATTAAATACACCATTTTATATAAATAGCCCCTCCCAAGCCATCATTTTCACCTGTCAGTAGTCCAGAACAAGTCAAAGAGTCCTGCCAACATCGTCGTCATGCCCGCCAAGTTCATTTGTCGATCTAAAGTCTTTGCTAGCCAATTGCTTGTTCACCTTCATCCAATCTCATAGATAGGTTTTCTCCCACAAACTATGCATTGATTTTTCTTTGATTTTGGTAAAATTTCTTAAATCTTTAGAAGAAAGCTTAAAAATCGAGTAGAGAAAAATCATGTGAATAAAACCCACGTTTTGAAATTGCAAAATGCCTTCGCAATCTCCAGCTGGCTGTGTGTGGAATTCACAGTCGTTGCGGCCATTCTTCAGCTAGGGAATCCATGCCCTATAGACCCGCACCCATGCTACCACCATCGCCATCCTTTGAAAACATGTTTAAACCTCAAACGGCTATTTCCCTCACCAGGTCCACAAGCGTAGGCCCCCGCCTACGGACTGCCCCTCAAACTTTTCCATTCCAAAATAGCCATTTGACCA
>VDFB02058242.1:307938968-307996610 GCA_007258455.2 Sequoia sempervirens | reverse complement strand
ACTAAATTAAAAATTAAAAATTAAAAACTAAATTAAAACATGCATAAAAATCTTCAAATTTTATTTCTGAAAAATCTGTTTATAATGAGTAGATAAAAACAGAAACCCAGAAATTTTTTGAAGCAAAAAATAAAACCCAGAAATCGTTTTTTGATCCAGCAAGCAGAAGATGAAAAAAATAATTTTTTTTAAACATTTAGCCAGGTGAAAAATGACGCGCGACAGTTTTTTGTGCGGCTATTTTCTTCAGATCTGTGAAAGAAATCAAAAAACTGAAAGATACCCAGATCGGATTTTGACCCTAGCTACAAAACCCAGAAATCGTTTTTCCTGCAACTGAGTGGAAGCTGGATTAATGAATCAAAACTAAAAACGAAATTAAAAACTAAACTAAGAAACTAAAAATTAAAAACTAAATTAAAAACTAAAAACTAAATTAAAAATGAAATTTAAAAACTAAATTAAAAACTAAATTAAATTAAAACTAAAATTAAAAGCGATTGAGCCAAAGATGTATAGCGAAAATATGTTACATACTTAAGTAGTCCTTACATGCAAAGGGATATACTCAATAATGAGTCCCTTGCAAATCGTTCCTGACTCTCTATCAAGAGGAAATAGGGGATTGATATTGTGGCCATTTCGAGATTAACCACATTACCCACATAAAGTACAATCCTAGGAGCGAGAAATTCAAGAGCAAAGAATGCCAATCTTCATGAATCTTGTTCTTGCAATGCAACAATGAAAACTAATCTAAACGACTGTAAAATGCAATAAACAAAACTAATTTATTGAAATGAAAATTGATCTACATGCAATGCCATAAATGAATTACTTTGCAAATTAATCTACTATGAAGATTAAACTAAAATGTAATATTAAACTATATGCTCTAAAACTAAGATGCTTATAAAATCAAACTAATGTATAATCTCAAATGATAAAACTCAAGAAAATTTGTAGCATAAGTCTGATGTAAAAATTCGTGATTCTTGAAATGAGAATGAGAGGGCTCATTTTATAGGCAAAAGTGGAATTGAAGGCAAATTCAAACAATGTGGGATAAATAGAAAAATAGAAACAAAAATCTTGATTGGAATTCTTTTTTTTTAGTTTATTTCCCTTTTAATGATTTGTTTCCCTTTTTTTTTTTTCATCACGAGGATATTCTTGAGAGGATATTTCATTTATTTTATTTAATTTAAGATGATAATATCTCTTTTAATAAAATAAAATAGATTATGTAATTTAGAAATGAATATTAATAAAATATAATAAAATTATTTAATTAAAAATAGATTTAATTAAATAGCATCATTTTATTTAAGTAATAATAACTTCAATTAAATAACATTATTTTATTTATTAAAAGGGATTTATTTCTTTTGATTAAATAAAATTAATGAAGCATTCAAACCTTAGGGAAAATTGAAACATTTGAAATAGCTATGAATTGATTAAGAAATTTGATTTGAAAATGCGACAATCATTGATTCAGAAAGTTGATGTTGACAAATTAAATAAATGGGGCCCAAAGTCTAGGTGACCATTTTAGGTTGCATACACTAACCACTAGAAACTGTACTTTGATGGCTCATACATGCAGCATGGATCAAGAGCTAGTGTTTTCTTTATCACACCACAAGGGGATTGCATACCAAGGTCCTACAAACTGGCATTTCCTTGCACCAATAACATTGCAGAATACGAGGCTTTGACCATAGGTCTCAGAATAGTAGTGCAATGGAACATCATAGCTTTCAAAGTATACAGAGACTCTCAATTGATCATAAATCAAGTGAACGATGAATACCAAACCAAAGACGACAAGCTCATTCCATACAAGAAATTGGTGGAGACTCTCAAAGAATCCTTCATCGAAATAACATTTGAGCAGATTCCTAGAACCAACAATAGAGCAGCAGACGCCATGGAAACAATTGAATCCTTGCTCGATATCCCCCATAACGTTCCAAAATATGAATTCCTGATTGAGCAGCTTCTCATGCCTGCATTTGAGGTACCAAAATTAGAATATGTGTGTGAAATTTTTGGTCCTGGTGATCCTTGGTATCACGACATTTACACATACCTTCATATAGGAGTCACACCCGCCAGCCTACCATCAAACCCAAAATGAACCTTTGTTAAAAAGGCATCTAGATTTGTCATCCTAAGAGATACCATATATCATAGAAGCATAGAAGGAAACCTACTGTGCTACTTAAATGTTGAGGAGGCATTAACCGCTCTAACTGAAGTTCACAATGATATCTATGGTTCACACTCGAGTGGAATGAACATAGCCAAGAAACTGCTGAGGATGGGGTATTATTAGCCCACAATGGAAAGAGAAGCACATGATCATGCCAAAAAGTGTCTACAATGTCAGTAGCATAGGGACCTCATCCATGCTCTAGCTCAAGAGATTCATCCTATCATCACACCATGGCCCTTTTCACAGTGGGGACTTGATCTCATTGGAAAAATCACACCCACCTCATCTAACAGCCACAAATTCATCGTAACTGCAACGGAGTACTTTACTAAATGGGTGGAGGTCATACCCATGACGTACATAATTAGGAAGTAGATTTCTAAGTTCATCCTAAACTATCTCATTTTCTGATATGGTGTTCCACAAGCCATTATCTCAAATAATGGGACACCATTTAAGAATCAGGAGGTTCGTGACTTATGCAAAAAATTCAAAATCCAACATCACTTCTCCACCCCATACTATCCCCAAGGCAATGGCCAAGCAGAAGCTACAAACAAAACCATTCTAAAAATCCTCAAGAAAATAGTCAATGACGCAGGTCGTGACTGGCATCTGTAGCTTAATCCTGCCCTCTAGGCCTATCGAACCAGCATTCACACACCCACCAGTGCCACCCCCTTCTCCCTAGTCTATGGATCAGAAGCAGTACTCCCCATTGAGATCGAGATCCCATCACTCAGGATATCACTACAAAACCTCATCACTGATGAAGAGTACCGAGTGTCAAGATTGAATGAGCTGAAGCTACTAGATGAGTGACAGATAGATGCTTTAAATCACTTGCAATTCTATCAGAATAGACTCAAAAGGAGCTACAATAAGAAAATTAGAAGTAGGACATTCCAAGTCAGAGAACTAGTCTTAAAAGAAAATCAGAAGAATGTCTCAAACCCAAGCGGCAAAGGAAAATTTGAACCCAATTGGCTGGGACCATTCATCATCATAGCAAGTTACAAATCAGGGGCATATCGGTTATCAACACTCGAAGGGGAACCTCTATAGGATCCCATGAATAGCTCTCATCTCAAAAAGTTTTATGCCTAAATATTTCAAAGTATAGAACAAAAAATCAGAAAAAGTCCTAAAAAATGGTTACTTCGGCGAAAACCTAGCAAACAGGCATCAGTAACAACAAAAAAAGAAAAAAAGCAAAAAATCAAAAAAATCAAAAAAAGGATCAAAAAAAAAATCGTCCTCTAGTGAAAACCACTTTGGTGGCACTTGGGCAGGTACCTTGGTGAAAACCTGGCAAATAGGCACCTTGCATAAATAAGCACTTTCCATCCATCAGGATCTTTACAGCTTGTTATGCATTATCCATCCATCACACTTCCATCATCTATCGCATTCCATATCTCCATCACATTCATCACTCATCCACTCACATCCGCACCATAGCTTGGTCATGTTTTTGTATCATGATCCCTCCTAGTACTACTTGGCCCATCCTCAAGGTCAGTTTGTCCTGCCTTTATCAAAGTAGTCTATTGCATCATCCTGGGGGGAAGTTCTTATCGAATTGGATTCGTGTATATTCTTAAATTCCTAAAATCAAAAAATCCCAAAACATCAAAATATCAGAAAATCCAAAAACATCAAAACATCAAAAAATCCCAAAACATCAAAATATCAAAAAATCCAAAAACATGTCAAAAATATCAAAAGCCAAAAACAAGTTCATCTTGTCGAACTACATCGTCTCTGAGCTTGAACGGGCAAGGTTGATCTTTGATCATCCCTTGAGACATTTAGGTTAGTCCTTTAGGAGTCTGTCATAATAAACTGACATCTCAATATATATATCATCATCTATAAATCGGTCAGCTCATCAGTCGAACTACGTGGTCTCTGCGTATATAATGTAGGCAAGGTTAATCTATCGATCAGCCCCCAAGGCCCCTAGGATAGGTCTTTAGGTTAGTCTCTTGGTCAAAATCTTGGAAAATCCCAAAACATTCAAAAAATTAGAAAATGAAAACATTTAAAAATATTGAAAAATAACAAAAATAGCCTCAAAACATTTTAAAATGTCAAAAACATCCAAATATTTGAAAAAAATCCATATGTCTCATCTCGCTTGCACCCACAATAACAACACTCATAATAAACTGATTTTCATCCTCAATCTTTGGTAAGACAATAAAAAACAAGTCTAGCAGGATAAAAGTGAAAACTCAAAACGTCAAGTCTTAGGTCTAAGTCAGTGCATAAGCAAGTTGGTCATCTCTTTGTATCGGTAACTCATCGTCCAAATCCCATATCAATCATCATTTAGAACACTTTGGATAAATGAAATGACATGTCTCCATCCACTAACATGTCCTAGGATGAATCCTTCCTACAATGGGCATTATCTTTTGGCAATAGTTTTGGTTCTTATCCTTAGAAAAACACATCCTCTTTTGGTTAGTGGTATTGAAGAGCATCAGTTTGTTTGTTTACTTGGTCTTTATCTTTTGACTTATCTTATTCACGCTCATTCCAAGGACCTCTCGATGATATACAAATGAAGGATTTAGAGAAATAGGAATGGGGCACCAATTATTATCTTTTGTCTACTATGCTTGTTGGGCGTTCTTGTAATATAACCTTGGTGAATACTTGCTTTGTTAGGTATGTATGGAGGAGGTTGTGGACAACTTGTTGACTATTGCATGAATTGATTTATTGTTCCGTGTTTTGGTCTGAGGTGTTTTGAACTTCTAAAGTGCATCCTAGCAAGGTTTTCGTATGTCAAGTGTGAACAAGGATACTCCTATCTGATTGTCAAGTCAAAGTCCATCACACTAGGTACAACGCCATCTTGGTTTTCTATACCTTGATGTATCGTACCATGTGTGTTATCAAACATAAGAAAATTTAGCCCTTTGAAAATCCCAATTCCTCCGCAAGTAATCATCATCATCATCATCATTTTCATTTGCATCATCTTGTGTCTTCTTGAAATGACTTCTTTTCTTGCTAATCGCACTAACAGGGTACTATGACAATTGATCATCACCACCATCATCGTCATCAATCCTGCATCCACAAACCATTACCATATTGCATATAGGAAACACATGCATTGCATTTCAATCATCATATAAATAGGTTATCATAGGCATTCTTCATAGATAGGTGCATCCATTTCATCGCATTTCATCCATTACATTGCATCGCATTGCATTATATGAATCACTGCATCAAATATTCATTGGCATTTCATAACCATTTCACATACTGCATAATCATAAACAATAGGTACATAGGAATTATAAGATAATCCATCACATACATACTAGCATAACATCATAAAGTCATCTCATGCATTAAGTCCATTTTTGCATAAAACATTATCATATCATTGCATATAGTACATCATATTAAATGCATCACATACATTACATCATCATTTAATATGTTTAGGATAATGACATTTGTTATTCTAAGCATCTTAAAAAACCATCTCATTTGCATTACATAAAACCATCTCATTAGCATCATATCATGACCATCGCATTACATCATCCATGTCATCTCATACATAGCATCATAAATCATTCATTACATAATATAAGCATAATTCATTACATCACATACAAAATGTACATCTATCTATAATTCGTTCATATATAAGCATGATTCACATAACATTTCACGTATATACCATATCATTTTGCATATTACATTCCACATCACATATCACAACATCATTGGCATCAACATAAATTAGATCATCATATAGACAGCATCATTGCACATCACATTTGCATATCATAGGTTAACATAATATAGATATGTTAGTCATAATCACTGCATACATCATCAGAAATAAATGCATCCATAAAAAAATCATTGCACAACATATAGAAGTAAAATCATCCATGCATAAATAAAGAGTACACATCGCATCACATCAAAATCATCATCGGCTCATATATATATATCAATAACGCAACTATCATAGTACAAGGAATAAATCATATCACTATACATGTATGTCAATCAGTACAAAAGGCCCATCAAGCTATCAAAAAGGAACCCATAAAGCACAAAAGTATTGTATCATCCCAATCAAACTTTGTCCCTATGAATGCTGCCCTCGCCTCTGTCACCATGACTCTCTGTTGGTTTGTGGCTGGCCTACTCTGAGTACTCTAGGACCCACTCTACTCTGGGTATAGCCTCGTGATAGTACCTCCAATAGTACTCGGCCTCTTGGACGGCATCCCTATAGGATCAAACTAACACTGTACCCTCGCAGGAGGAGGTTGTCATGCTCTCTAGCTATTGTCTCCTACCTAGCTCTATGGCTGCCTGTAGCTCTGTAGCCTATCTCTGCTATACGACCTGATCCCTCTCAGCCCTGAACTGCTCTCTCTCGGCTGTCACAACCTGGACCTAGGCCTGCAGCTATGCAATCAAAGTATCCCGTGCATCCGCATGTCCTGTTGGTTGTACATGTGGCTGCACCCGAGGCTGATCCTCGCCTTGTGGTGGTACACCTAGTGGCTCCTCCTGCTGGTCTTACATATGCACATCTCCCTGCCCTGGCTGGAATGGTGACTCAACTGGCTGATCCTGTCGAACCTTAGCCCTTCATCCTCATCCTCCTCCTCTGCCCCTAACTCTCCACAGATCTGGGACTACTCCTAGAATCGTCAATTGAAGCAGAGGCTAGAACCAATCCCTGTAGCCTGAGTCGTGTCTGGGTCTGTGAGTCCCTGATCGTAGGCCCATGGTTGAGCCACCAACTGCCTAAAGCTGTCCATGGCCTCTGAAGCAGGAATATACCACCCCCATGACACTTGTGTCATGCTACGAGTGAAGACGGCTCTGTAATCATCATCAGGGCAATCCTGCGGCTCCCTGAACTAATGCTGCAAGCACCCAGGTAGGTACCTCTCGATCATGGTGTGTTCCCGCCCCTACATAAAATGATCCTAGCGGCACTAGAACAACTGATCGGCATCGCCGACCCATCCAGGCCAACCAAGGTATAGTCACCAGGTGAAAACTAGCATCTCATCCAGGACCCTCCTCCAGTAAGAGATCTCATGCTCACTGGTGTGTGTGAAGGACACACCATTGTTGTATTGCCACAAGAGGGGATCGTCTGGCATCATCAAAACTGAAACAACATGTGGACGCAACACAACAATGTGCTCCCATGCCCAAACATGAAGAAGAGTCACCCCTGCTTCGAGTGCTCTACCATCCATGTAGACGTACTCATGGAGGTCTCTGTATAATGAAGCTAGAAGTATAGGTCCCCGTGCAAAATGAACCGGCCTATCTTGAACTATCCGCTCCAAGCAATATCCCCAGCCGGGACTAAAATATCAGCCTTGTCTATCAGGGGCAACAAGACCTGAAATGATGGTTGTAATCACCTAGTGGTACGGAGGTGCCAAGATCATGTGTCACTCGAGCTCTATCTATCCCTCGCAGAAAATGATATCTTGTGTGGCGAGGACTCTATGGCAGGCCTTGCACCCCTCATCCATATCAAAAATTGCTCGGTGACTGTAAATCGGCAATCACAAAATGCGCCAAACGTCCTCTAAGGTGATGATGGCCTCACTAGTGGGAAGATGGAATGAAGAAGTCTCATTGTGCCATCTCTCGGCCAGCTAGCGCTGACAGCATCCCTAAGTGAGTGCGCACGAGCATCGCGTAAGCAATGTACCATAACCCAACAATCCAGAGTCGATCCTGGTCCCTGTCACTCAGGTCCCGCAAGAAGCCAGACAAATCTCGCGACCTATGCTCTCAAGAGTAGAGCTCCCTCGTTGTGTCCTACATTAAGGAAGATCACCATGTTAAATTTTTTTGAAAAATTCTTCGCCGGACGTTCAAAGAATCTTTCCAACGATGCAACCCATGATGGCGTCGCGGTTTTATTTCTAATCAAACTCTGACGCTAGGGCTTAAAATAGAAAATAGCATGCCATGGTGCAATTTCTCATCCAGCAATGCACTTTGGGAAAAATTAGGACCACTGAGTTGCACTTTTCAAACCACCCTACCAGCCTCGAGCTCAGCGTCAGAGTTTTCAAACTCCAAACTGCACTACCATAGCACAATATCGCACTGCGCGATGTAGTTTGATTGACAAGTGGTGCTATATAGTGCCGCTGCAGGTGGACTAACCTTTTAAAGCATTAAATGAAGAAGTAAATTGAAAAACAAATCCCAGGTAAGGGTCACATACCAGTGCCCCAATGCTAGGTGTTCACTGGTACGTCTGAACTTGATCAAAAATGTGCAGAGGAAGTTGTCATTGCACCATATCGTCAAGAGGTCAAAGCTCAAATCTCAAAGTTGTTATTGGAAGTGTTTGAAAATGACTTAAAACTAACCCCTTAGGCCCCTTTTAAGCCTAAAAATTAGGGTTTTTTTAACCCTAATTGGCTGTCCTGCTAGGGTTTTGAACCCTCGAACCTGTTTTTGTCTAGTTGAGGCCTGTTTTACATCGTTTTATTACATTTAGACACATTTTTAGCCTCCTAAAGCCTTTTCGGACCTGTCGGGCACTTTGTCCTCTTTTTTCATGAGATCACCCAAAA
Source organism: Sequoia sempervirens (assembly GCA_007258455.2). Taxonomy (NCBI): domain Eukaryota; kingdom Viridiplantae; phylum Streptophyta; class Pinopsida; order Cupressales; family Cupressaceae; genus Sequoia; species Sequoia sempervirens. Next base: position 307,987,775 of record VDFB02058242.1, on the reverse strand, counting down.
ATTAAAATTTTCATCCAATCTCTCGAGGGGACATTATAATGGCATGTTTTCTCTCGCCAGGCAGCAGTGGGGCAAGTTCTTAAATATCAAAAAAATTTGGCTTCAATAAAAATCATTTATTCTTTGAACCAACGCAACAAGTGCATTGTTTCAAAGAGAGGCAAAATGTGGACACGTAAAATATAACGATTGACATTGTGCACTTGATCCCGACTACTAACATTATTTCTTCCTGAATCATCCTTCGGTCTAACAATTTAATCAAATCCCCTTATTTGATTAAATTCATCAATTTCTCTCTCTTAATTAAATAAATCATTTTATCTAATCAAGTCACCTCTTTTGTTAATTAAATCAATCCATCTGATCTAATTATCCATATTTAATTAAATAATTAATTTTATTTGATTAAATCTCTAAAGTCTATCCATTAAATTAAATAAATTAAAAACTTATTTGATTTAATCTAACACCATCTCTTTCAATTAAATAAATCAAAAATCTTTATTTAATTAATCTCATATTATATTCCTCTCTTATTTGATTTAAATAAATCCATAAATTTGAGTCAAATAGGTCACATCATCTAACCTCTCCTATTAAACTAATTAACCCTTGATTAATTTAATCTCTAAATCATGTCCCATCCTCTAGATTTTGCAAGTTGCACATGAAAATAGATTTAATTCATTTATTAAATTTTTATTTTCCCCACAAGGCATCTTTTAGAATATTCTCTAAATTTGAATTCAAAAATTCCAAGTCAACATGTACATCCAACAAGGCAATAACTTCATCTTACATGTCCTTTTCCTTGAGCCAAGTGGAATTTATTGCAATTTCCATTCCCTCTTGCAAGTCATTTCAACAAATTTGAAATTCAAAAATATGCATTTATTGGCACAATTCTCAAATCTTGCACATCCTCCATCCATTCATAGATTGACAAGTGGCATCATTCCATTGGATGAATGTTAGTCCCACATTGCTCAAATTTGGACATTCATCCATCTTGGCATTCTATAAATAAAGAGCTCATATCCTCATTTGATCATCCACAAATTATGCAAAGTTATTATGCTAAAATATTTAGCCATTTTCATCCATCACCGTTGAGTTCTTAGCTAGGTTTTTGCAGATTTTGGCTTGGAGCTCTCATCCTTCACCATCAAAGTGGATCAATCAACATCAACATATCAAGCTTGCATCTTAGGAATTGGGAAAGGGCCAATTTTCACATCAAATTGGCACCAATTCCCCCATGGGATCATGTGTTTGCTATTTTAATTAGGATTGAATCTATATTTTCTTGTTTTATTGTGTTCTTCATTGTTTTCTTTCCTAATTTGAAGTTTGTAAATGGATTTCATGGGGAATCCTTGTTCATGCTTGCAATATCTAACTTAATGTGTATATCCTCTTTGTTTTGCAGGTATTAGGATTGGGGTTCACACACTTGTAGGTAAAGGACAACTAGTGGTTGGGGTGAGGTTTTTTCCAAAGATTTGAACTATGTTTTTCACAAGCTCAAGTCCATCTTCACTTTCAAGCATGCAGTGAATGTTATCTATAGTAGGGATGGCAATACTTGAAATATTGTCATTTTTCACTTGATGTTGTAAGTTTGCTAGGTCCTCGTGGATTTGGATTATGTTTTCTTCTGGGACATTATCATTCCTTATTTCAACTTACATCACCTACTTGAAGATAAGGAATTATTAAGGGTGTTGTCCATACCTAGTGTACTAGTTTCAATACTAGGAGTGAAAGAGCTAGATAACCCAAGATCCACAATGATTGTGTTATCACAGGATGACATGAGTCTCAAACTTCATCTCACTATAGTATTAGCAATAGGACACCAAATACTCATACAAGGGCTACTAAATACAATATGAATGCAAATGCAATATAAGCTAAGAACAATGAAATGCTTATAATAGAAATTTTGAAAATGAAAACAGAAAGGCAATAACAACAAATAGAAAAGTTTAGAAACAGGGCCTTAAATGCTAGAAAATGTAGTTCAGAATATGCAAAGGAACTGATTCACCCAAGGTGGCAAATGAGTCCCAGTAGGGATTTTTTTCAAAATTTTCAAAAAACATTATTTGAATTTTATGTTTTTTATGTTTTATGATGTAAATCCTAAGTGAAAATGCAGATTTTATTTAATTTTCAATAAAATGAGGTGCAAAAATGTAAGCTATATGAGCTTTCACTAATGCAAAATTTGAAACTCTAGAATGCTAATTAACTAATGTAAACCCTCATGTAATGTGAATGCAAACAAGTCTAGGATGATGATGCACTCCAAATAAAAATTCTAATGTTCTAAATGCAAATTCACCGAAATGAAAGGTGGAAATATTGTTTTGCTTTCCTCTCTTAGGGTTTAGGAACTAGAAAGGAAAATTTTCACTTTCACTCAAGAACAAACCCTTGAGATCTCAATGCAAAAGAGAGAGAAAGAGAGAGAGAGAGATCTTGCAAGAGGGTTGTTCTAAGGGCTGAATGTAAACTAATAAGGGGTTCACCACCAAGTTTAGACTTGGAAAAGATAATTAAATGAAAGATGCAATACTAAACCCTAATTGAATGTAATGCATTATAAAATGACCTAGAAAAGTAAATGAAATAACACAGAAAACTGTAGAAAGAAAGGTGTGCACCTGGAAATCTACAGATGGCTGGAAGGAGGTCTAAAACACTAGAAATTTTGCTTTTAATGCTGAATGGGACTCATTTTCTGAGCTAGGAGAATCATTAAAAAAACTAGGTTTTTTGTGGGAACAAGAATCTTTCAAATGGGTATCTAAATCTGTAAAAATATAAAAATTGACTAGAACTAGGACTCATTCGCTAGAAGTGGTGAATCAATCTAGTTAGGTTTTTTTGAAGCTTTAGAGGTTGATCCTACTCTTTTATGTTTTCTATGTTCTTCCTAAGTGATTTTTAAATCTAAAACCCTGATTTGCAACTTATAGGTCTTCTCCAATGTTCTCCAAGGCTTAATGACAACTTTGGAAACTTTGATCTCTTGACAACTTTTCTCCAATCTTCATCCTTAGGAAATCTGCAACCTAGACCTATAAATCACACATAAAGGAGAGGGGGAAATGTTGTTGGGTTAGTGAATAGGGATTTGCCTTGGTCAAACCCCTTGTTGGTAATTAAACCTTGAAATAGAATGAAATATGAATGGAGAATGACGAATGAACAATATAAGATGTTTCAACTCACCAAACCCTAGCAATAAGAGGCTACAAACACATATGAAGTGGCTCCAATGGATGTAGATCTTTGACTCTTGCTTGAAGTTGATAGATCAAGTGAATGTAATGCTTTCTTGAATCATAAACCCTACATCACAATTGTTAGCTCAAAAAAAAACATGATGTATGAAGTCCTTCACATAATGATTGATGCTTGAAAATGCTTGATAATCTTCCCTTGAATGCTCTTGAATGCTCTTGTGAATGCTTGTGAACTCAAACTTGCTATAAGAATGAACACTTGAATGCTTGGGGTGAAAATGAGTGAAAGAACCTTGTATTTATATTCAATTATGCAAGAATTCTTGAAATTGCAACACTAGAAGCCGACATCAAATCTAGGAAAATAAAATCCTACCAGAAATTTGAATTAATTTTAATTTTGGGCCACATAGGACTCATTCGCCCAAGTTGGCGAGTGAGTCCCACCAAGCTTAATTTTTGGGACCAATTTTAAAAATACTTAGAAATGTGTGAAACCAAGTTTGGAACCAAAAAATTTAGGTGGGACTCATTTTCCCAAGGTGGTGAATGAGTCCTAGATCAACAAATATGGGTCATTCAAACCTGAAACACCTGAATTATGATTGGGTAATGATTTGTGTCAGGATTATCCTTGAAAAGATGCATTAAATGAGGCTTGTGGATGCAAAGTAGGGCCAATTAAAGCATAAGAAAGCCCAATTATTAATGACAAGCCTAGAAAAGTGTGAAAGTGTGTTACAACACTTTAAATAAGGAAAAATTAAGGTTTATTTTGATTAAAAAGAGGTTTATTAGGTTTAGTTAATTAATAAAACTTTAGAAAAGTGTAAAAGTGTGTTACAACACTTTATCAAGGTACCATTTAAATCCATTAGTTCACAAGGGACCAAGACATAATGTGAATGTTTCAACCACATTACAACACTAAATTAGGGCAACACTAAGCTCAATTTGACAAGGAGGGCCCAAACAAGTGTGAAAATGTCCCCGACGACATTTTTTGACACTACAAGCCCTAACAAGGACCCATTTTAATAGGGGTGAATTAGTCCCTCAACATACCTCAAAAATAGCTTTCGGTGATAGGTGCATGCCATCATACCCTTCTCAAATCTTCTTGCAAATTGTCATTTCTATTTTTGTACATTCTCAAACCTGCATTTTAGGTATTAGGTCTTATTGTTCATTTAGGTTGAGCATTTCAAATCATTTTAGTTTGGTTTCAGATATGTCCTATTGTCGTAAAGTCTAAGATCCAAGTCTTATTAACTCACCATTAAGGTTGAAAGTCAATATTTACACCTTGTGATCTCTTTCCTAATGAAATCCCTAGGGAAGGACACTTATTGAGATTCCTAGGTTGTATAAACAACATAATTTATAAAATCCTTTGGGGATCCCTTTCCCCACATTTCAAACATGTAAAGTGACATGCACATGGAGTGCCTTTATTGGTCAATAATTTTCAAAGCATGTAAACTTCTTGTCAAAATATTCAAATGTAGTCAAATGAATCTAGATTGTGTAATATTGTCTCATCTCTAGAGATTGATTGCTCATATTTAAACTTGAGAAACAAGTAGTTGAATGCATTTTACTCACTTGAACAAAGAGTAATGGAAAAAGTGGTTGACTGCTACTTGATCTTTTAAGATATTTTCTCCATAAGTATTGAAATTTGATCAATGAATGAAACCATTATGTATTCCATTGAATCTGGAGAGCAATTTTTTAGTACTCCATGACTTTGATAGCAAGCTAGGGTTTGAGCAAAAATAATTTCATACTTTCAAGCTTTTGGTTTGAATAATTTTTAAAGTTTTAAGCATCTAGAGTTTGTAATTGAAATAGTGGATTTAGACAATCATTTAAAATTTATCCAAACCCTATACTTTCACAAGAACCCTAGGTCAAAACTGAACTATGAAGATGAGTTGGAACCAAAATGCTAGCCATCTTCATCTAAAAGACCTTTTGATAAAGACCTAATTGTGCAACTCCTTAGGTGATCCAAAAAGGATATATGTGTCCACCGGGCTAGTGCTACAAGTGGTCTAATAGATAATAGAAGAGAATGTAGGGATGCAGAAATCCTTATAACTAGATGGAGCATATTCACTCATTAATGCAACAAGAGGGCTTCTAGGGTTCCCATTTCAAATATATGGATCTATGACCTAGGGAAACTAATTATCCCAAATATATTTATGAATGTGGAATTCATTAGGCATGTGGCCAGAAGTTATGATGAGAATGTTAGAATCATTAGGGTTTCCAATGGTGGGGTTCTAGTATAATTCAATAAAGCTTCCATTGCTAAGGTTTTTTACTTAATACTAGTTGCAAACAAGGCCATAGATTTTGATCTCTTCAAGAAAAAAACATCAAGAAATGCATAGTTACAGAGTCCTATGGTTACCAAGACATGGATTAAAGGGATTTGACATGAGAACTATCAAAATTCTAGCAAATGCGAGGTTGAACCCTTCAACATTGACATGTTTGAAGATTACTTCATTAAGACCTATCATGTATTTTTCCAAGTCTTATGTGGATATGCTAAGAAAAAAATCCATGTGTCATTAATTATATGGGAACTGACATTCAGAACCCTCTAGTCAATAATGAATTTGATTTTTCTACCTATATTTCCAATGGAATTCACAAGCAATTATTGAAATCAAAGAAAGTTTCAATAAAGTGGTAAATTTTAGATGGTACGCCTTACTCTGCCACTTGTTTTTATATGAGTGAAGGAAAAAGTGGCATCAAGAATTACAAGTCTAAATAGTAGATGATAGTGGCAACTCTCTCCTAGTCTAATATTGGACTCATTTTTGGGACATGCACTGTGACTCTATAAATTATGTGGTCTTTGAGGACTATTTTATCAAAAGTGTCTTGGGTTTCATGGGAGTAGAAGAAGATAGACTACAAAAGGAAATTGTGGATTTCTTAAGACCCAAGGAAAGAGTGCCTAAGTTTGGTGCGCAACACAATTGGGGAGATTGGCATCTCCAAATGTATGGCTTAACATGGATAAGGTATATGGGTGCCCAATGAGACCTCATATCATTCCAAGGTATGTTCCTCTAAGATTGACATACCTAGAGATAATTTGGAAATTGAATGAATCTAACAAGATCCATTTAAAGAGATAGAAGAAGGGCTCTTTCTTTCCATTTTATAAAGTATTTTTAGACTTTGCAGTGACTAGGGAGGGTCTAGATACTATTTACCCCATGCTCCAGACATACAAGATGGTCCAAGAGAGCACAAGGGCATTTTATTCTAAAGGATTCATCAACCAAGTCATAATGAGCATCAAAATATAATCATTTATGCATCAAATTCTCTTTGGTGAGGATGTGATCAGGAATTGTCTCATTGACAAGGAGGTAAATGAAAAAAGAATGAAGTGGGTTTCTTTCAGAAAAGCAGTGGATCAAAAGGCTAAGAAAATATCCAATTACCTTGGAGCATATGTAGAGATTAATTATCTTATTGCTAGGATCCAATTGGTATTAAAAAATGTTGAAAAACCAATTGGGAAAGCCCCAGTGGTTGAGGAGAGACCTTCCTACCAACCCCAAATTGATCCATCTATGTATGGATATATGAGAAAAGGAAAGGGACCTTCAATAAAAGAAACATCCTCTCAAGATAAATCATCTACAATAGCCACATCTTCTCAAGAGACCCCTACTATTGACACTACTCCATAGGAGCAACCTCAAGAGAAAAGGAGGCTTGATCAACCTTGGTTGATTATCCTCTAGGCACTGATGAAGAAGAGGAGGTAGAGGTAACTGAAGAGGAGGTGAATCAATCAATGCCCTCTCCCCCAAGAGTAAAGGTAGTTGGAATACCTTAAGGCCAGATGGGAATTAATAAGAGAAGTGGAAGGATGAGGCCAATGACCTAAGGGCCCTCACATGTACTCAATTCATCGATAATGATGAATTTATTGTCTAAATAATTTGAAGACATTATAATTAGGGTGAGAAGAGAGGATTTCCATTAGAATTTGAACAAGGAAAAAAGGTGAATTCCATCCCTCCAAGTATGAAGTCACAAAAAGGGTGTTGAAATAAATTGACATTGATGTCAAAAATATAACAGTAGAGGAAGGGAGAAAGTTGGTGAGAAAAAGTGGATTGTTCCTGCTACCATAGTGGGATATTAGATTTTTAATAGCTCTAAACACTATAAGAAGACAAGATGAAGAAATATTTTCTTTTGATGAGTAGGAAAAGCAAGATTTTTTTAGAGAAAGATTCATTCCTAAATGGGAAACCTTGGCCATATGGGATCTTGTTCCAAATACAAATAAACCTGGTGGAAGAAACAATGCAAGGGATGAGGTAGAGTTTGATTGTTAAAAGATTATCAAAAACTATAGTTGGGCCCAAGAAACTTCATTAGTTTTCCATACAACTAAATTTAGTGAAGCAACTATAAAGAAGCTACAAGAAGAATATGACTAGTTGTTGAAAGATAATGTAAATCTAACTACATAATACAATAATTTGAAGATGCAGGAGCCACCAACAACGTCACCACCTATATGGACTAAGATGGTAAGTTCTTCAACTTCAAGCATCTCAAGCACTCTAATGAAAGAGAAAGAAAACTAAAAAGATGCATAATCTAAAGAACAAGTAAAAAATACAAAGTGTCCAAAATTCTTGGGAAATTAAAAGACTCCCATCAAGCTTACTCAATTCTTAATGATTCTTATGCTAAAATTACAAAGCATCAGGAGAAGCTTGGGAGTATAATAAATAAATGGATACCTAGGATTACTAGTTTGTAGAGAATTTACAACGAATCAAGGTTTGATGATATCATATATTTTCCAACATTATTCCTACATGGGATATGGCTAAATTGGTAGGAGAGGTGCAAACATATATGAAAAAAATGGTGGAGTAAATAAAGACTAAATTCAAGTCTTTTGTTCATGCATAGAAATAAAATTTATGCCAAGTATCATGGATGAGAATCAAGAGCTCAAATCCTTAGACCAATAGAAGATAGGCTTCAGCACAATGGTCCCTACCCTTGTAGCCTCCATCTATGCTAGTGATGATGTGGACACATATTTTCTTAACTCCAGTACAAATAATTTGATCTCCTCAGAGCCTGGATTAGATGTACTTTTTGCAAAGAGTCTAGGACACTCTTGGATGCAAAGTATCTTGAGTATAATTACAATGTTGACAAAGTACTTTCATTCCCATGGCCATAAAAAAGGACATATGTAGGATGGAATGAAAAATATAAAAAATTGTAATGCGTATTTTTTTATGATGTCATCAAATTTCTAATGCAGCATCCAACTCAAATGATGATATGGCATTTTGGAGTAATCATTTTTCCACAGATATTTTGCAATTTTGGATATTTTTATCTTTTGTTGCAATCACCATCATCTTTAATAAATTTCTAGAAGGTTTTTTCTCAATGTGGATAAAGAAGCTCAACAAAATGATCATTTTCCTTCTCCATTTTACCTCATAATTGCAAAATCAAAAAATATCTCCTTTAGTGATCTCTACAAAAAATTTATCTCTCAGTGAAGCTCTTTTTACCTTTTACAAAGCAGGTGTACTTATTTTTGTTTGATCCTAAGGACAATATTTTCAAATGAAAATGTGACATATTTCCATGTCTTTAAACTTGTTGCTCCTGTGTTTTTATAAAAGGGAATTTCAAGCCATTTTCAAAGGATCTTGGATTTTGTAAGTATAGGAAATTTATTCTAGGTCTATATTTGTATAGTCTAGGTCTTCCAAGGGAGAAATATAAATGCAAGTATAATATTTGTACACCAATATAAACTATGAACATATGAACATATTTTGAAAAATTCAAAATAATTTATCTCCAAATGTATATTTTATTACTCTTATGAATAAAAATTTATCAAGGATCATTTTTGTTCATCCTTTCTTTTATTGTAAATGAATGTTTCCTATATGGATTCTATTCAAGTAATAGATTAAAATTGTTATGTCTAAAATATTGAGTTGTAACATATTCAAGGATTTCTAAGTAGAATTGGTTAAATTTTAAAAGGATATCACTATAAGGAAATGATATATGAGCTTTCACAAAATTTGTTCTAATTTTATTTTCAAAGGTTAATTATATTTCATTTTGACTTTGTAGACCAAGTTTAAGGCACCAACCTAAGTATGAATATTGGTTATATATCCATGGTCAGTATATTTCAAATCAATTTCCCATTTATGTTGTGATTTATTTCTTAACATTATTTCATGTTCTCAAAGCCAGTAAAGTGATAATCACCAAGAATCTTTCCAATTAGGTATGAACAATATCTTGGTATAAAGTGTATATCTATTTGATATTGTTAAGGATCACCATCCCAGGTCTTGTAGAACCTGAAGTGTCGAAGAGAAAATTATATAATTAATTTCATGTTTGTTGTCCAACTCTTTGAAACATTTAAGCATAAGAACTGGAAAATTCTTTAGATAGTTTCAAGAATCAATTGAGAATTAAAAATTTGCCAACGGACCATTGTTCCTACCTTTGTTTAGAGTGGTGTAATAAGAGGGGATTGTTGATGGATCGGGTGTATGATATTTTCTAGGGTTTTGTGTTTTCTATGGTCACCCTTGGCCCCTTTTGTGTCATACTGTGCATCCTATGTAGGAAGCCCCTCTTTTCTTGTGTGTACGGCCACATTTACTGTGGTTTTTTTGTTTTAATATGCCTTCAACCAACTCTAACCTAGCAGTTCTTGCTGTTGTTACCAGTTTGACAATGATAATCAATGGCTCCTCCTCCGAACAAACGTCCCCAAAAATTTGTTCTCAAAGTCTTTCATGAGGTAAGTGCTTTGACTCACTAGCTGATGTGGTTTTTCCTTTACCAGATTTTGATACTACATGTCAATGGCTTGAGCAATACACCCTTGTTGGGTATTTGTTTGGGAGAACTCCCCCTAAAAGTCTACTTAAATATTGGGTTAACAAGGCTTGGGTCCCTCATGGGGTCCACCTTGATATGGTCCAAAATTTAACCAAGGGTTTCTTTTTGTTCCACTTTGCGGAGGTCAATCATGTGTAGGCTATCTTAGGCCATGGGCCCTGGTATTTCTGGTCTTCTTTGTTAGTTTTTCAGGCATGGACCCATGACTTTGTTGTCTCGAATGACACCAAGTTGCAAGTCCTGGTCTGGATTGAATTCCCTGGTCTACCCTTTCCTTGTGTGCCTTTTTTGAATAGTATAGCTTCCTCACTGGGGAGGGTTATTTACATTGAGCCAAATAGGTTCTTTCAGGCCTAACCCCAAAAGAGGGTTTGTGTGCAAGTGGACCTTTCCAAAGATTTAAAAGACTCCATTGATATCCAAATTGGAGCTTTTTGTCACACCCAGAAGGTCACATATTTTAATTTTCCCAACACATGCTATAGGTTTCAGTCAGTAGACCATAAGATCAAGGACTTCCCTTTAGCAGTGCCTCGTACACCTTCTCCACCACAAGATGCTGAAAAACCTCGTTCGGCGGCTGCATCTGTTGCCAAACTTGATGCGAAATGGACTATGGTTATGAATCAAAAAAATAAGTCCATTGGTTCTAGGTCAAGTCATGTGACCTTTGAGCCAGTGAAAGATGTTTCAAACCCTTCTATGAAGGGGAAAGAAGCTCTGGTTGGCGCTGATTATGTTTCACAGTAGCCTAGGCCAAAGGCTACACCTCGGTCGACTTCTATCATGTTAACACAGTCAAATGTGTCTTCTCCCATGATAGGAGGTTACAAGCATTCTCGTAGCCCTTCCCCTCGTAGGGAAGAAGGGGAATATGTTCATGAAAAATGGAGAATGTCCTCTCCATCCATCCAGATTGGATCAGTTCCGCCAAAATTTTTACATAATCATTTCTCTTCTTTGAATGAAGAGGAATCAGGTTTCAAAAATATGGAGGAGTTTCACTCATGAAGTTCCTTTCATGGAATGTTCAAGGTCTGATAGACCTCTCCAGAAAGTATTTTTTTAGGGATACCTTGTGTAAGTACTCTGGTGTTGAAGTGCTTTGTCTCCAAGAAGTTAAAATTTCTATTTTTTTGCTTGTTGTGGCTTGTCGTTCTATTTGGCCAGCCAGTAAAATGTTTTGTACTACCCATGATGTTGGGTGTGGTGGAGTTGTCACCCTTTTGGCCCCATGGTGGCACTCTTCTGTGGTTGACCACGGGTCTGATCCCACTCATCAGCTCGTCTAGATCCTTCTCAACATTGATAATCATTCCTTTGGGATTATTAATGTCTATGCTTCTAATGATGTTGTGGAATGATCTTTACTCTGGCGTTGGATTGTTGATTCTTTACCAGTTGCTACCTGGTTACTCTATGGGGACTTCAATATGGTAGAAATGGCGGCTGACAAAGATGGCACTTTTCCATTCAGATGGGCAGCTGGGGAAAGGGAGGCGTGGTTTTACATACGCAATAAATTGGAGCTTTTTGATCCCAATATTGGTCGCCGCCATTCTTATTCTCTCTGGCACACTTCATGCAATTATAGAGTCAATTCTGATAGAATATTTAAGCATCTTGATCATGCCATGATCTCAGCGCAATATTTTTTCTCATTTGACAGCTCCTCTCTCCCGGTTAAGCCGTTAGTGGATGTGACTTTGTCAGACCACTTCCCCATTTCTTTTTGCATTGAATGGGAGACTCAACAGCCCAGTAAGTGTAAAACTCAATTTTTTTTAAACACATCTTTACTCTGCCACAAGCCTACCCTGGCCCACATTCATAGAGTCTAGAATTTGGAGTGCAAACCAGCTCATCATATAGGCTGGATTTCTTTGTGGAATGAGGCTATCATCTGCACGGCTAGATTTTTGCACATTTATGGGCACTAGCTAGCTATTTTTCGTTGGAAGTCTTATGAGGCTACCACCGTGGACCTCCATGCTACTTTTGAGGCTTTGGCGGCCAGCCCCTTTTCTCCATCATTACAAGTCAAGATGGTAGAATTAAGGCACAAGAAACAAATTGCTAACAGCTATGCTACTAGAGGAGCACAAATCAAAGCCCAATTACATTAGGTAAAAGTTGGTGATCGTTCCTCCAACGAGTGTTTTTTGGCTCTGCATGCCAGGTACTCATCCCGGGGCATTAAAAAAATCAAAGATGGTGTTCAAGTGCTTTCTAAGCTGCCTAACATTCTCTAGGCCTTTGTGCGTCATTATGAGCAAGTCTTCACTGCACAGGAAGTCATGCCTATGTGACAGGAAGCCCTTTAGGATTGCTTTGTTGTTGTGCCAAATAAGCTTTCTTTAGCTCAGAAAAAAATTTGTGATCAACTATTATCAATTGACAATCTCAAAGAGGTTGTCTACTCCATGGTTGATGACAAAGCCTCGAGAATTGATGGATTCCCTTGTGAATTTTACAAATCCATGTGGGACTATATTGGGCATGATATGCATCAAGTTTACTTAGAAGCTTTTCAATTTAATTCTCTAGGTAACTTAATTAATAAAGGTAACATAAAATTCATACCTAAACTGGGTGATCCAGAAGACATTTACAACTGGAGACCTATCACACTTCTTAATGTCTCCTAGAAGATTATTACCAAGGCTTTGGCTCTTAAAATTCGTCATCTTCTACCTCAGATTGTGTGCCTGGAACAAACTGGGTTTATCAAATCCAGATTTATTTTGGATAATATTATCGTTGTTTAGGAAGGCATGGAATGGGCCAGACACTCAAACCAGAAAGTCATGTTCATTAAAATTGACTTTTCCAAGGCATATGATTGCATTGAATGGTTGTTTATTCTTTCTATACTGCAAGCCTTGGGTTTTGGGCCCAATTTCATTCAATCTATTTGAATGCTCTTTGTGGATGCCTCAGCTTGTATCACCATCAATGACCGTCATTCCTCTACCTTTGGACTCTTTCATTCCATCCAGCAAGGGTGCCCGTTGGCCCCCTCTTTATATGTGTTTGTAGCTAAGATTTTTGGTTACCTTTTGGCCAATGTAGTTTCCTAGTGGTGGGTCAAGGGAATTTCTCTGCCCAACTCTCAGGCTTAGCTTGTTAATGGTCATTTTGTTGATGACTCATTCCTCACCCTTTTGGAGGAAGAAGACTCCATTGTGGCATCTCTTGAGTGTCTTAATACCTTTTATCTTGCTTCTGGCTCTACCATCCAATGGCATAAAACTTTGTGTTATCGACAATCTATCTTGCCCTCTCTGCTATGGCTGCAACAATATGGATGGAAGTGGATTAGGCCTGGCAAAGTCTTTCAGTTTCTAGGCATTCCCTTTGCTTTTCAAGCATCTCCGGCTGAGCTTTGGAAAGTTGTGCTATTTAGAGTTGAACATAAGCTTGCTTATTAGGTTACCAAGCCCCTCTCTTTAGCAGGGAAATTCCAGGTGTGTTCCAAAATTCTAGCGGCCACCCATGTTTATTATTCTTCTTGTTGGGTCCCCTCTAAATCTACCTATGGAAAACTTGAGAAACTACTTCGTGACTTTCTCTGGGCCTCCTCTGAATCTCACAGAGGGTTTCATTGTGTAGCTTAGGAATTTTCTTGCCTTCCCAAAGACTCGGGAGGTCTCAGGTTGTTGTCTACTCAAAGGAAAGGGACTACTCTATGTGTTAAACGGATTATTCATGCCCTTACTATGGACGAGGGCTAGAAAAGTATTCTCAAGCATAGTATTCAATCTGGCTTCCCTGTTCATAGAATTTCCTGGAAGGGGATTGGATTTCGAAACCTTCTAGTCATGGATGAACCAGTCTAGATTGTTGGGACTTTTGTGGCCAAAAGCATCTGGCGGGCCTGGAAAACTGTCAAACCCTAGCTCCGTTGGGTTGGCTCTAGTTTTCAAGATGGGCTCTCTCTCAACCAGTATAATATTTGGTGGTTGCCTCTTTTTGCTAGCAATGGTCAGCCGTTGGCTAAGTTGCCTAGGCTTAAGGCGCTTAGATTTCACAAAAAGGGTATCCATACCCTGCAATAGATCTTTTCTAGACCCACCATGCATATTATGTCATGGGAAGTTTTTCGTACCCAGTACAGGCTTCATAATCAGGATCGTGCTACTTATGATGGTCTGGTGAATGTCATTCCTGCTGAAATGTTTCATAAGGTTGGAATTCATGGGACCAAACCTTGGTGGAAAGATTGGAAGTGGTATCCAGACACCCCTTTCAAGAATTACAAGCCCCAGCTTGGTTATAGGTGGCTCTCACCACATTTTCCTATGATTCAGATTTTAAAATAGAGGTGGCTTATTCAATCTCCCACTCATGTCTGGCGTAAAATATTTGCTGCCACTTGGTCTACAAGTGTTGAGCTAAAGGTTTCCCACTTTTCCTGGTGTATTATTTTCCAGGGCTTGCCTATGGGCTCTCGGTTGATTCACTTGGGGGTCCAAGACCCTCATTGCCCTTTTTGTGGGCAAGATGAGAATTTTAAGCACCTTTTCTGGTTTTTTCCCAGAGCATAGCAACTTTGGACTTGGATTCATGACTTTTTTTGGCCCTTTCGGCCAGAACCTTTCTCCTAGTATATGGTGTTGCTAGGAGATTCTCCCATATTTCCTACAAAATTCACCCAGGTTTGGCACACTTTCAGGGTGGAAATTCTCTTCAATATTTGGAAAGATAGAAATGCTTGCATTTTTTCACATACTCAAATGGATTTTCATGTATCTTTATATGCTAAAGCTATGATTTTCTCTAATGGGATTTTACAGGTTCAAGTGCAAGCTAACAAAGTTACACTTGAGGTTGCTCACCTCCAGGTTCTCTTGGACCACTGGGGTAATGCCTCTTGTACTATTGCTCAAGTCCCCACTTTTCCCACCTCTTCCCGTGGCCAGTCGCCCTCCAGGAGCTAGCAGTGGAGTGGCTCTGCACATCCCTGTTCATAGCCCCCGCCTCTGTGGGATTCTCGCACTCCTCAATAAAACCATTCTCCTCTGTCATGGGCTAGCTAGGGATGGCCTTCTGGCGGTGCTTCGGGGAGTGGTGGTGGTGGCTTTGGGTGGCCCTCTAATGATCCTCCTACTTTTGGCTCTAGTTGGCCAGTCACTGGTAAAGCATTCTCGCGTCTGGCGCTTGCAATCTCGCCCCAGCGCAAGGAAGAAGATAAAGAGAAAAAAGATGTTGATGATGGTTGGGGTCCTCCTGACATCACTCCAGACCTCGCTAATGTATGGGGGGGAAATTTGGATGACAGAGACCCTCTTGGCTCTGCTGGCACTGCTCTAGCTGCTTAATGGCCTTTTTATCTACTTTGTAATTTTGGACTTCTAGGCTTAGCCCATGTGATCTGTTGATTTTCTGGGCATTGCCCATTTGACTCTTGGGGTGTTCCTTTCTACCACCCACCCTTTTTTTGTGAATATGTATCCTTATATTTGAATTAATATAGATAGTTTCCTATTCATCAAAAAAAAACAAGCCAACAATGATATACCCAAACTTTTTGGTAATTCAACTTCATTTGTATCTTTTGAATCAAACTTCTTGATGATATTATAAGAGCCAAAACTCTTCATCTTCAACTTATTATATGTTCCTTGTTAAAATATTTCCTCAAATATATCATCACTTCATATCCTACTACATATTCCTTATAATTCATCTTCATGTCATCCTTCTCCTTATACTTGTAATTCATCTAAATTCTATTTTTTTAATTACTCTTCATGAAATACATTAATATGATCTATAAATGTTTCTACATATGCTCGTATTCTCTATATATTTATGATATAACTTAGGTCATACATTCATTGGACTACTATCATATACTATCTCAAATGGTGTTTTTCATATTCTCTTGTTCATTAATTTATTATAAGAACTCATCTAGTTCTAAAGAAATATCTCAATTACTTATTACCTTTAGTACTAAACATTTTAATGAATTATATAAACATTTGTTAACTACCTTATGTGGAAGTGGTTGCAGCCTATCATGGTCTTAAGTTGGCACAAGTCAAAGGCTTTAAGAAAGTTTGGCTAGAGGGCGATTCTCTTAATATCATCAATAATTTAAAAAATTGTACTACCCCTTCATGGACTATTGATTCTTTGATTAGGGACTCTATTGATATTCTTAATTCTTTTGATCAATATTACATCTCTCATATTTTGAGAGAGGGCAATGGATTAACGGATGTCTTCACTAATATTGGAGTAAGAGGTGTTAGGGAATGGAGTTTGAATGACCCCCTCCCTATAGAGGCAATATCAATTATTAATCATGATTGACAAATTTAAATTGCTCGAGGATTTATTATGGCTTGCGGCATGCATGACTATCTTCACATGGTTGATGATTATGTGGAGGGATGGTAAGCTAGATTTGAACCGTGCTAATGGTACAGTAGTTGATATCCATAAGGAACAGAACTCTAGGCTCATAATTCTATCTTGCCTTAATTCCATTTTCACATGAATTCTAGGCATTCCTTACATCGTCTTCCTGAGGTTTCTTCTCACTACGTCTAGAGCTTTCAAGCTTTTAGACTCTATAAATTCTGCAAATTCTGTAGACATGGGTGGTGATAGGAACCACGCAGAGCCCTTCTCTTGCGAACTGCCAAGAAGAAGCTGAAAGTTTGGAAAGTGTTAGAGAAAGGAGGGTTGACTCCATATCTAGAGATATTGCATGGTAAGAATCCATAGACTACGACATTGTTTACAAAAGCATGGAACAATAGGGTGTTGAAGTTGGGAGGAACAGAGTTTAATGTGAATGAAGAATTTATAGCAAATATCACTAGTTTTCCCACCAATGGTATGAAAGTTTTTAGAGACAAGGAGTCCCAAACTGCTATGCAAACCTTCTTCAAGGGGGATGAAGCTAAGGACTTGAAGACTACGAAGAGTGGGGGTTACCAGAGGAGCTCTCTCAAGGCACTGTGGGGAGATGTGGCCAAGGAACTCATGCATTATATCACCCTGGAAGGATGCTTCTCCACGATAAATGCTTACCACTTCCTTATACTTAATCATTTATGCCACAAGAAAAGGATTTCCTTTCTCTAATATCTCCTGGCGTTGTTGGATTCTGGTCTTAAGGACCATAAGAGAAACCCCAAAAATCATGTTTTGCATGTGGGGTTAATTATTTTAATTTCTGAATATTCCAAATCTTTTGAGGTGGCTAAGTTGATTGCTACCCCAAAGGGTAAGTAGTCAAAGCTGGCAGAGGAGTACGAGACTGTCTCAGAAGATAATCAGCTAGTAAAAAAGGGAAGAAGAGAAAACTTATTTTGGAGGAGTCAGATTCTGAGGTGGATGTGGACTTTGTCTAGTACTCTCTTGCATCTATGGAGGTGGGTCCACAACCCCCTACTATGGGAAAGTCTAAGAAAGGGGATTTGTTTCCTAACAAGGGTTATGAGACTTGCAGTGATGAGGTGGTTGTTAATTTTCCAAGTGCTGGTGTGAAGGAGAAGTTTTATTTGTATGGCAAGGCCTCATCGCCACCCCCTGTGTCTAAGCAGAAGAAGGAGCTAGAGGAGGGAAGTAAGAAGAAACAGGTTCTAAGGTCTACGAGTCAAATGCTAGAGAGGGTCTCTCCTCTCACAATCATGGGTGGATAAGATGTTGATGTTTCCCCAGTTGTGAACCTAGATTTACAGTAAAAGGTGAGGCTATGGTTGCTGGTGAATAGGATGGCGTGGATACCTCGACTACAGACCTTGAGTGGCTGAAGAAAAGAAAGGCAGTGGCTGAGGAGATTGGGAATTCCATCCGAAAATCAAAATGTTGGTTGTTGCTAGGAAAGGTAAGGAAGTATCTGCCAGTCAGGATAAGGTTAACTCCTCTAAGGAGGAATTTATTGCAGGGAAGGGGGTTTTCAATTTTGATAGGGAAGATATCTCTGATGTTCTGGGAACTGCTAGAAAGGGTTCCATTGTTTTGTTCAAATTATTCAAATAGTTTTTTCATGAGCTTAATATGACAAATGTCAAAGTTAGGGGTGCGATGAGTAAGGTTGAAGATTCCTCTATTCAAACCAAATTGATGAATTATTTAATTCCTTGAATATTGTGGTGGAGGAAACTTTTAAGATGAAACAAAATCTAGAAGGTAGAGTTCTCACCCTTGAGGATCAATTGGAGAAAATTTGTGCTAATGTGGTCAAGGGTGGGGAGGTGACTAAGTCAGTTGTTAACTTTGAATCTGTTGGTATTACCTCTCCTTTTGTTAGTGCCAAGAATCGCAAGGAAACTATTCATGCTGAAGAGATTGGTGTTGATGTCATGTTGATGGACGAGGAGGTATTTGTTGATAAGGGTGGGGATAAGAATAATGTTTTGATTAATGAGGTGAACACGGATGGGCCTGGTGCTAGAACTAGAAACAAGACTAAGGCTCAAGTTGGGACTCCTAGAAAAGATTTGTCTGATGTCTTGGAAGATGCTCATAAGGTTATGGCGAGTGACGTGGAAGCTATTGATATTCTGAAAAACATGTAGTGTTGTTGGTTGGGGTCCTCCTTTTTGGCTAACATTTTTCTATTGGTTCGTTGTGTATGGGCTAATATATACTTATTATAGTTTTCTTTAGTTTCAGCTGCTTTCTTTTGTAAAGGGTTTCGGGCCCCTTCAAAACCCATTTTTTACTTGTAATCAAAAACATTTTTTAACTACCTTTGTCTATCCAACTATGGGTGATGTGTTGAATTTAATTTCAAGTCTATCTTCATAAATTCTTCCATTATATTCTCCAAAAGTGAACAACAAATCTTATGCCTCTATCCAATGCTACACTTTTTAGTAATCCATGTAATCTTACAACTTCATTAAATAATATATTAAGGAAAAAATTCATAACTGTATCACATTTTTATAAAGGAATTGACTAACACAAATACAATTTTTCAACTTGAACCAACTAAAAGTGATGTTTATATTTTAAATTTTAAAATAAAATAAATTAATAAAATTTAGAACTCTTAATGTAAGTTATCTTTATAATTGTTTGAATTTTAAAAAAATGGTTTGATATATAGATTTTTATATAGTTAAGAGAATAAGTCTAATTATTGAAATTTTTGAGAAAAAGAGAGGTGAACAGGACATCACAAAGAAAGTACATTTTGTTCTATTTAATATTTTCCTACTTAGATAACTCAAAAATCTAGTCAATGGAAAAAAAATAATGAATCTTTTTTTGTTGTATTTTAAATTCAAAATTATTCAAAACGTCATAGTTTCATTAGATGTCATTTTTTTCTAATTTTTTTTTATCATGAGAAAAAAAAAAGTATGCTCTCTTGGAGAATATTCTCTCCTCTAGTGCACTATAAATTTTTTAATATTTTTAATATGATTTAGTATTTTTTAAAATTTTCTAATTAGCCTCATGTTTTATTATAGTAACCTATGAATGATAAATTTATAAAAGCATAATAAAACTATAAAATATATATATATATATATTCCAAACTATGGGATCTACAAAAGGTTATTTTTGGATTTTCAAAAATACAATCTAGTTAGAGAAATATCAAGGTGGAGTTGAAAGTTTCTTGAAATTATTGAAATGTGGAGGTAGGTGAGCTACCACATAAGTAGTTCTAGTTGAAAGTGCTTCAATTGAAACATTTTCAATTGGAACATTTTTGTAAAGATGTTTTTCGCTTAAATGATTACTATTTTTTTAATGTAGTTTGTGTAAAACAAAATTATAGCAAAGTGAAAAAACTTCAACAAATTTTTTTTAACTAAGATCTTGTAAATATTTACATAAAAATATGATTTATTTAAATTTAAAAATGTAAAATTAAATATGTTATTTATTTATTTTAATATTTTATATATTCTAATATTATCTTTAATTTATTTGTTTCCTAAGGTTTGGATTCATTTTATTTACATCTTCATATTATTCTATGATTAAGGTTTTAATAAAGATAGTGATATACCTCATTCATTCCACATGACTCCTTCTATGTCACTTTTATTAGTAGATATACATGCATTTATATATATATTTTATTTTGAACCATTTATATATTTTATACGCATCATCCTTTTATCCTTATACTCTCATGGTATATTATGTTAAGGATCGAAGGATGTGTTTTCTATGAAGATTTTTTCCACCATATATTATATTTTCCTTCATGGAATTGGTTAGTGATCATTGTTTATTATTAGATATATTTATTTCATTTAACCACAAGATTATTGATGATCCTTTGGATTGTGGTAGTGACAATTACATGCCTAGTGAGGTTTTATCTCATGATATACCTTATATGATGGATATTAATGGTGTGGTTCTACCTCCTTATCTATTTATGGTGTTGTGACACCTCATAATGATATTTATTCCACATACCCTGATACCCCTATGTCCATAGAGCCATGATTTTTAGATGACATGTCTATTTACGTACATCATGTTATGATTTATGATTACCAATATTTTACATCTTGTAACCACCTATAAATGACTAATACAATTTCATCTTGTCATTTGATCAATATCCCTATCATTTCTTCTATCTACAGTTAATTAAATAATTTTTAGCTATTTAATTAAGCCAATATTTTCCTATTTTCATCCATAATAATTAAATAATTGTAATTATTTAATTATTTTAATCTTTTTATTATATATATTAATTACATTATTTTTAATTATTTAATTAATTCATTACTTATCATTTTCCCTCCAGCATTAAGTAAAAACAAAATTAAATTTATCTTTTCTTCTATAATTAAAAAAATTTCAAAAATTGTGGGTGGTAGGGTGGGCATCCCCTCCAGGAAGGCAGAGGGGGGTGGCATGTATGCCATGGTGGCGATCGAAAGATGATCTTCATGTCTATGGTGGCAGTTAGGCAGATAGGGTGGAAAATGTTGATGTAGTCATTAAGGTGGTAGTACGAGGGTTGTCAGGGTTTTAGCTAGCTGCTATGATCTTTTATGATGGTGTTTAATGATATTCACACTCGCATTTTTTGGAGTAACATCTCACACACTGGGAGTTGGTACGATTAGAAGGGGTGGCGGCATTTTTGTATCTCAGTCTCTTTATGGTAAACTTGCCTCTTTTCTGAATTATGCATTTCTTCTAATGTGAGGAGTCTATGGTTTCTTGCCTTCCCTTCTATCAAGTGTCTCTGATAGGAGATTGAGGATGGAAAAGAGTACAAAATTTAAAGTGAAGTTTATGTTGCAGGCCTTGCTCGATTCAGAGTAGATATGCCAATATCCTTGCGTTCATCGGTGAGATAGGCTTCTTTCAAGGAAGTCACTAACCAGCGTTCAAAATGGATTTTGATGAAGTATGATCCGTTGGTGCTTGCAGCAGTGAAGATGGTGTTGGGTACTAGACATTTGGAGTCCAAGGAGTATGGGAGAGATAAATTGCATGTCTCATCTCATTTCTTGGCCTCTCTATTGGATAATTTGTAGCCAAAGGCAAAGGCTAAGCAATTTTTGTTGAAGTTGTTCAAAGAAGACCTGGTTGAAGGCATTGATGAGGTACTCAGAGTGGTGCTAGAAGGCAGAGGATGCCCATTCCCTTGTGATGTGGAACGAGTTAGCTTGGAGGATACAATGACAATCTACCTATTCCTTTTGGATTTGCAGGGTCCAGGACTGATGAGGCATAGAGCAATGGCGACAATTGCCATTATCTATCTGAAGAAGGTTTTTGGGTTGATGGCAGTGGATAAAGAAGACTGGAAGGAGGAGTTCAAAGAATTTACAGTTTTAAATAATTCTTGTAAGTTGGGGGGTTTTGTTCCTTTTGGGTAATGGTTATCCTTTTGGTCGGTTTGGATTTGGTTTGCTCTAAAATATTTTCACCATTATAGTGGCTAGTGATTGTTAATTTTATCAGTAGTTAGTGGTTGTCATTTTTAGCTGTATTTGGTGGTTTGATAAACTCTTGGTTCAGTTTTGTGGTGGCTCTTAAGGGTTGGTTTACATGGGTTTTCTGTTAGCCCTCTTTTCTGCATGGCAAGTGCTTGTTATTCTGAAGCTTTTTATTAATATAAATATTAAAAAACTCTTATGCATCAAAAAAAAATCAAAAATCAAAAATTATTTAATTAGCTAACATTCCTCTTTTAAATAAATTAAAATAATTTACTTAAACTAAATATTTTTTCTAAAATGATGGCTAAAGCATCTTGTTGGAGGCAAGAGGTCACAAGATCCAATCTCCCCCTATTTGCATGGTACCAGAGGGCATGTCGTGATAGCATTGTCGATCACATGAAAAAAGTTTACCAAGCATACTACAATTTATAGGGGGGCTACAGTTTATAGGGGGGCTACCTGATTCCTACATTTAAAAAAACATATTCTAAAATAAGCACATTAATATTTATTTATTTCTCAAACTATCATTTTGAATTAAAATAGGTCTAACCTTTCCTCTATCAAAATTAAAATTTGGGTCTCACCCTATCTTGAATTTTCCTGTAAATCAAATTGATCATAACTAAAAATAATCCATATCACCAACTTT
This sequence comes from Sequoia sempervirens, assembly GCA_007258455.2. Taxonomy (NCBI): domain Eukaryota; kingdom Viridiplantae; phylum Streptophyta; class Pinopsida; order Cupressales; family Cupressaceae; genus Sequoia; species Sequoia sempervirens. Next base: position 307,964,997 of record VDFB02058242.1, on the reverse strand, counting down.
GTGACATTATGCATATAATGTACATAAAAATCCATGTCAAATATGTATCAATGTCAAATATATTAAATATGAATTTCCATGTCAAATGTCAAATATAAATATCTAAATGTTAAATATAAACATGAAATTGAAATTTTGTATTGTCATTTCAAAATCATGAAGAGGAGAGGTTAATGCTCTCTCACAAAATATAAAATTTTACAATCTCATTTCAAAATGTGTGTGTGTATGTATATATATGTATGTATGTATGTAGATATACATATATACATATATACATATATACATGTATATATATATGTATGTACATATGCATATATACATATATATATACATATATACATGCATATATACATATATACACATGTGTGTGTGTGTATATATGTATGTATATGTATGTATGTATGTATATATGTATGTAGATATACATATATACATATATACATGTGCATGTGTGTATGTGTGTGTGTGTATATATATGAAAATTTCATTAGTTTCAAGAGGAATTTAGTTTAAATTTATTCTAATGTTTTTATTGGTGAGTTATATTGAATTAGTCCATATAGTAGTCATTCATTTGTCTAATGATTATTTATACATGTATATACATCATCCAATCTTGATACATTATTTTAGAGAATTTTTTCACATTACTTAGACAAAGATAATTGTGTTTTTAAAGGATTGAATAATGTGCTTAACAATAGTAGAATCTTAATGTGAACAAAAATATTAATCTTATGCTAAGGTGGTATCAAGATAACATAAAACCTCTAAGATATTGATAAAAAAACATAAAATTTATTCTATAAAATTGTTGAAATCTATAGCAATCATAATAAACATTAAACATTGATGTGCAAATGATGCTTTTAGTGATAAATTGACCTCTAGTTTAGCACACAATATCTTACATTTTTTTGTAAGAAATAACATACAACTACAATAAAACACTATCCTATTTGTGCCCAAATTCTATAAATTTAGGGTTTAATACTTGATGTTTAAGATTTTGAGTCACAGGTCTAGGGTTTGGGGTTTGAGATTTAATAATAAACAATAAGGATTACAACCTAAGGTTGATAGGATAATTTTAATCTCGGGTATAGAGTTCAATTTAGGATTTATAATGTAGGGTTTAATGTCTAAGGTTTCCTAATTTAGGTATTGGTTCAAACATTAGGGGAAATAGGGTTTGGTCACCATGATTTGTAATATAAGTCTTGAAATTTGACTAGGTTTGAGATGTGGGGTTTAAATTTTGCATGATTTATACTTGTTTTATGTTTTATGGTTTAGGATTTAGAATGTATGGTTTTAGAAACCTTTTGAGGTTTGTTGTTTGTGGTTAATGGCTAGGATTCAATGGGATTTAAGGTGTAAGTTTTTGAGATTTGAGTTTCAACTTTGGCATTACATTAGGGATTTAGTGTTTTCTTAAATTTTATGGTATAATATGTAGGATTTGGTGTTTGATAGGGATATGATATGGGCTTCAATAATTTTAAGGATGCAAGGTAAATAAAAAATATACACATTTTAGCATTTAGGGTTTGAGGTTTATTCATAGGTTTGGTATGTAGGGTTCCTAGGGTTTTTATAAGATGTACAACTTAGAAAGTTTAGTTTGGTGGTTTTAAACGGTTTGGGATTGGGGTTTAGGATGTAGGGAACACCTAATTTGGATTTTAGGGTTTTAATCTATCTAACAATTAAGGATTGGAGGTTTATGTTTTCCAGGGTTCTATATTTATTCTTTAGGGTTTAAGGTTTTGACATATATTTATTTTTCCAATAGATTTAATGTTAAAGGATATAAAGTTTGCACATTAGGGTAAATTTTATGTAGGGTTAGGATTTAATGGGGTTCATGATTGAATAGGTTTCAAGTTTGGTAATAAATATAGGGGTTTCAATTTTGGTATTAAACTTAGGGATTTAATAGCACATTTAACATTTTGGATTTAAGATGTAGGGTTTGGGGTCTAGGATGTACAACTTATGGGTGTAAAGTTTGGGTTTATGCCCTAAGATATAATGATTATCATCTAGGTTTTTTATGATTCAAGATTTGGTGTCAAGGGTGTTGAACACACAGAATATTGAGAGGGGGGTGAATCAGTATTCTACAAAACCATTTGATTACTAACCATCCAATTTTTAAAACATGTCTAGCAACAACTATAAGTAAAAACATGAAAGGGATCATAATATCACACAACTCATAGAAACTAATATTTTTACGTGGAAAACCCAAAATGGGAAAAACCACGGTGAGGATTAACTCACAATATATTATAACCAGTCATAAAATATTATAGGCAACACTGTCCTTGAAAGGCTCATAGCTTGAAAATTATTACAAAAGAGTGTGGCTCACTGCCAAAATGTGAACTGATGGAATGCACCTTTTGTGTGTTGAGTAAAGTTCCAATTAAGCTTTGGAAAACAAAACTCCTGCACTGGTTTGCAGGTATATAACAACTATCAACAATTATTAGCAACTTCACACAATATCATTTTGTTGCATATTTTTGCACTATCACATTTTCCTATCTATGTGAAAAATATATGGATGTTCTATATATATACATGATTACATCTTCATACATCAATTAGGTCGGCCTAATTGGATGCAAGCATACTTGACTCAAAATATTTTGTTGGCTTCAAAAAAAAAACTTCTTTGGTGCTCAAAACAAAATATGCAAGACATAATTTAGGTCAGCTCAGGCCTAACAAAAAGCACTCTTTAAACTTTCATGAAGCATGAACCACATGATCAAGTCGATCAAAAGAAGAGCATACCAAAAAACTGTAAGCCGAACTTCTATCTTTTATAACTTTCAACTCATTTGATCTAGATTGTTGTATTCTTGACCAAAGTTGCATCTAATAGTCCTAAATAACATTCTAAAATCATATGAGCCGATATTCTACCGAGAGAAATTTCAAACCAAATTACCGAATCAATGTAGCATAGACACAGTTTACCGGATGAGCAAAAAATCAGTCACCAAACAATGTTGGCATCAATGACAACAAAGACAACAAACTGGAGGTCTCCTTCTTCATTCTTCCAACAAAGGGAAATAGAGTTTGTGGATTGGTTTTGTGATGTAAAGTTTAAGATTCAATGTGTTTCATGATTCAAAGTTTGGTTTTACTTAAGAGTTTAATAGTGTTTGATATTGGTATTTTAGGGTGTAATATTTAGGGTTTAGGTCTAATGTATAAATTGAGTTTACTTTATTTATTTTGGATGTAGGGTTTATAATGTTCATGATAAATGGAATTTAGGGTTTATAGTTCAATATTTGGTGTTAAGAGTTTATTTACTCTTGAACATTAAACTACTAAGAGTTCATGGTTCAAAATATCATACTCTTAGGGGTTTAATGTTCAAGCAAATTTTTGGGGTTTGATATATCTATGTTTTATGATTTAGATTTCAAGGTATAATATTCAAGGGTTTAAGGAACTTAGGATGTGAATTTTGTTGTTTAGGGTTTGGGGTAAATAGCTAGGTTTAGATATAGGGGTTTGGCATTCGAGGATTGGAGTTTATGATGTAGGGTTTAGAGTTTAGCTAGGTTTGGGATGTAAGGCTCAAGGTGTCTAGGGTTTAAACTTGGTTTATGTTGCACCTTCACACTCATGCCCCTCTTAATTTATTTTTGGAAAAATGGGGACCCCCCTCCTTGGCTTTGGGCTTTGTGTCTTTTCCCCTTTTTCCTTTCTCTTTTTCTCTTTTTCCTTTGTTTCTTTTCTTTTCCTTGCTCTATTTTTCCTATCGAAGGTTGAGTGTCAAGCTTCCAAGGAAGGGTATACCTTCCTTTTCCAGCCCAACCCATGACTTCCCCTCTTTGTTTTTCAATTGTTGCCACTTTACCTTACATCAGGCTTCATGTGTTGACCTTACTTCTTACTTAGGTGCTCCACTACCAAGGTACGATGGTGGAACCTCATTTGGTGTGCATGTCAAATCAATCTTGTTATCCAAAAAGAATGAGAACTTGAATTAAATGATAAGCATCATCAAGAGTTAATGCCACCAACCCACAAACTAGCACACCATTAATGAAGTTAATCGAAGAGGGTATTAATAAAAGATTTCATTTATTTTACATTCACTTGTTTAAACAAACATAATTTTTTCAAGGAGCTCTGTAACTATCTACCATTATTCTAAGAAAGATCGACTTGTGTCTAAGTGTGAGTGTGTGTGTTTGGATTTTCCTGACTATTTTTTCGTTCTTAGTGTATTTGTCTTGTTGCTTGCTCAAGCTCATGTGCTCGTGTGTTGCGTTCTTCTGGCTCGACTCATCCTACTTCCTCCTTCCTCCTAGGTTTCACTCATATTGTTCAGGTTGGTTGATTCTTGCACTTTCGAACTGTAAATTTCTTTGTGTAATTGGTTTTCCTAGCGTGGGTGTGTATTTTGGGTTTTGGGTTTGTTGGTTTTTTGCTTGGTTTCATTTTGTGTTCTCACTAGTTTTGTTCTCATTCTTGTGCTTTTTCTTTTTGGTTCTCGGTCTAGTTTTGGCATTCCTCTATTCTTTTCTTTTCTTTTCTTTTCATTTTTCCCCTTTTTTCTCTCACCATTTTTCTCGACTCTTTTTGCCTAATCGTGTGTCATGTTGGTGGACCAATTGATGATGTTTATGATGTCATCATCGGGTGTCAAACCATGGGGTTCCCCTAAGATTTTCCCTTGGTTGTTTCAATGGTTTGAGTTTTGATAACTATCAAGCTTTGGGCTTCATTGTTCCCTCTTACTCTCTACTCAAATTCATTTGCATAAGGTAGGAGGTAACTCTGATTGCTAACCCCCTGATCATGCCTTAGAGGAAACCTTTTAAACACCTTTAGATTTCGGCCTTAAGGGATATCCTTTAATGCATTCCTTATAGAGGTGGAAGTAGTAAGGGGTATGCCTGACCTCTAATATTTGATCGAACATTTAAACAATAGGTTAAGGCATGTAGATCTCCAAAAGTCCCTTCCCCACACAAGTGTATGATTTCCTTTGGTTTTAACTTGGATCCTTTCCTTAGTATTTCAAAGACTCAAAACATAGTTTTGAGTTTTGGACTTCACAATGTTCATCCGTTGCTTGCTCAAAAACTTTGCAACGAGTAAGGGGAAACCCCAATCCTCGAATAGTGACCTTAATTTTTACTTAGTTGATTTGATAAATGACTTTCACGCATCAAACTTCAGAGATCCTTCTTGCCTATTTCTTATAGCTCGATGCAAAGGGTATTGAGGATCCCTGACCTTCAATCCCCAATTTTGTGTGTAACATTACACTTAACTAAAATCATTGTCTTCATTTTATTCTTTTGGATATCAGGCGTTGGGGATCTCATTTTTTCATTTCCTTATAGAGGTAGGAGGTATGAAAAACCCTCGACCTCTAATGTCCACCATCACGAAGGATTTTTTTCATCATGGTAAAATTTCCAAGTAAGCCTTCATTAAGTCCCTTTCAAAATGAATTAAGTTAGATTAAAAAATGTGAATCGGGCCTAGAGCATCAGGATTTTATTTTAATTAATACCTAAGTAAAACATGAAAATGAAAAAGATGAAACCCCATAGCTCGATCTCTGAAACCCTTTCAGACTTTACGAGTCAAGAATATTGTTTACATAGTGTTGATAACAATAATAAAATGGGTAAAAGGGATCCTCGATCCTTGACACCCAATCAAGTAATAATATCCCTTGAAAGAGTTTTCATTGACAAGTAAAAGTCTATACATATTATCCCCAATGTCTGATGCTCAATGAGGGAAATATCCAATAGAGTAAATTCATTGTATAGGTATTGGGTATAGGGTATTCTCAATCCTCAATACCCGAAGGTTTTAATAATGAAAAGATGGAAGCTTAAGTGTATATGTTGATGGTAAAGGGTAAGGGGGAAGCTCGAAGGCCAATACCCAAAGTTGTTGTATAACTTCAGCTTGACAAAATATAACTTTGAGATAAGGATGGATATGGTCTAACATCCAGCTTGTTTTGTAGGTTTTCTCTCCTTGGTGTAGGAAAATGATAATACATGGTACTAGTTTTTGTAGGAGATATGCCTTTGAATAATTTTGAAGAAATGAAGTACCAATACAAGGGTTACCACCCAACTTCTAAGATGTTTTCTCCTTATAATGAGATTGGTGGCATAGACTTGGGACACATTAACATGTATGAATTTAAACAAAGGATTAGAAGATTAAGTTCCAGTTCCACAACGAGTATGCCATGGAAGATGAATCAAATTGTGCCAACCTGGTCTGATCACTTTGCCAAATAACTAGAGATACGTGGAGATCGTTGTTGATATCTACCCATATTTTTTGATGAGCGATGCTACTAATGCTATGAATGGTGTGTTTCCTAGTGCTACCCAACTTAAAGATATCCAAGGATGTGCTTGATAACTACTAGAGAAATCAAAGCACATATCATACACCTAAGTTTAGTGGCCTTGAAAATTTTGAAAAATGTTGCTTGCTTTAGTTTACTTATAGCTATTATTTCCATGCTACTTTAATTTAGTAAAAGACTCAGATGTAATTGTGTTGCCCAGTTCTATTTATTTTTCAATTGTTGTTCTATTTTCAATAAAGACTTGAAACACTAGAGTTTGATTCTAGTTATCTTTAAGTTAGATCCATAGTTATGGGACCTTTATTTTCTATATATATTGTTTAATTCTAGATCATTCAAAAGGTTTGAATTCTTATATAATTTTTGCAACTACAAATAATACAATCTCGGTGTGGAGTTTACCTACTGACTTTTGTGTGAAAATATTTGATTTATTTATTTGAGGATTACGCCTGTGTTGCATGCATTAGGATTCAACACTATGGTGATGGTATGATCATTTTATTTTAATGTAATTACTAAATTAATGATATTTGAGTTTAGTCTATGGAATTAAGTAGGATTTTATTCTAGATCTGCGTGTGATTGACGATGTTTTGGTTGAATGAAATTTGAAAATATTATGTGTTTGAGTTTCCTTTGAAGATTTCACTCCATAATAGTAGATGTGTGTATTTTATTTCTGTTAATGGTTGTCCATAAGATCTTGTTTAAATGTGTAGACGTGATTAATGGAATGCTCTATGATTTTGTCCAAATAGAGTTAGATTCATTTCAATAATTTTTGTAGGTTTTCTTTTAAAATATCTCTTTTTACCCTACTCTCTTTTGTCTTTTATTTTGAAACATTGTTACCAACATGGTTTGAAAGAGCACTAAATTGTTTTAAATATGCTTATGTTCTTTATGCAATTTGAGTCAAATCAATGAAATTTTCATATTGTGATTGTATTTAAATTCCCATCTTTTCTAAACGTCCAAATCCCTTGTGTAATCGCATTTTTCTCACCTCTATGTCATCCACACTATCAAGACCTGACAAGAAAGGAACCTTGGAGTAGTTTATACAACTTTTCAAGACGAGAAATAATCTTATTGCCTGGTACATTGTGACTGACTAACATCCTCCTTCATAGTTTTTTTTTGGGTTTTGGTTTTAGAAGATCAATGGAGATTAATATTGTGAGTTTCAAGTTTATCATTACACATGGGCTTGATAGTGTTTAAGGTTTCATTTTTAAGACATAGAGTGTGTGTCATAGTTTAGGGTCTAAGATTATGTAAATAGGGTTTGAAGGATGTAAGATTTATAATTTACAATTCTTGGTGTTGATAATTTATGATTTCACAATATTCTAGTGTTTAGGGTTTAGGATTTATCAAGTTTTAGGTTTCAAAGTATTATAGTCTTTAGGATTTACAATGTATCAACTTTTCCTATTTTAGGGCTTAGGGTTTATTGAGTTATGGGTCAATGCAGGATCATGGGGGGCCAAACTAGGCCCCTAAGTGGCAATGAAAATTTAGAAAAGCGGAGTTACACAACTTTACATAAAATTTTGAATAGGCTATTAACATAATTTGAAAAATATGTAAAAATAGAATTTGTAGCAAATTGAATGTAGTTTCTAAGCTAGTAGTAATTTTTTGGAAAAAAGTAAATATATTTGGTGTTTAATGCAATAGTACTAAATTTTCAAGAAAAAAATAAAAATTAGGTGTTTGTCTGGCCACCCCAATGGGGAGAAAAAATAAATATTTTATTCTAAATCTTTCAATATAAGTAGAGGACACATTCTTGGATGTGATGCATATTTTTTTGTAATTTATTTGCAAGTAAATATTTAGTTATGAATTTTGTAGTAGGGATTTTTAAAAATAATAAAAACCATTTGTCTTACCACCCTAATTTGGTCAAAAGATTATGATTTTTTTAAAACTATAGTTTGTGAAGCATAGGGTGTGACACATCTTTCGGATTCAAAATATATTTAACCGTTTAAAAGTTATAGATGTTTTTTAATCAACCTATCAATCAGGACTTTACACATAGTGCATGTAGAAAATCAATAAAAATTACCTATTAAGTTCAAAATAAAGCATATCTTATATCGGTAGAATATTGTCAATTTGTTGAACAAACCCTTTTCATTTCATCAAAATCAGATGAAAAAAAAGTCGTCAACACGAAGGGTGAAGTTTGAAAAACTTGCAACCCCCGTAAAAACATTAGGGATGTTGACTTTTCAGCTTGGTAGTCCTAATGCCAAACACCAAAGCAAAACGGATATCCGCTTATATTAGATATCTGATAGAAATGGATATCTATTATTTGATAGAAAAATTAGATATCTGCTATTTGCATAACGAATATTTGTTATTAATGTCTAACAAACAGATATTTGTTTATTAACTATTATAATATTAAAATTAGTATAAATATTTATATATATTTTATATTAGGCTATATAATATATTAATATATAATATATAATATATAATATGTAATATTAATATATTATATATTATATATAATATTATATACAGTATTAATATATTATATATAATATAATATTATTTATATTATATTATATATAATATTATACATATTATATAAATAATTTAATATTATATTATTTATGTGCACAACGAAAGAGGTACCTATGTTGTCAATAACAAATATTTGTTAAAATTAGTATAAATATCTTTATATTTTTTATATTAGGCTATATAATATATTAATATATTTAATCTAATAATATAGTTTTAATATATTATATATAATATTATATTATTTATATTATATATGATATATTATTATACATATTATATAAATAATTTAATATTATATTATTTATGTGCATAACGAAAGAGGTATATTTGTTATGCATACATAACAGATATTCATTATGCTAACATAATGGATATCTATTATTTGGAGCCTAAAATAAAACCACAATATCATAGAAACACGAGCTTCCTCTACTGTGCAAAACAAATATGCACCTTTTAAAAACATATATCTATTGAAGCTTCACCCTATGCATGCAATATAATATATAATATAATTTATACTATATGTAATATATATTTATGCAACATATAATATATAGTATATATATTATACAACATATTGTATACACTCAAATTTGGTCTGGAGGAATTAATTAAATACACATTATTTAATTAATGATCTTTAATTCTTCTACTTATAAATAAATTGAAAATTTTATTTATATAGTTTCATTTTCTCTAATTCTTCTTATCCTAAAATATTTTCTTCATATCTTAATTAAATGAAAAAATTTGATTAGTTTGTTTTATTTAATTAATCTCCTCTCATTAAATTTGAATTCTAAATTTGAATTTAAGCACATTTCTACTAACTTCTTTCCACCTTCCACCTCATCATGTGTCTCAAGAAATTAAATATTTCTAATATTTAATTTGGCATTTATCCTCAACAAATTCTAACAAATTTGGGACACTTGGCCTTCATCTCCATTTTATTCCTCTTCACACTTGGTAGTTTGTTCTTCTAAAGGGAACACACTCCCCTTTTCTCTCTAACCTCTTCTTCTTCAACCATCCATTCTCCAGATCAAATCCAAACCATTGGTTTTTGCCACCTAGGCTCATGCCTTGGAAAATCTATACATAGACCCTCATTTATAGCAAAAATGGATAGAGAGTTGAGCATAATTGCACTCTGCAAAAATTTCATTAGCATTATCATCTTATCATTATCATTCTAGTATTTTCATTTTAGTATTGAGTAGTTTAATCATGGCATTACCATTAGCAACATCTTAATTACAATAGTTTAATCATATCATTTCATATAGCAACATCATAGGAACATCATTAGGGTAAACCCACAAAAGTGGTTTACAATTCAAATGAGGAAGGAAAACTTGCAAAAAATGACCCCATACCAAAAAATTCATTCTTGGGGTTTGAATGAACTCATTGGTTCAAACGAACCAAAAGAGGGTTCGCTTGAACCTAGGTTCAAGTGAACCCATTTAATGCATCCTGCCAAAAAACACAAATGCAAACCCATTTTGAAATGGGGTTCAAATGAACCCTGGTTCACTTGAACCCTTGGGGGTTCACTCGAACCCCCCTAGTTCGAGCAAACCCCCCTTTTCCCTGATTCCTACTCTCTGCCACCAAAAAAACATATTTTTTGCCCTTTGAAGCTCAGGTTGAGGATGAAAATGGAGCAGACTTCATGAACCCAACTGGAATTAGATAGTCCTCAGAACAATCTATCCAATGACTATAATTTTAATATATTTTGGTTTTATTATCTATTTGTTTTTTTAGTTTTATTAAACATAGGTTTTTCACCAAAAATGAAGCTCTATGTTCTACACATATGGAAAAATAGAAGATTATCAAAAAGAAAATTTGAAAAATATGAGTGCACCAGATATTGAAGTCCTTGATCCAACAAAAAAAAAATTGAATTTTGATCAATACATACAAAAAAAGTTACGTGTTATATGGTCTGCCTATGTCTGAATTATAATTGGTTTGACTTTGAAACTTGATTAAGGAAAAAATAATTAATAAAAAACTATCTAACCAAGTGGAAGCACTAGATATCGAAGTTACAAATCTAAATTCGAAAGTATTATAATTTTATCCTTCATGGAAAAAAAGTTGTGCATTATACGATAAGCATCACTCCTTAAAAATGTTATTTTCTGAAAAAAACTAGTTTTCGAGTGAGATGGAAAAAGAGGTGCAATCTAATTCCAAAATTTTTTAAAATATATATATTTAGAATCTACAAAAATAAATTCATGAAACTATAGTTTTCATCATCTTCAAATTCCTCACGGTTTAGCCACTATAGGTGCCCGAAAGTGAAGATTTAGTTAGAAAAAATTATTTCAATGTCCAGTTTGGCCAAAAATTGCAAACCACTATTGTGGGATCACCCATTATCTTTGTATAATCATCTTCATCTAGTTTAGCAATCATTTAGTGTAGGAATATTTATTGCATTTCCAGCATCTCTCATTCTTCAGGTTGTCATTTGGAAAGTCATGTGCACAAACAATTTGAGAGCAAAATGACTTAAAGAATCCTTGGAGATAGAGGACAATGAGATGCCATTGAGGAATTGTTTGTTTAAGTTTGATTATTGTTTGAATTCCTTGATATAATTTTTCATTGGTGTGTTGTATAGATTTTACTTGCTTATGCATGGTACATTTTACATACACACATAAAATGGCGCCCACCATGGGGCCTAGCCCCATTTTTAACATTTTTCTTGCAAGTTTTCATGAACAAGTTCATTCATGGATTTTGATGTAGCGAACCCACGGTTTGTTTCAGCACATCGATGGTGAATTTCGGTACATCCAAGCTCTGTTATAATGCATCTACCTACTCTTTCAACCCATCTACCTGCTCTTTCAGTGCATACACAGGATTTTGATTTTCCTTTTCTACTTTCCAAAATAGAGCATTTAGCATGTTTAATAGTGCATATATGCTCTTTGTTTTACCGCATACACCTTTATTTGTAGAAAATTAAAATTATGGGGACTGATCCATATCTTTATGTTTTGCAGGTGCTCTATACATTGTCAAAGACATTATCTGAGACTACTAATGGTGTTTGTAGGGGCTAGAGTTATTTTCGTTTGATTAAATTAGGTATCTAGTTTAATTACAAGGTTAATGAACACCATGTATGTTGTGTTTGTAAAGTGATAGGCCTATGTTGTCCCCTTTATTGGGTGACCAAAATGTTAGACTCACTCTTTCATTTGATTGCAATAACACCTTTAGAAGGCCTGTTGTAGTGGGAAAAAGTACTCACCCTACGAGAACAACCTAAGTGGGAATAGCTAAAGCCAAGCATTCCAACCCACTATAATCAAACATTATTATGATGAAAATCACATTTAACGGTAGTGTGCATTGATAACCATCCCCAAAGCCTTTTTTCTAAAGGTTGGGAGGTCTCCTGAGGGAGTTTATCATTTTTCCACATCGAACGGAAACCCTTACTAAGAACTTTAAGTGTAGTAGCCAGCTGAGTCAGTTCTCGAACATTATATATTCACAATGCAAGGGGAGGAAAGAATCTACCCCCAAGATACTCACCATATAACTACTAGGGATTTCTAGCCAAAAGTGAAGGAATTGACTTTTGGTTAAGACCTAGAAAAGGAAAAAACATGGGCACCCTTTAGGGGGTGATAGGGTTGTGTGAGCTGACGTAGTTCTAAGATGTAGGTTGTGATGTTATTAATGACCCTTGACATTAGAAGAGTCTAACTGATCTATTTGTTATTGTTCAATACTAGTGGAAATCAAATGGATCATACTAGATCCTTAAACATACACTTGATGTTTAAATCATAGGATGAAACAATTGTTTTACTACTAGCTTATGTGTTTGAAATCACTTGTTCAGAAGATCATCCACCAAAAACACTCAATTCACTAATTCAAAACAATAAAACCAGACAAAATTTCAAAAATGGTGACATTTCCAGTTTAGTGGATAAGCTTTCTATACTAGCCCATTCATCACATCTTTCAATGCATAAGCTTTCTATTCTAGAGCATTTGTCCCATCTTTCAGTGCATAATCTTTATGTTCTAGTGCATTTACCTCATCTTTCAGTGCATCAACTTCCTGTTCTAGTGCATTTAAGTGACATACTAGTGTATCCAAGTTCTGTTTTGGCACATTTACCCAATCTTTTAGCGCATCTACAACCTATTCTAGAGAATTCACCTGATACACAAACAAAGAGCTAAATTGAACCTATGTCTGACAATTAGAATGATATTTAGGGATCCTTTTCAGAGTAGAGATCATGCCTCATTACAACATTAATTTAAACTTGAAGAAACTAACTTTTGCAAGTGAAATCCCTTCAACTAAACTTGGATCAAACAACTTAAAGTGCCTTCAACTAAACTTGGATCAAACAACTTAAAGTGCCCAATCATTAATCTCATCATTGATTGTTAGTTGAGTTTCACTATCAGGATCTATCATCCTTCATCACGAAATAAACGATGCACATCATATTTAAGCATAGTCCCATCAATAGGATCCATCATCCTATTTGACTTAGGTACTTCATTGGCACTCCTAAAACAAAGATCAAAGTATACCAAACCTTTATCATTTGCATTCCCATTTTAACAAGAGCCCAAAAACAAAAACTCGAAGAAAAAGAAGCAGAAACCCAAACCATCATGGTAGAAGGAGAAGAAAATCCTTTTCACATATTTCACCAACTTGAAATAGATGAGATAACTGATGAGGACATTCAACAAGCTCAACAAGACCCTAAATTTCACAAGTTCATGGAGAAAATTCTAGAGAAGGATGGAAATAAATACTTTTTGATGTTGGAAAATCAAGGTGTAAAACTACCCAATGATTTTGATGTAAACCAATTGAAGGGAGATCCCAAGAAAATAGAATTTGATTCACGAATTATAGATCCAATGAATGCTTTAACTCAACAAATGCAAAATCTTCAACAACAAATCCAAGACATGCAAAGAGGAACAACCAAGAGATATGTGTTGCAAGACATTTGTCCTTATCCATTTGACAGAAATCTGAACATGATACCTTTTCCACCAAATTGTGATCTTCCAAAATATGACAAAAACAATGGAAAAACCGATCCTCAAGATCATGTAAGAGAATTTTGCAATATGAGTTTGGAATTTGCACATGAAGAAACATATCTACTGAGATTATTTCCATGAAGTTTGGGTGGTTAATGCATGGAATGATTTTCAGAACTCCCACCAGGTATTAGATCATTTGAGGAGCTGGAAAAAGAAATTTATCAACCAATATTCATACAACATTCGGCATGAAATAACCATGAAGGATCTTTGTAACACAAAACAAAAAAATGGTGAATCATTTCTCACATTTTTACAAAGATGGAGACAATTATTTGCTAGATATGCCCGTCCTATACCTGAGAAAGAAAAGATGGAAATCTTCATTAATAATCTCAATAGTGAGATGAGTTATAGACTCTAATTATAGTGTCCACCCAACTTTGAAAAGATGATTGAAAATGGACTTAAGATTGAGGAAGCTTTGGTTAAAAGGGGAGTATTAAAAATCTATAACGAAGGACCAAACCCGGCTAACTCTTCTAATCATCATAAAAGCAATGAAAATCCAAAATTCTAGACAAGAAATAAAAATGTTGGTAATGATGGCACAGCTGATACACATAACACAAAACCAAACTTCAATTTATCAAGTATTACACCCAAAAACAATCAAAACAGTAGTGAATCTAAACCAACTCCACCACCACAATGCAGAAAATTTACACCTTTGGGGCAGTCACTTGAATCAGCATTAAAAGAGCTTCTTGTGCACAAACTCATAACATTACCAGAGGCACGATATTTTGAACCAAGAGTCAAGCCATCATGGTGGAACGATGCATATTACTATGATTTTCATAGAAAGAAAGGTCATAAAACAAATGATTGTATGCAACTAAAATATTTGGTGCAAGACTTGATAGATAAATGTGAAATATCAATAGAAGGACCTCAAACAAATGTTGATCATGGAACATTTAAAAACCCTCTACCCAACTATGAAAAAGGAGAATCCTCTTCGACAACAAAGGGAAAAATGTGAACTATGTCTATGATTCTACCATCCTTCACATTTTTGCAGTTGATAATCAAACCAATGACATGAAAATAAAAGATAAACAAGACATTGTTACAGTTGATAATCAAGTTAATGACATCAAAATCAAGGATAAACAAGACATTGTTGCAATTGATAATGAAATCAATGATAAAAAAGACAACCTGCCAGTAAATGTGACCACAAGAGCACAACCCAAGTTTGTATTGAAAGGAAATACATCTAAAACACCTGTTGCCCCTTCAAATAAATAAAATATCGTAGACCAATTGCAAAAGATCCCAGCATAGATATCCATACTAGAACTTCTTAAAATTTCACCGACGCATAAGGAAATTCTGGAAAAAGATTTGGTGGACACCAAAGTACCAACTAATTTCAAAGTTTGTCAATTCCAAGCCATGGTGGGACATTTGACTGCACCTCATTGTTTATCACTCTCAAAAAATGATGATGCATCCCTCACTCATCCACACAACACACCACTCCATATTGAGGTTATAATCCATAAACATCCAGTCAAACGTGTTTTAATAGATGGAGGAGATGGTCTAAATATCTACACCTTAAAGCTTATCCGTGCATTGGTAATTTTAGAAAATGCAATAGATTCCAAAAGAAAGATCACCATAAAAGCTTATGATGATGAAGAAAGATCCTCTCAAGGACTAATTGTATTGCCAATTCAAGTGAGACCAGTTCAAAAGGATATAATCTTCCAAGTTTTAGACAAATATTTGACTTATAGCATACTCTTGGGTCGACCTTGGATCCATGAAATGCAAGCAATGCCATCAACATATCGTCAATGCTTGAAATTCACTTACAATGGACAAGAGATCATAAGTTCAACAGATTCTCATAATCCTTAATACTACAACACTCTCAAGATAGTCCAAAATGTTTTTGTACCACACAATAGGGAAGCTCTCACTCCTATTTCCTCAAGATATGAAATCCAACTCAATTCTTTGTCAAATCAGTTTGAGAAAAAGGTTCAGTCGAAAGATAAAGGCATCGGTGATTCTATTTCCTCAAGTAATGAAAGCCAACTAAATTCTTTGTCAAAATAGTTTGATAAAAAGATTCAGTTGAAAGATAAAGGCATAGGTGAATATTCTTTTGAGCAGTCCTTATGTCTCTCACAATTGCTACCTTCTCCAAAAATATATGGACAACCATCAACATCTAGACAACAATCTTTGATGGTAAATTTGTAAAAGTGGGTACTCTAGTTGATGAATCTAAGGACAAAGATATTCTAAATTGGCTTCACAAAGATGAAGAAGAATCCACAGCAGTAACTTCCATCATACCAACAGAGCAATATGAGGGTTCACAATCTTAGAAAAGATGGGATATGAAGGAAAAGGTCATATTGGCAAAAGAAAAGAAGGTATCATGGGACCAATTCAGCCTATCACAATCAATGCAAAAGATAAGACAGGATTAGGATACAAAGAAGAGACAAAAGAAGAAGCCACTCAGTAGATTTGTGAGCGAATCCTCAAATTACAAGCTAGTTCTAAAACAGACTCAAATGAATATGAATGGGTTTCATTATTTGAAGAATCTTTTCAAGACAAAGAAATCAATGTGATAAAGAGGTATGCATCCATACGTATGGAGGGACAGAGTTTAGGGTCTAGACCACTTGAATTTGGATCACTACATATCGATGACTCTAGTGAGGACAATCAGACATCGACTGAGATAGATCATTCAGAGGAGAGTAACATTATAGACCTTGATGTTGCTATCAAACACCTAGAAAACGTTTCCATTATGACCCTTATTTCCTTTGATCTTGACCAATCCAATGATTCCTTGCCTTTGGTACATCCCAAACTTATTGACTAGGAACAAACCAAGCTGCTTCATATCCCTATATTTTCAGATGATGATGTTATTGTCAACTTCCTTTGTTTCAAAAATACAGAAACAAGTTCCACCAATGAATTTTATAACGAAGCTTCAAACTAGGTGAGTGCCAAATCTCTTAGCTACAAAATAAAGAATATAAAAAATTGATCTAATGGTGAAAACCATGCAATGGCAGTATTAGATCATGAAAAAGTAAAAAGAAAGAGTGTATCCAACAGTGAGAACCTCTCTAAGGCACTAAAGGATGAGGGATTTGACACTTTTCCTTAGCACTATCAAGAAAGATCTTTGGTATTGGTTGAGCCTACGCAATCTATAAATATTGGTACTGCAAAAACAACAAAGACCTTACACCTAGCGGTATCAATGACAGAGCAAGAAAAGCCAAATATCACCAAATTATTTGAAGAAAGACAAATCATTTTTTCTTGGTCCTATGCTGACATGCCAAAAATAGATCTAGATCTAATAATGCATCATTTATCTATAGCACCTAGAGTGAAGCCAGTAAAGAAAAAATTGAGAAAAATGCATCCACACATCACCCTACTAGTGAAAGCATAATTAAAAAGATTACTAGGTGTAGGATTCATCCGACCAATCGACTATGCAGAATGGATTTCAAACATTGTACTAGTCTCCAAACCATACAACAGCATCAGAATATGCATATATTTTAGAGATCTTAACAAGGATTATCCAAAGGATGACTTTCCCTTGCCCAATATAGACATCATTGTGGATTTAACAACATGACATGCTATGCTATCACTCATGGATGGATTTTCAGGCTATAATAAGATCAAGATTGCACCAGAGGACCAAGACAAAACAACTTTCACATGCCCATGGGGTAAATTTTGTTGGAATGTCATGCCTTTTTTATTAAAAAATGTAGGATCCACCTATCAGCGTGCAATGAAAAAAATCTTTCATGACATGATGCACACATTCATAGAGGACTATGTGGATGACTTGCTAGCAAAATCATTTACTAGGGAAGGACATCTAGAGATCTTGGATAAAATCTTTACTCGATTGGAAAAATTCAATGTGCATTTAAATCCAAAAAAGTGTGTATTCGGAGTAACATCAACAAAACTCTTAGGATACATAGTCTCAGCTAAAAGCATCAAAGTAGATCCAGCAAAATTCAAAGCAATCATGGAAATGCCACCTCCGAAGAACATTAGCCAACTAAGATCTCTACAAGGAAGATTCCAATCCATCAGAAGATTCATCGTGCAACTGGCAGACAAAAACCATCCCTTTACTCATTTGTTACATAAGAATATTTATTTTAGATGGGATGAAAGATGTGAAGCTACCTTTAATCAATTGAAACAATATTTGATGAATCCTCCTATATTGGTACCACCAATAGAGGGAAAACCACTTCTACTCTACATAGCAACTATTGAGGTATCTTTGAGAGCTCTACAAGCACAAGAAGACTCTATAGGAAAATAAAGGACCATCTACTACATCAGCAGAACACTGATGGCTATGAACTTAACTATACATTCATTGAAAAAGCTTGTTTGGCAGTGGTGTTTGCTACTCAACAATTGCAACACTATATGTTAACCCATACCGTCAAAATAAGAGCCAAGATAGATCCATTAAAATATCTACTCAACAAAGCCAATTTAATAGGAAGATTAACTAAGTGGGTGATGATATTGAGTGAATTTGACATTCAATATGTGGATAGAAGAGCAATCAAGGGCTAAGCAATAGTAGGCCAGTTAGCTAAAGCACCATTGCAAGATGACCATCCTATGAACATTGAATTCATAGATGCAGATGTCCTCACAATGACAACACAACATTGGATGTTATACTTTGATGGGCCTTACACTCAAAATGGATCAGGTGTTGGAATCATATTTGTTACTCCTCAAAGACACACTATCCCAGAATCTTACAGGTTGATGTTCCCTTGCACAAATAACATGGCTGAATATGAAGCACTAATCATCAGTATCAAGGTAGCAGTGGAATGGAAAATCATAGAATTATAGGTTTATGGAGATTCTCAATTAGTCATAAATCAGGTTGATGATGACTATCAAACAAAAGATGACAAGCTAATGCCATATAAGAGAATGGTAGATGACTTCAAGAAATACTTTGTTGAGATCAAGTTTGAACAAATCCCAAGAATAGACAACAAAGCTGCAGATGCCATGGCAACCATTGCTTCTCTTCTACAAATACCAGAAAAATGAAGTCATTATGAATTCATGGTGGAACAATTGTTTAATTCCACCTATGACAATCTTGAATCCCAAGTCATGTGCCATCTAGTTGATGTTGATTCTTTAATCTATGGGAAGATTTATACCTATCTGAGAGACAATACCCTTCCTCCTGATCTATCCTAGAACCAAAAATGCAACTTTATCCGTCAAGTAGCCTGACATACCCTGATAGTTGATACACTTTATCCACGAGGTCTCGATGGTACTCTCCTTCGATGTCTTGAACGTGGTGAATCTAAAACTGCCTTACAAGAAGTTCATGAAGGTATTTATGGTACTCACTCAAGTGGTCTTACTCTAGCTAAGAAACTCCTACACTTGGGATATTATTGGTCAGACATGGAGAAAGAATCTTTTCAATTTGTTAAGAAGTGCAAGAAGTGTCAAGTTCATGGAAATCTCATACCCATTAACCACGATCACTGGTAAACAAATTACCTCCTTCATCCTGAACTACATTGTCTGTTGATATGGCATCCCTAGCTCCATTGTCACTGACAATGATAGACCCTTCAAAAATCAAGATGTGCAAGAACTCTGTGAAAAAATCCATATCCAACACCATTTTTCCACACCCTATTACCCCTAAGGGAATAGCCAAGCAGAAGCCTCAAATAAGACCATTTTGAAAATCCTGAAGAAAATTGTCAATGATGTTGCACGTGACTGGCATGTTCAACTAAACCCTACCTTGTGGGCATACTATACTAGAATCCACACCCCTACAGGAGCCACACCATATTCCCTTGTGTATGGATCTAAATCCATCTTACCTATTAAGGTTGAGTAACCTTCACTTTGGGTTTCATTGAAGGGAATCATTTCAGAGGAGACTATCGAGTATCTAGATTACAGGAGTTGGAATTGTTAGATGAACATTGTCAGCATGTTGTTGATCATCTAAAAGCTTATCAACAAAGAATTTCAAGGAGCTATAATCACAAGGTAAGACCAAGAACATTTTAGGTTGGCGACTTGGTACTAAAAGAGAATCCTCATAATCAACAAGATCGGGAAAATAAGGGAAAATTTGAACCTAATTGGCTAGGTCATTTTGTTATTGTATTAGTATATGGATCTGGAGCATATCAGTTATGTACACCCAAATGGTACCTATTTGAAGAACCTATCAACACCATTCATCTCAAGAAGTTTTATACATAACTCATCTAGAGCACAGTTCAAAAAGTGAAAAATACAAAAAAAGTAAAATATCCAAAAAATGTGAAAAAGCATAAAAATCCAAAAAAACAAAAAAGCAGAAAAATCCAAAAAAGCAAAAAAGCAGAAAAATCAAAAAAAATAAAAAAAGCAAAATACAAAAAAAGTGAAAAATTAAAAAAAATCATAAAATCATAAAAAGTGCAATAAAAACAAGTAGTGAAAACCTAGCAACAGGCGCTATTTGTGATAGATTAGCTTTTCCATCTATTGTAACATGTGTTAGTCGCCCACTTTTCACCATCATTATGCCTGTCCATCTTATGAACCTCATGTACATATCTAAGCGTCATAATCGTGTTTCACCTTGGCTTGGCGATCATTGTGCATATTCATAATAAATGGTTGGTTTCTCATTGGGGGAAAAATCCTGAACTCACTAGGGGCAACCTATTTTGAACTTAAAAAAATAGACAAGCAATAGTAAGACAACATAGAAAACATAACGATCACATTGAAATTCAACATTGAACATCGATCACAATTTTTGAAAAACCAACCATCCAAATCAACAGCAAGATCAGTCAAAACAAATCTAACTAGATGATGTTATTTTGAATCATGGTTTAATCACTTTAGCATGAATGTTCAACTGTTGTATCTTGATTTTTGTTATTATTTCTCTAGGGAAACTCAAGGATGTCATGGACTAGAGAAGCTAAGATGGAGTATGATATTTTCTTTGTCTATTGTCTGTGAGTTGATCATTACTACTATGTAAATTTGTCGCGGGACATGCTCTACAAAGTATCATTGATGACATTCCAAATTTGCATAGGAAAAGGATTAACTCTTGTCTTTTTTATGCAAGAAATACTTAGGTCATCTCGGTTCAATTATGCCTAGATTCTTGTATTACCTTGCAATATCAAAAATTCATGGAAGTTGCACTCAGGTCATCATGGTTTAATTATGCCATCAATGTTTGTACTAACTTTCAACCTATCAAAAGCTCAATGATGATAACAAGCACAAAAAATCAACCGGCAAGATGACAATATTGCATATTTAGATTTGTATGGTTAAGATAGATTGCATCCATATTAGTTTTGCATGTGCATTTTAGGTTTTCCAAGGCTGGAAATTTTCAAAATGATTTTATCTTTTTCATTAAAAGATTGAGAACATTTGACATTAACAAAAAAAATGATCATTCACATATAGTTGCATAATCATTATCATATCATACATACATTAGACAGTATTATCATAGGTCATCCATCCATGCATTAGATCATATATTTGCATTAGAAAAATACAAAAATAGAGTGCAACACATCTTATCTACATGATCAAATCCATCTCATTTATCATAAAGCATCATCCATAGAGCCATATAGAATCATAATTCAAGCATCATCATTTCATTATTGCATCCATACACAACCATGGAATAATCATATCAACATCACATAATATATAGAACGGAAATCAAATGCATTCATCATAAAAACATGTAGACAACATGTAGATCAATACTCTCCACTGCATCTCATATAAATAATAAATTGCAAGTGTACAATGATGTCACGAAATGTGGAGAGATACATCAACAAAATAGCAAGAAATCATAAAGTCCCCAACTGAATCAGTAAATACATCAAGTCTTAGTATATCAAATCTGAACACAAGAGCTACGTGTTGCTCCCCCCAAACAATGTAGGCCTCATAGTGCCTGTTGCTGCACCACCAGATGGACCTGCACCTAGATCTATGCCTGATGGATCTCTAGGAGGTGGCCCAGTCACACCCTTGCTCATTGTCTATGACTGACTCCAACCTAACCTAGCACTAACAGACTATGCATAACTAGGAGCACACCGCTCTATAGGAACCACCTAATAATACATTGTAATCTATAGTACTCTAGCTCTCAAGTTGAATTCCAAACCTCTCTAAGCATATCCCATGTATTAGTCCCCTCAGACACTCTCTATAATCTCTCAACTAAAGCCTCTGCATTCTCACATCTTTTTCTAGCCTCATCTCTCTTTGCTGTCAGAGTGGCAATCTATGCCTGTGCTTGTGCTAATTGTCCCTGTAAGCCCTCCACTTGTAACTGTAGAGCATCAATTTGTGCTTGTTGTTGATGGGAAGGCACACGAATCTGAACTAGGGATGGTCTTGTCTGCTGCTATCCTAAGGGAATCATAGATCTCCTCCTTTGAGGTGCTCTGAAATCTAGTATCTCTCTTCCACCTACATCTCCACCATCTCCCTCATCCCTCCTCCATCTCGTTGCATGCAACGGTGCTCTCTCATCATCATCAAAGGTTGGCACTAGCTCATCAGGACTCGATATCCTTGGTATGACATGTGTAAAGAAATACTAAGCAGTCATCTATCATCACACCAGCTAAGATCTTTGGACAATAATCCCATACCTGTGCCTATAATCCAAAATACTCCTCATAGGTTGCATCATAGGATAGGGTGGGCCCCCACTCCAGAATATCCTAGTGTCTCTGAATGTATAATGCAACTCCCTGGGGCATCCCTTGAACTCGGCCATACTAACGAAGCACCCTCATAAGCATAAATCTCTCAATAACAAATCAGGTATGTCTAATCAAATACCTCAACATGCAAACATATGGCATCTCCATATCATCCTTGGGCCACTACTCACAATCTAAGTATGGTCACCATGTGACAGTCTCTAAATCATCGAGAACTCACCACCAATACTCTAATTTTCCTAGCTTGTGCTGGACAATACCACCTGCATACCCAAAGACATATGGTCTGCCAACCAGACGATCTCTCTCTGCTATAGGATGAGTAACAACTATATGCTCCCATGCCTAAATCTGAAGCAGTGTCACTCCAGCTGATAAACTAGCAGCTCCAAGATGCACCACCTAATGAAGATCATGATACAAATGAGCTAACATACATGAACCCCATGCATATCGGATCCCCTGAGTGATCATACTCTTTAGTATCCTACCCCATCCAATGGATAGTTCCTTTGACCTACGGTTGGGACATAAGAAACTTCCAACGAATCCAACTAGCACAAATGGTAATGGATCATACGAATCAACCATATCCTACCACAAGATATTGTACCTGCTAATCCTGTCATCAACAAAAATCCTCCTCAATACCTCGGTACCTCCCTACTCTGTATGATCATAAATGACCAACTCTCCAACCATGAGAATCCCCAATATTCGATACACATCGTTCGGAGTAACTGTCATCTCACCGATAGCTAGATGGAACGTATTTTGGTCATTATGCCATCTCTCAACTAAGGCATTCAATAGTCCCATGTTTATTCTATATTGGGGCATATCATGTAAGGAAGATAAACCACATCACCCAATAACATCCAAATATGCCTGCACCAGACATGGAATCATATCCCAAGTCTTCGGGTAGTGCTCCCGAGACTGAAGAACACATAAATCCTCCTATCATCATGATGTATCGCAAATCAACATTTTATCAATCACTATAATCAGCTCAAATGAGATTTCAATCAAATCTCATCAAGCATTAATCATTGACTTTCACCTATCATGAGGTCAATCATCATCTATCCTATCATTGACCCTCACCTATCATGAGGTCAATCATCATCTATCCTATCAAACATCATCAAAACAATGGTTGATGTGATCATCAAACATCAGAAACAATGGAGAAAACTCAACATTTCATCATTTCTAGTGTCAATGTGCCAAAACAACACATCTATGCGTTGAAACAATGGATGCACTAAAAATTTGCATCAATGCATCAAAAATGTCTATCTATGCACTGAAACCCTCAATGCACTACAACACTCATTTGGTGTGCTACTTCACAACCTAAATGCACTTAAACTCTAGATGCGCTAAATCAACATTTAGTTTGTGTGCTAAATCGGGTCTAAAATGCGTTAGAACGCTAATCATAGAATTTAAAACATGAAAAATGCACCAAAAACAAATTTAAATTTCACAAGGAGGTTTCTCGGGGTACGTATCGGAGGTCCATACGCGGCAGGGCGGTTGTGTCATCAAACTCGCTTGAATCAATGGGTGTGGTATGGGATCGTGCCATTTTGCTCAATCAGCTCAATCAGCTCAATCTCCAATTGCAAATGAATTCAAATGAGCTCCTTTTTCACCTTTTTACCATTTAAAGGGGTAAAGGGAGGGTATTTAAGTGGGATTATTTTTATTTTTAAACAAGGCATCAATTCATCAATTGGCAGGATCATTCTTCTTTATCCGGTGATAAATCATCTCAACATCATAAAATCATCAAAAATTCAAAAATTCAAAAAAAAATCCTAAAAATTCAAAAATTTCCCGATTTATCTCTCGAGGGGGCAATACTCGCATCATCACTCGAAAATTAGCGTCTAGGACATATCAAATATTTTATCAGCTGTATCATCAATTTTTTCTTTGAAGCAATGTGTCGCAAACACATCACTTCAAAGAGGGTCAAAATGTATACTCTCAAATTTGGTCTAGAGGAATTAATTAAATACTAGTTATTTAATTAATGATCTTTAATTCTTCTACTTGTAAATAAATTGAAAATTTTATTTATATAGTTTCATTTTCTCTAATTCTTCTTTTCCTAAAACATTTTCTTCATATCTTAATTAAATGAACAAATTTGATTAGTTTTTTTTATTTAATTAATCTCCTCTCATTAAATTTGAATTTAAGCACATTTCTACTAACTTCTTTCCACCTTCCACCTCATCATGTGTCTCAAGAAATTAAATATTTTTAATATTTAATTTGGCATTTATCCTAAACAAATTCTAACAAATTTGGGACACTTGGCCTTCATCTCCATTTTATTCCTCTTCACACTTGGTAGTTTGTTCTTCTAAAGGGAACACACTCCCCTTTTCTCTCTAACCTCTTCATCTTCAACCGTCCATTCTCTAGATCAAATCCAGACCGTTGATTTTTGCCACCTAGGCTCATGCCTTGGAAATTCTATAAATAGACCCTCATTTACAACAAAAATAGATAGAGAGCTGAGCATAATTACACTCTGTAGAATTTTCATTAGCATTATCATCTTAGCATTGCCATTCTAGTATTTGCATTTTAGTATTGAGTAGTTTAATCATGGCATTACCATTAGCAACATCTTAATTATAGTGGTTTAATCATATCATTTCATATAGCAACATCATAGCAGCATCATTATCTTTGTATAATCATCTTCAGCTAGTTTAGCAATCATGTAGTGTAGGAAATATTTCTTGCATTTCCAGCATCTCTCATTCTTCAGGTTGTCATTTGGAAAGTCATGTGCACAAACAATCTGATAGCAAAATGACTTAAAGAATCCTTGGAGATAGAGGACAATGAGATGCCATTGAAGAATTATTTGTTTCAATTTGATTATTGTTTGAATTCCTTGATATAATGTTTCATTGGTGTGTTGTATAGCTTTTACTTGCTTATGCATGGTACATTTTACATACACACATATAATATATGGTATATATATTAAATATAATATATTTATTATATTTTTAATAATACATATTTTTATGAATTTGAGAGAGAGTGGGTGGTAGGGAGGGAGGGAGGGACGGGGAGAGAGAGAGAGAGAGAG
>VDFB02058242.1:307855399-307938868 GCA_007258455.2 Sequoia sempervirens | reverse complement strand
AGCACTGCCTAGTGCATTGTAGATGATGTTTTCATGATATTCTGTTGAGACATTTTGTATACACCTTGAGATGATCTCATTTTTGATGATGTTATATCATTTGTACATTTTGACATTCATTTTTGAGATATATGAAATGCAGCGATAATTTATGATGATATAAATGTGTCTGTTTACTATATATATGATATATATGATATGATGGTTTCATGGTTATGATATATATGTATACATGATTTATGAGATGAAATCTATTTGATGAATGAATGTATAAATATATAATACAATTTATACAATGTTAATAATGTATATGATGTATGCTTTGATTTTATGATTTTCTAATGCAAATATATATGAAAAATATATGAAATGATGTTTTTATGAATGTCAAAATATACCCAGTCATGTATTCAAAAAGATATAAACCACTTGATTCTTTGCCAGCTCTTTGGAAAATTTATGAATGCAAAATGCAGATTCTAACATGAATGCAATCTATATTAACCATGCAAAACATTCATACAATATTGCCATTTGGAGAGCTTATTTTTGCTTTTTGTATCATCATAGAGCATTGAAATGTTGAAAGTTAATACAAGCATCAAAGGGTATGTTAGCACCGGTGATGACCTGAGTATTGCTTTCATGATTTTTGATATAGCAAGTTAATACAAGCATCTAGGTATAATTGAACCAAGATGACCTGAGTATTGCTTGCATAAACAGACAAGAGTTAACCCGTTTCCCATGCAAATTTTGAAATGTCATCCATGATACATAGTAGAGCATATCTCATGACCAATTTGCATAGTACTAATGATTTCCTCACAAACAACAGACAAATAAAAATCATACTCCTTCCTTGCTTTTCTAGTTCAATACATCATTGAATCGCTCCAGAGATATGATAGAAAAATCAAAACAACCATTCAAATTTTTCTTAAAGTATTTTAAACATTTATCCAGATTAAGATCATCCAAGTTTGGTTATCATCATTGATGTTCTCATTTTTATGTTTATTTTGGATCATGTTGTTTTGATGTCAATTTGCATTGAATAAGCATGTTGTGGTTGATTTGATACAACCATGTTTATTGTGTTTTGGCAAACTGTTTTGTGTCCGTTTGTGCGAAAAGCTCGTTGCCCCTCTCTTGTACAATCTATATTTCAATTTTTGCCCGCAGTGTAAACACAACTTAAAGAGTATGGATATATACAAATTTCATCAGGCCATGATGAAACAAAAGAATCCCTATCATATGATATGGACATGAAAGATATATACAGATGATAGATATGAATGGATGATGCCTAAAGTGAATGCAAGACATAAACTAATAGATGGAGGAGCCTATTTTGATCACAAGTAGCGCTTGTTTGCCAGGTTTTTACCACTTGTTTTTATTGCACTTTTTCATGATTTTTTTTTTTTTTTTAGGACTTTTTATGATTTTTTGATTTTTAAGGACTTTTATGATTTTTTGATTTTTAGGGACTTTTTTATGATTTTTTGATTTTTTTCAGGACTTTTTATGATTTTTTTGATTTTTTCAGGACTTTTTATGATTTTATGATTTTTTCAGGACTTTTTATGATTTTTTGATTTTTTCAGGACTTTTTATGATTTAGACATAGAATTTCTTAAAATGAATGCTATTGATTGGCTCTTCAAACAGGTCCCCTTCTGACATAGATAATTGATATGCACCAAAACCATATGCTACAATGATAACAAATGGACCAAGCCAGTTAGGTTCAAATTTCCCTTTCTTTTCTCTGTCTTGCTAATTACGTGGATTTTCTCTTAGGACTAAATCACCCACTTGAAATGTCTGTGGTTTAACTCTGTGATTATAACTACGAGACATAATCTATTGATAACCCTTCAAATGGTTAGTTGCATGTTGACGTCTTTCATCTAATAGTTCTAGCTCTTGGAGATGAGATATTCTGTAGTCTTCATCACTTATCAATCCCTTGAGTGAGACCATAAGTGAAGGTATTTCAACCTCTAATGGTAAGATTGCTTCCGCTCCATAGACCAAAGCATATGGTGTAGCTCCTGTTGGTGTGTGAATGCTGGTTCTATATGCCCACAAAGCTGGATTTAATTGGACATGCCAATCACGACCAGCATCATTTACTGTCCTCTTCAAGATCTTCAAGATGGTTTTATTGGAAGCTTCTGCTTGACCATTACCCTGTGGATAATAAGGTGTAGAGAACCTATATTGGATGTGAAATATTTCACAAAGTTCATCCACATCTTGATTCTTGAAAGGTCTTCCATTATCAGTGATGATAGAATTAGGAATTTCATATCGACAGATAATGTAATTTAAGATAAATGAAGATATTTTTTTACCAGTCACTGTTGTCAAAGGAACAGCTTCAATCCATTTTGTAAAATACTCCGTAGCTGTAATGATGAATTTATGACCATTTGATGATGAAGGATAAATTTTTCCAACAAGATCTAGTCCCCACTGAGAAAAAGGCCATGTCGGAGTGAAAGGTTGTAGTTCTTGTGCAGGTGCATGAATTAAATTCCCATGAATCTGGCATTTAGAACACTTCTTGACAAAATTAAAAGAATCTTTCTCCATGGTAGGCCAATAGTATCCCATTCTAACAAGTTTCTTAACTAAAGTCAAACCACTTGAATGAGTTCCACAAATACCACCATGAACTTCTTGTAAGGCTTTTTCAGATTCGTCACGTTCAAGACATCTAAGGAGCATACCATCAAGACCACGTTGATAAAGGACATCAGCAATTAAGGTATAACGGGATGATTGGCGGATAAAATTCCTTTTTTGGTTACGAGATAAATTTGAAGGTAAGATGTTATCTTTCAAATAGGTATAAGTCTTGCCATATAAGGGTGAATCAGAACCAGTTAAATGACATATGACTTGGGTCTCAGGATTATCATAGGCAGGGAAAAACAATTATTCCACCAATAATTCATACTTAATTTGATCTTCTGATAGTTGTAATAAAGAAGCAATGGTAGCCATTGCATCTACAGCTTTATTATCAATCCTTGATATTTTTGAAAACTTGATTGACACAAGATACTTCTTATAATCATCCACCATGTTCTTGTAAGGTAGCAACTTATCATCTTTGGTTTGATAGTCATCATTAATTTGATTAATCACAAGTTGTGAATCACCATAGACCTGGAGCTCTATAATCTGCCATTCCAAGGCTATTTTCAATCCTATGAGCAATGCCTCATATTCAGCTATGTTATTTGTGCAAGGAAACATCAACCGATATGATCATGAAATGGTATGTCCTTCAGGTGTAACAAAGAGGATCCCTGCCCCCGAGCCATATTGTGTATAAGATCCATCAAAATACAATGTCCATGATTTTTGAATTATTACTATGAAGACATCTGTATCAGGAAACTCAATGTGCATTGGAATTTCTTCTTGTAAAGGTGCTTCAACCAACTGATCTGCAATGACCTGTCCTTTAATAGATTTTCGATCTACATAGTGAATGTCAAAACTCACTTAGGATCATGACCCATTTTGCAAGTCTCCCTATTAAAGTAGCTCTTCTTAATAAGTATTTTAGTGGATCAATCTTGGTTATCAGCTTAACTGTATGAGCCAACATATAGTGTCACAATTTTTGAGAAGCGAACACCACTGCAAGACAAGCTTTTTCTATGAAAGTGTAGTTTAACTCATGAGTTATTAGAGTTCTGCTGATATAGTATATGGCACTTTCTTTGCCTGTAGAATCTTCTTGTGCTAGCAATGCTCCCAAGGATACTTCTGTTGCTGAAATATAAAGTATGAGTGGCTTTCCTGGAATAGGTGGAATTAAAACTGGTGGGTGCATAAGATATTGCTTGATCTGATTGAATGTTGTTTCACATTTGTCCTCCCATTTGAATGGGACATTTTTATGCAATAAATGCATAAATGGTAAGCTTTTGTCCGCCAGTTGAGCTATAAACTGCCTGATGGACTGTAATTTCCCTTGCAATGATCGAAGCTGACTGATATTTCATGGTGGCGACATATCCATTATTGCTTGTACTTTTTCTGGATCAACCTCTATGCCCTTTTCTGAAACAATGTATCCTAGGAGTTTTCTAGATGTAACATCGAAGACACATTTCTTTGGATTTAGAAGAACATTGAACTTCTCAATTCTGGTAAAGATTTTTGACAAGATTTCTAGATGTTCTTCTCATGTGTGAGATTTAGCAAGGAGATCATCAACGTAATCTTCCATGAATGTATGCAGCATGTCATGAAAAATGGTTGTCATTGCTCTTTGATAAGTAGCTCCAGCATTCTTTAACCCGAATGGCATTACATTCCAGAAATAGGTACCCCAAGGGCATGTGAATGTTGTTTTATCTTGATCCTCTGGTGCAATCTTTATTTGGTTGTATCCTAAAAATCCATCCATTAATGAATACATTGCATGGCTAGCAGTTAAATCAACAATCATATCTATGTTGGGCAAAGGAAAGTCATCTTTGGGACAAGCCTTATTTAAATCTCTAAAATCTGTACAAACTCTGATCCTTCCATCTAGCTTTGAAACAGGTACAATATTGGAAATCCATTCTGCATAGTCAATAGTTCGAATGAATCCAACATCCAAAAGTTTCTTTAATTCCTCTTTGACCAATAATGCAACATGTGGATGCATTTTTCTGAGATTTTGCTTCACAGGTTTTGCCCCTGTCTTGATAGATAAATGATGCATTATCAGATTAGGATCTAACCCTGGCATATCAGCATATGACCAAGAAAAGTTAACTTGATTCTCCTTCAAGAATTCCATGAATTTCAAGACTTCTTCAACTATTAATGATGCTGCAAGTTGCAAAATTTTTGGCTGCTCTGCTGTACTTATATTGATTGATTTTGTTGGCTCGATCAAAATAGAAGATCTTTCATGATAATGCTTAGGAAGAGTGTCAAGTTTCTCATCCTTCAGTGCCTCAGAAAGGTTTTCACTATCGGATTCGCTCTTTATTTTTCTCTTGTTTTGATCTATCACTGCCATTTTTCGGTTTTCACCAATAGATTCATCTTTTATTTCATTTATTTTGTAGCTAAGAGACTTGACACCCTCCTTATCAAAATCATGAGTATGAAATTCTTGGATAAAACAATTTTTTTCTTCATTGGAGGAACAAAGGAAATTTATAATATCCTCATCATCATGGAATGTGGGGCTATGGATAGGTGCATCAATGTCCCAATCAATGAGTTCCAGATAAACTAAAGGCATGGGATCATTAGGTTGAGTAAGGTCTTGAATTGTCAAAGTCATGATGTGGTTATCATCCTCATGGTAAACAAGGTCTATGATGGCATTCTCCTGTTGATTATCAATCTCGTTATAATCTGAATCATCCTCACTTGAGTCATGATCGCTTTGTAAAACATAATCAAGTGGAGGCCTTGAGCCTTCTCCTTGTATGAGAACATGTGCATATTTGTGTATGGTATCAACTTGTTTGTCTCTCCAAAATTCATCATTATAAATGGTATCCCATTCATATTCATTGGAATCAGTATCTGAACTATTTTGCAATTGGAAAACTGATTCATGAGGTTTATCTAAAATTGATCCTTCTTCATGAGTTGATTGTGCTTGCTGTGAAGTATAGTCTTCTTTATCTTTACCATATCCAAGTCTGGTTTTATCACTTGAATGCTTTGAAACAGGTTGAATTGGTTCCACAATTCCTTCTCTTCTTTTTCCTATAGGACCATTTCCTTCATAGCCCATTTTTTGCATGATAGCGTACCCCTTACCATATTGTTCTATAGGTAACTTAATATGCAAGAGAGAGTTATCTTCATATTTGTATAGCCAATTTAGGATGTCCCTATCTTCAGCTTCTTCTTCAGTGGTATTGGCTCTAATAAATTTTCCATCAAACTTTGTGATTGGCACAAAAGCTTGGGATGTAGAGGCTGTTGCAATCTTTTGTTTTGATAATGTTGGCTGACCATGTGACCTTGGAGAAGGAGGTAAGGTAGAAAGAGATAGTGAATATTCACCAACTCCTTTGTCTTTAAAATTTAGCTTAGTGTCAAGATTCTTTGTCAATTCTTGCAGTTGTCCTTGTAGATTGGAAGAAGAAATAACAAGAGCCTCCCTATTGTGTGGCACAAAGGTATCTTGAGCTGCTCAAAGATTTGAACAAGTTTGGGTACTATTGTAATTAGCTTGTATAGTTTTTTCCTGTCCATCATATGGAAACTTGATGCATTGATGATACATTGATGGTACTGCTTGCATATCATGAATCCATGGATGACCCAAAAGTATGTTATAGGAAAGATCCCGATCTAGAACCTGACAAAATGTGTTCTTCACAACAGGTCCCACTCTGATAGGCAGCAATATTAATCCTTTAGAAGCTCTTTCTTCATCATCATATGCCTTGATAGTTATTTTCCTTCATGGATCAATAGCATTTTCTGAAATTCCCAAAGCATTTATTAACTTTAAAGTATAAATATTTGAACCGGCTCCTCTATCTATTAAGACACGTCTAATTCGATGTTTATGAATCATGACTTCAAGATAAAGCGATGAATTATGTGGATGTGTCATGGAGGCATCATCTTTGTCAGAAAATGAAAGACAAGTGGGGGAAGACAAATGTCCCACCATGGCTTGAAATTTGTTTACATCCAAATCAGTATCGACAGTTGTGTTTACGAGAGCTTCTAAAATATTCTTGTGTATAGGAGATATTTTGAGAAGTTCAAGGATGGAAATTTGAGCTGATGTCTTCTTCAATTGATCAACCAAATTATATTGACTTGGAGAAGGAATAGTTGTTTTAGATGAAATTCCTTTTAGAACAACCTTTGCTTTTCCTCTCGTAGTCACATTAACCTATTGATATTCTTGTTTTCCCTTGATTTTGATAACATTAACTCGTTGATCATCAACATAGATGTGGCGGATTATATTGTCTTCAACATTATGTACACTTTTGGCCTTGGTATCTGATGTTTCTCCCTTTTGATAGTTTGGTAAAGGATCCTTGAATGCTTGATGATCATCATTGGTATGATGTCCTTCAATTGTAATAGTGCCATTGTCAATTAAATCTTGTACAAGATTTTTCAAAGCTTGACAATTATTTGTTTTATGACCTTTACATTGATGGTAATTGCAATAATATGAGTCATTCCATGATGGTGGTTTGACTCATGGCTCATAATCTCTTTGTGGAGGTAAGGTGATAACCTTATTATCAAGAAGCTCCTTGAGAGCAGACTCAAGAGATTGCCCCAAAGCGGTAAAATTTTGTCGATTTGAAAAAAATGGAGGTCTGGACAAATTTGATGTTTGGGTATTGCCAAGATTGCTATTGAAATTACCATGATTTTGATTGGTATCTTGATTGGTCATGGTCTCTTTCTTGGAGGTTTGTCCTTGTTGATTGTTGTTTCGTTGTTGATTTGTATTTCCTTGTTGATTGTTTCGTGGAGCACTTGATAGATTAAAGACAGATGGTCTTGTTCGTAGATTATTTGCATCTACTATACCATCATTAACAACATTTTTGTTTCTGTTCCAAAACCTTGTTTTATCGTTGTTGTTTTGATTTGATGTACTTGGATTATCAAGTTTTATCACTCCCCTTTTAACCAAGGCCCCTTCAATTGTGATTGCATTTTCAATCAATTTTTCAAAGTTATGAGGACAATGAAGATTAAGCCTATAGCTTAATTCTGAATCTAGGCTATTAATGAAGATATCCATCTTTTCCTTTTTAGGAATAGGACGGGAATATCGTGCAAATAATCTTCTCCACCTTTGCAAGAACGTAGTGAAGGATTCTCCTACTTTTTGTTTCACTTTACAAAGATCAAGCATTGTTATCTGATGTTGAATGTTGTAGGAGTATTGTGATATAAACTGATTTATTAACTCCTCAAAAGTTTTGATAGGTGGAGTGATTTTTGAAAGCCACTCCATGGATTGTACACCTAGACTTCGTGGAAATAAGCATTAAATAGGTATCATCATAGGCGAATTCTAGAGTCATATTTCGGAAATCCCTCACATGGTCAATGGGATCAGTTTTTCCATTGTACCTATCATATTTAGGAATTTCACAATGTTTTGGAAATTGGATCATTTGAAGACTCCTATCAAATGGATAAGGAGATATATCTTCCAAAACATAATTCTTTGTTGTACCCCCTTGCATTTCTTTTATTTTCCCTTGTAATTCTTTTATCTGTTGAGTAAGGGCACTAAAATTAGTAGGAGGAGTTTCAGGATTCTGTTTAATCCCTTCTATGTCGAAATTGTGAGGTAACTTAGCTCCTTGATTAGCTAATGAAAGAAAGTATCGTTCTTTGTTTCATTCTAAAATCCTTTCCATAAGAGTATGGAATTGGGGATCTTGTTCTGCTTCTTGAAGCTTTTCTTCTGTTAATTCGTCAAGATTAAACGTTTCCTCTTCTTTTTCATTACGATCACCCATTTTACTTGTAGTGGTTTCTCCCTCATCTTTTTCCATTTGTTTTTGAGATCTTGTAAAGACAGGCATATGTTTTGTTCCAAGTTCTACTTGCTTTTGATCAAAAAAAGTGAAATAGTGCAATTTATATGATATATATGAAAGTCAGGATAGAATGAAGATTCTATGACTTACATAAAATTTCTAATCCTTAGCTTGTGTTGTTCCCTAAGTGAAAGGATGAAAATCCTATTGTGGGAATTTAAGCAAAAGATCAAGAAAAAGATGATTTTGCACTTTATGAAGTTTTGATCATAGCTTTGTAAAAAAAAGATGGATTTTGTGATGGATGCCTAATGTAATCTAAGTTCTCTATTGCAAAATTTGATTTGGACGAGTTGAATATTCAATTGCAGGTTGGGGAATATAACTGAAACGAATGCGTTGACTATGGTTATGCCTTTGAGAAAGGGCTCTTCTTTGAAAGTAAGCTTGTGAATACAAAGGTTCTATAGCATAATCATCTGAAAGACCTCTAACACAATCATGATACCTATGAAGAAAGGTTCTATATTTGAGTAAAACTTTTCGGCTTTGATACAAGAATCGTTGCTTCTTCAATAGTTTCTTGTGGTTGAGGGGTTTCTTTGGCTTTCTAATCCTTTTGAAAATGGATTTCTTTACAAACGTTGTGGATTTCCAATCTCGTAACATGGGAGTAATCAATGTGATAGTGAGTTTTGGATGATCTTATCTGAATTAGTGTATTGAAAGCACATCAAACAAGTTGTAAAATCGTTGTCTTAAGTCCTATGCTAAACATCAAGTGTATAATCAAAATGTTGTTCGAAAATTGTTTTAACGGGTTTTACACATGATAAGCACTTCAAATAGACTCACTCTTAATTCTCAAGTAGGTCATCATAGTAATCAATAGCCCACATCTTAAAACTGCGTCGACTCACATAGCCGTGTCACCCCCGAAAGGGCGCCCGTGTTTTTGTCTTTTCCAGGTGCATACTCAGAGTGACGGAAATGGATACTGGATCCCCTGAGAAAACAATCCTTGGTAGTTATATGGTAAGTATCTTGGGGGTAGATTCTCCCCTCCCCTGCACTATGATTAATATGATGTTCGGAAACTGACAAGTTAGATACTACACTAAGTTCTTAGTAAGGGTTTCCATTCGGTGCGGCAAATGATAGACTCCCTCGAGAGACCTCCCTACCTTTAGAACAAAGGCTTGGGGGATGGTTATCAATGCACACTACCATCGAATGGGATTTTCATCAACCATCCACATTTTATTAGAGTGGGTTGGAAAACTTGGCTTTAGTTGTTCCCACTTAGGTCGTTCCTGTAGGGTGAGTACTTTTTCCCACTATGGCAGGCCTTCTAAAAGGTGTTAATAAAATAAAAGATTACATAAAGGGAAATAGGTGAGTTTGGCATTTTGATCACCCAGTTAAGGGGAGAGCATAGACCTATCACCAAAAACAAAGCAAACAATGATTTATTTTAAGCCCAAATTAAAGATTTTCTATGCTAAGTGAAGATTTTGCTTCACACAAACACAAAATTCTTTTAAACCCAAAATGAAATGTAAAATGTC
This sequence comes from Sequoia sempervirens, assembly GCA_007258455.2. Taxonomy (NCBI): domain Eukaryota; kingdom Viridiplantae; phylum Streptophyta; class Pinopsida; order Cupressales; family Cupressaceae; genus Sequoia; species Sequoia sempervirens. The sequence goes on along the minus strand of VDFB02058242.1, from coordinate 307,928,772 downwards.
TATCCTAGGATTGCTTCATTTTAACTTAGGTGTCTATCCTAGGATTGTTCATTCCAATTTAACAATTATTAATTGTTCACGGTTGCGTTGGATTCAGTTAAACTGTATTTCTATTACAACTTACATCTTACTGGTTTTCTGAAATTTGCGCTATAACAGACATTAAGGGTGCTATAGAATTTATTATAGGCACTGCAGAAATATTTAATAGCATTGCAGAAACTCTTAAATGTGCTGCAATAATCTTCACGGGTGCTGCAATAACAATCATATGCGCTGCAGGAGCTTTGAAAAGCGTTGTAAGAACTCTGAAAGGCACTGCAAAAACTTTCACAGGCACTGCAAAAAATTTCACGGGCGCTGTAAAAACTCTCAAATGCGCTGAACTGGGTATGAAGTTTCTGAAACGTGTTTCCTGCGCTAATCTGTTGTTTTTGTCTGTAACCTGTCAAAGAAACCTGCAAAAAGATGTGAGAAACAGGGGCAAGAGCCACACGGTGGGCGCCAAAAATGTGTATGTTAAAATATGTAATCTAATTGAAAACAAAACACACATTAACAGAACTTTAAACTAAAGAATTGAAAATGAAATTAAATAAAAGCAAAAAATTTCTTCAAAACCGTTTCATCTTCCTCTATCTCCAGAGATTCGTTCAAAGCTGCTACTCTCAGATTTGTGTAAGCTCAGCTTCTCCAAATGGCTACTACAGAATGAGTATGCAAAGGAAATTCTATCCTATATGCTAGTGAATGTGAAAATGCTCATGGATATGAACAGGGGTTGTGGATTATGCACAGGGGCTGTAAACGGAAGATGCCATGATTCTATGCTATGATTCTATGCTATGATTCTATGAAACTTGAATATTGTGAATGCTAAAAGCTTAATGCAAATTAACTATAATTTTCTTACTGAAAGCTCCTATATGATTTGGAGTACCCGGTAGTCATATTTATAGCTTTTCTTAGGCAAAATCTTGGCTGGTAAGGATCAACGACTATGAGATTGTCTGGTAGAATTGAAAGGTGAGAGATGGAGAGGTTGAGAAGAAGATGGAAGAGGTTGGGAGGTTGGAGAGAAGAATGGATTCTTGTCTTCAACCCATGGGAACAAGCCTACACAAAAACAGAGAAAATTATTTTTTCTGTTTCGGTAGTTTGTTTCACGGGTGTTGAAGATAATCCCCAAATTAATTAAATAAATAAATTTATTTAATTTGATTTTTGATTTTAAAAACTATGGAAGATTTAATTAAATATTTTGGAATATTTAATTATGATGACTTTAGAAGAATATGAAATATTTAGAAGAATTTTGAAATGGTTTTAATCTTTATTTGAATAAAATATTCAAGATAAGATTATTGATAATTAATATAAATAAATCATAATGTTTATTTAATTAATTAAGAAATGAATAAGAAAAGATGATTAAATAAACTTATTTATTTAATCAAAATGAAAGAATGAACAATATAAATAAATTATTTAAATTTATTTATACGTAGATGAAATTCAGAGATTTAATTAAATATAAAAAATATTTAATTAATTACTAGACAATGTGATATGACCATTTTTAGGTGTATACACTAGTCACACAAACCCATGACTTTATCAGAGCAATTTAATTATTTCCTTGAATTAATGCAAAGATAGAATCATACATTCACTTGAAACACAAATGAAGACCAATCAAAAGATCCTTGATAATTTCATTGATAATTTGTATGAAAAAAACATAAGGATAGAATTTTCTTCAGAATCTACACTTTCTCATTCAAATGCTAGTAATATTATACAAAATTATGCCTATTAAAAAAATCAACTTCAAACCTAAGACTCAATTATAATTCCATTTATCTTGCTTGTATTACAAAACTCTTTACATGAGATCAAAACTCTATCAACCAAAGACCCATACAATTCACCTTGAATTCCCTTTTATAAGCCTAAGGGAGCAAAGAAGCTTCGGCCCAAATTGTACATTTTTTCACATTTACATTTGACATTCATTTCATTTACATTTCAAACATCCCAAAAGCAGATATATTTGTATTTCCAAAAGGGGAAAAAACATATGGGACAAAATCCCTTTGCACATTGTTGAAGAAGATAATTCCCACCCTCCAAAGGGCACCCTTTATTGTTGTAGCAACACCAACCACGAGTTAAACATCTTTTTCACGTGCATCTCAAAATTTTGGAAAAAACATAAAAGAAACAAAAAGAAGGAACTCCACCTCCATGTCAACATGCATGTCATCATTTAACTGAGAGGATATAATTTTTGTAATAATTCACCAAAGGGTTAATTTGTAAACTTTTCAAGCCATGTATTACATTCCTCTTGGGTTGTCCATTGTATATCTAGAATTTTTTTCACCTTAGTGTTGTGCTAATTGTACCTAGCATCCATTAGTATTCGAGCCTCTTTCACAAACACATCTATACTAACCTCAATCTTAGTAATTTCATCAAAAGAAGCATTCAACATTTTATAATTTGCAAGAATGGAAACCCCCTTAGCCTTGGGGAGTATATTCATTATTTATTCCTTCCATTTATTGAAATCTTTCCTTTCCCCATTCTCGTTTAGAATCTTTGGCATCCCACTTTCCTCCATATCTTTGAACATTTTCAGTTTGTTTTGGAGTTGAATGCCAATCTTTCCATGGTACACTAATATTTCACCCAATAAATATACTGCCTTCAAAAAATTTGGGATATTTTTTTGAGCTTTAGGATCATCCTTCATGTTCGACATCATTTCCTTAAGGGGTCCAACCCTTGCACTCCACTTGCTCCAGTCATTCTGAAAGGAATTTTGAACTTGAACGTATCTCTTGTGGGCTTTATGAATGCTCTTATATGCCTCCCAAATAATATCAAAGTTGTACACAAACTTAGAAACCATGTGCCTCAAGATACTATCAAAAATACCATAAGTAACTTTTTACAATTTCTTCCTTAGCTTTCTTAACATTGTCCTTTTCTATTTTCAACTCTTAGTTTAGCTAGCTAATCCTCAATGATAAAGTCTCCCTGTCTTGTGATGATAGATCCAATGAAGAAGAAGAAGGAGAAGGAAATTCACTCAGTGATTTACCTACCTATGTAGTAGCCTTCATCTAGGAGAGTGTTGTAACTGTTCTACAATTTATCATATCTTTTTTGAGAAATTTGTGTAGTAGCTACACTCAACATTGTAGCATGTACAGTCAACTTCGTAGCCTATATAAGAGAAATTTTTGTAGCTCTTTTCACCACAACAGTACCAATGAACTCTTCAATTTACTTTACCACCTCAAGATTCCTTTTTCTTGGTTCCATTGACCAAATAGCAAGGGTATACAATTTGGGACTGAAGCTAGAACCAAAATTTTAATTTTCAAAGTGTTCCTCAAACATAGAATCCTTTGTATCCTTTTTTATTACATCTAGTACAATGGTGGAAGTGAGATTCTATCCTAGCAACAACATTACACCATTATATTTGAAAATCTTCCTAGCTTCAATAGGAGTAATTGTTGCTATTTCACTCATTATTTTCTCCTCCTCTTCCTTCTCTACCTCCTTTTGTCGTGAGGGGTGCACACTAGCCTTTGCATCCTCAACTCTCTTTTTAATTTCTTGAATTTTAAATTGAAAAACAACTTCTTTGAATTTCTTAGTTTGGATAATAGAATCATCAATAGTAAATTCTTCACTAGCCTTTACTCTAACATCACCATTAACCCCTTCATCATACTCCCATTTGAAAATTATATCCTCTAGGATGTAGGCATCAAGATCATCTCTTATAGGAGGGGAAGGAAATATCTTTTCCACCTCTTGGTCACTTAGCACATGCTCAATAGACTAATATTCTCCAATCATTTTTGTTGTTGAGTACTCAACTAATGGCTAGTCACCACCCCTTCACCAACCTCCAAAGGCTATTCTTGAGTACCTTGAGCATCTTGTTGATCCTTTACGAATTGAGATTTCTCTACAACCTTCTTGACCTTAACAATGAATTCACCCCTTTGTAATTCCTTTAATTTGGTCATGGATTGTTCATATGGATTCTCAATTTCATCATATGGACCTACAAAGAATGTATTTTTCTTCATTACATCCTCCTCAATGTCACAAATAGCAATCCACTCTTTCTTCCTTGAAGTTGCAGCAACATCAGTCTAAATTTTTTTGATTATATAATTTGTATACTAAAATGATGTGAAAACCTATAAAAGTCTTTTTTTTCACTTTTTTTTGTTTCCAATCCCCTCAAGGTCATAGTCCCTCACCTCATCAATAGGCATTCTGAGGTTACTTAATATTATTCCAAATTTTTCAGAACCTTCCTTAGCAGTAGCAATAAAATAACCAAAGGAGCATTGTGGAGCTATCATAGAATAATTTCTATTATTCCTAAAATGCTCTTTGTCCATGCTGTCCAATTCCCATATAATATTCATAAAATCCATTATGTCATAAACATATAAAGGCATACAATTTGGTGTCACCATGGCTCCATAAACTCTAATCATAATGTAGTGTGAATGCAAGAATCAATCACCACAATTATGACCTGCTTTAGATCCTTCTCTAAGCTCATGTGGTTGCAACATATTTATCATGAGTTCCTTGAGACTCTATACAAAGGTTGCACTCCCAAGCTCTCCATGATACCATCCTTCAAAACATTACAAAAAGTAATATAGTTGGAATGTGGGTAGTTTTGATCCTAAATTAATGTCACATCTATACTAGCTTCATAAATTTCTTCCACTTCTACCCCATCCATAGAATCATATGCATCAATAAAGAATAATGGGGGAAAGACAAAGGCGCTTTACCATCCTTTAATTCAACCAATCCCTTATGCATTTGTTCTGTAATATATGCTACATAATCAAACCCTCTATTTGAATTCCAATTCTAGATGTATGTGATCATTACCATCAGTGCAATGGGTATTCTCTCATCAAATCTCTGAGCCAACACCTGATCTAAAAAATATTATGTATTCTTGAAATAATTTTTAAACTCATCACAGTCAAAAGGTTTGAAATCCTTGGGACCAAAAGACACCTTATCCTTCTTCCTATGCCTAGGAAATACATGCTTTCTCTATCCATATTTGTTTTTCTCATACTCATGGAACAATTTAGAAAAGTATATGCTAATAGTAGCATTAGAGTTCAACTTAGAAACCTCCAAAATTCTACTTCTATATATGTCAAGCAGTGGGGTTCCATTAACACTCTTAATAGTTTTGTCCTTAGCATCATAATGCTTTGCTAACTCTAGAATCAAGTCAACCTCAACAAACATATTGGGCAACACCAGCCTTCCAAGATCAGAACCCCATAAATTATGGGCTAGATGTTTTCCATAACGCCTATTGAAAGCATATAAGAACAACTCCAAACCACTCTGAGGCAATGGTACTTCTCCAATTTTAGCTATATTATCAATCAACTTGCTCATCATAACACCTTTTCCAGTAGGTCATTTTCCAGTTCACTTTCCTCACTCATAAATCTCTTGAGGCTCACCTTCCGTGAACCTAGTGTAGTCTCTCTTTTCTTCTTTCTTCTTTGTAGTTCCCTCTTGATATTTTTGGTTTTGGTTTAACAACCTTGGGATTTTTTTGTTTTGGTTTAGGGTCTACCTCTATGGATTCATTAGGTTGACTCATGACTTACACCTAGGGTTTATGAATTTAAAATATGAACTAAGGCCTTCTAGTTTTATACTTATAGGAAACTCAATTTGCAAACTACCAATAGAAACCCTCCTATACTCTACTCAATCTAACTAGAATCTATGAACTCTCACAAAATAAAAATCTTTTCAAAACCCTAAGCCACAAGAATTCACTGAATTAACTACTAATTTCCTCAACTAGTTTAACATAGTGAAAATTTATATAGAGAAGTACAAATATTGCTTACTTAGGAGAAAATTCACGTTCGATTCTCTGCAACTCCTTCACCTAGATCCCTCACATCTTCTTCTTCTTTGAATCCTTGCAATTGTGAGGAAAAATGCACCAACTACCTTCTTTATGGCTCAAGAAAGGAGAAGTTTCACCATTAATGCCTGAAAGAATGCTCATGTGAGAGAACTGACACTTTAATCATTGAAGTTTGAATTTTAACCATTGATGTATCCGATTTAAAACTACATCAATGGTTCTCATTTATCATCATACTTTACTCTTTTTTATTTTATCACTTCATTCTACAAAATGGTTGCCCATCAATATTTCATCCTCATATTACTTGAAAGGATCTGTGATGCCTAGGAGTTTGGTGATTTGGAGGAATATTCCACCAAATATCCCTTAACTCTACCATCACTCATCATGAATACTCCTTTTCCTTCGTCTACCCCATCTGTGATGTGAATAACATATGGAATGAAATCCTATCCATTGGATCAGATCATCTTCCCTGGACTTTATGCTCCCTCCATCACTCATCACTAATTAGAAGGTGCTTCAGAAAGAGCTTGTAGTGATTCCCTGAGCTCCAATGATGAGAACATGTATTAGAACTTACATCACTCATCACTAATTCGTTTCACAATAGTCGAATCACACTAGCAATGGGAGGATTTTAGCGATGGTACAATATTTGGCCATGTTTCCTAGCAACAAAATCTATGGTTACAATGGGTGTCACTCTCGACAGTAATTTAAGAAAAAATAGATTAGTGATAAAATGTGCTTAAAACACAAAAAAACAAGTTCCATCGCTCATCACTAATTTAGAAATGGAAAACGTGAAGCAATGAGTGATGGGTGATGCGTCAACAATAGAAAGGATTGCAATGCTATCACTCATCGTTGATATGGAAACAAAAGAATTGGGGAAATTAGTGATACAATGTAAATGACTTCACATCATACGTCTCTAATATGAAACTTGAGGCCTCATACTTATTCACGATGCAAACAAAACAATGATGCATTGAAGCAGGATCCATTACTTATCACTAATTCAATCTTGACAGTCACAAATCTATGCATGATGGGTGATGTAATGAGTGGTAGGAAATGACTTAAGTGGGAAAATTCTGCATGTGCACATTAGTTGTCATAAAAGAGGGACCAACTAGGGAATGAAGGTGCCAATGATATAAGGTAAAACCAAGACCAATACTTAGATAAAAGATGAATAATTGGCAACTCGAACATAGGAGAAATTACCTGGAGGGAAATATTTGAATATAATCAGAAGGCAAAAACCCTAGACACAAGGGACCAGTTAATAGATGGATACTAAAGACAAGTTATTTTTAAAATGATCGAGAACCAACCACAACAAGTTAATGGAAAAATAAACCAAAAGAAAGGGAAATACACTAAGTAAAACCAACCCCATACCATAAAACCCTAAACCCTAGTGACATAAACCTTAACCAGTGGAAAAAACAAGGTCTATAAGATAACCAAATAATGTTCTAAGACTTAGTGGAACATGAAAAATTTGAGGGTTCCACCAGTGGCTCTGACTGGGGATGCATGCCTCTTGTAGGAATGGTGAGATTCCAGATCTCAAGGTGAATTAGGCCAAGCACAAAGAAACCCAAAAAACAAGGATCCGCTTGGACAAGGTAAGAAGACTAGACCAGAGAAAACCAAACTTATATATAGAATATACAAAATTTACAATGTACATGGAGCAAAACATATTTTAAGAGAAATATGGCTTCAAGAACTTTCCATGTGCTAATAGTTCAATAAGTTCACCTATCAAACTTTGGAGAAAGTAGGAGTCTTCACCATGTGTATTTTCTATCAAATAAGGGATCAGCCACAGATGGTCAAAATTTCCATGCTTTCCTTTATCTTCAGCCCTGACATTCCACATTAAAACCATACTCCCTACTTCAAACTTTCTCATTAAGGCTTTTCTATCATACAAATCTTTAACTTGCATTTGTAGTTTTCCATTATCCTTTTGAGCCCCTCTTCTCATCTCATCCACTTCAGTGAGAGCTTCAATTTTCTATTGAAACTCATCACATAAATCACCATCATACTCATGAATGAACTTATACGTTTTCATCAAATTATTTTCAGACACACGAAATCTAATCAATATGTTCTCTAATAAAAAAATAAATCACCACTTTACTAGTTGCTCTTTTAGTAGGGATTACCTCTACCCATTTGGTAAAGTAATATGTGGCAACCAAAATCCATGAATGTCCACCACTAGACTTATATGATATTTCTCCTATGAAATCAATACCCCACTATTGAAATAGTGGTTGAACTGAGATAGACCTTAATGGCATATTTCTTGAGAATTTAAGTTTCTTAGAGAACCTCTAGTAGGCATTGTTGTGCCTATAGAAGACATGCCCTGTTTAGAATGGGGACCCTCTCTTCTCACTTTGTTAGGTCATCTTTTCCTCTGCCTCATTTTTTGTGCCCCAATTTTGAGTCCTAAGTGGTCATGGAGTCTTAGAGATGTCATTTTGAGTTGACCAGGTTTCACCGCCTTCAAAATTTCTAGGTCTTTCGCCTCTGTGGAGTTCCCTTGGATGTTTTCCTTCAAACCTTTAAATTGTCATCCTTCACACTGTGCAGGTCCGCCCATGCGAGCTACCCTTGGGAGGACATTTTTCGTTCAACACTATTCCAAATGGCCGACTTAGCACATCCACCCACTTTGCGGTATCTGCGGCTTCTACCGCCATTTTCTGCACTTACCCGCCAAAAGGCTAACCCTCAACCATCGTCTGACCTATGGACCCCACCGTCTCTTTTGAAATGCGTGCCCAAAAACCCTATCTTTTGTGATACCAGCATTTGTGGTGGACATTTAATACTGAAAAATCTATAAATAGCAACTCTGATGGGTCATTTTCATCAACATTCTTCCTGCAAACCTGTTAGAGCCTCCAATTGCTGCCGCCTCCACGCTCACAAGACCTTGATGCCACTCGTTCTTTTCCATATTCAACATCTTCATCAAATTATTGTGGGTCTGCTAGGTAGGACCTCCATCGCAGCCCTGTTTCATGTTTTTCCTTCAATTTTGCAGACTCATTAAAATCTTAAGAGGAAAAAATTTAAAATTGGAAAGAAAACTGAATGGCAAACAAAACCCATGTCTTAAAATTTGAAAACCCTTTGAAAATATGCCTATTAAAGGCTTGCGAAACTTGAATCCCCTACCGCTATTCTTGAACCAAGGCAATCATGCCCCTATAGCTTGCAAGACATTCACTGCCACTGTCAAACCCAAAAATAATAAACTTGAAATGACTGACCTTCACCTTGCTCGGACCCTGCCCATGCAGAAAGATGTTCCCTCTTCACCAAAATTTTGGCATTAAACAAAAAATCACAAGTTAACCAAGATCCTTTCGACCTTGCAGGTCTGCAATTGCAGGATTCTGCGTGTGGATCGTTCCTTGTGATTGGCCATTCCAAATGGTTAACTAACCTCGACCACCCGCCTTGAGGGTCCTGCGATATCCATGTCTGCTAAACCGAGCTCCGTACATAACTCTCTCGATAGTGTGGACCATCCAATGTAGGTTTCGGTCCTCACTTCACCACCGCTTAAGGACCAAATTCAAAATGGCGAGGTCCTAAGTTCCTTCTGCTAAGTGAGCCCCGCACCAGCAACTTCCCACCAATTCTCCATCCAGACCCTTAAGTGAAAATGACTAAGTTTGGGCCCTTTGTGGGCTGCTCATGGTAGACTTCCATCTGTGGGCCTCCATCATGAGTTTTTTATTCTAAATGGCCTCGGTAGACTATCCTTCTACCTTCCAGATTCTACAACGACTGCCTTTGTCTAAGCTTAAGAGAACAAAGTGATTAAGTCTATGCTTGTGGACTGTTGTCCTTCCTTCGCCATTCCAAGTGACTGAAATCTAATGCCTTTCCGCGGGTCCCTTCCCACATCTGCTCGAACCATTTGAACTTCATCGTTGAAATGATGTTGTCCTCCTTGGCCATGGGCCCCGCATTGTCGGATACCTCCTACGAGATTCCACCCCACTAGTGCCATTTCAAATGGTAGAGCCCCAAATGGCTGAGAGGTCACCTGCACCCACAACCCTTGCTTCTGCATGCTTAAATGACTAAGTTGAAATTTCAAGGACCCCATAATTGATCAAGCCCGCATGTCAAAATGACGCTAACCATTAGTGGGCCCCATCTCAGCATGAAATCTTATTGCAGGTGGATCAATGTGGGCCACTGTGCCTTGTTTTCCATCCATTTAAAGCTCCCTCCAAACGGCTGCCAACCCAGGGAAGTTTGCACCCCTCGGCCCACATTGCCATAACTCTCCCAAACAAAAGGAAAATGATGATCAATGAGGAATGTTATGATCTTTAAATGATGAACTTCTTGATCTAATGTGGATTTTGTAGGATTTAGCTAATGTTTCTCGTGTATTACATATGAATATATTGTCTGCTCCTTTGCTCGCATAATATATGGAATTAGCTACAGGACCTTCGGGAGTTTCTAGGGAGAAAGAAAAGGGAAAGAAAGCTGCCAAAGAACCAAGGGAAAAGTATGACAAGGATCAAATGAAGTATAAATTCCAAGGGGTGGAAATCAATACTAAGGTCAACACAGAATGGGACATTGTCTCAGACACTAACCTGGGACATATATACCTTGATGAATTCTAATAGAGAGTCATTGCCAATCCCATTATAGAGAATGCTAAGAAAATTAGGAAAAGTGGATTGGCCAAGGAAAATGGTTTCTTTCTTGCCCTTGTGGCTCCTAAACTGGTAATGGCCAAGAGAGGCATACCAAGAAACGACCAAGAGAATTGTGGATTAGGATGGAAACATATTGGCTAACTTGTCCTCCAAGTCTATAGGGAAAACTTTCCACATCCCCACCTTTGATGAGATGGAGGAGACATCAAAGGAATATGTTGAAAGCATGTGGAAATTTGACCCCCTCAAATGAAAGAAGTTAATTAATCAATATTGGTTGAAGGAGAAGAGGGGCAGCGTGAACAAAATACCCTAGGAACTCTTCAAGAGTGATTTCCATGAGGATTACCATGATTTGGTAACCTTGTTAGATAGGGTTATGGGCCTCCCCACTATAGCATATTTATAGGAATGGATGTTGTATTTCATAGAAGAGATCATCAAGGAGAAGACTAAATTCCACTGGGTAGGAATGATTAGTAATTTCCTACATGAGTAGTTTGTGGCCATTAAAAAGACTTCCCAATTCTACATGACCTCATACCCAGTCTATCTATTGGCTAACCACATTCAATACAGAGGTCTATTTGTAGCACCAAGCCAAACTATAAGAAGAGAATTGAAGTTCTATGGAAGATACCCATAGCTTCAGTACCGCAACTTCAAGAAAGATTACCATAGGGTGAATGATTCCTTCATCAGGCACATTATTAGATTGTACTCAGGGGTGACTTCAAAATGAGAGTCACACATAGTACAAATTCCTTCATCCACCGGTTTAGATTCATTTTTATTCAATTTCCTAAGTTTACTGACATCAGAAATAGGGGCTTCTCTGAGAGGCCATATAAACTACCTCGGTACCCAAATGACCAGTTGGTATTCCTTGAAATCTCTAGGAAACTACAACATGCACATACTCTTTTGAGTGACAAGCATAGGTTGGGGATTTTGTATCCCCTCACATTCATCCAAGGTATGTATGTAATCCTTGCATCCCAGTGTGCAGAGTACTCAGAGAAAGAAATCATTGAATACAACTTGGAGCTCCAGATTTCCCAGCCACAAATGGATTCATATGGTAAATTGAAGAAGATGGTTGGAAAGGAATATACCCATCTACACAATGTGGAGGACTTCTAGGAAAACTACAAAGATGATAAAGAAGTGTGCATGAGGCACTATATGTGCATGATGACGTACTTTGTTAAAATGCTTAACTTGTTCCTAGTGCCAGATCAAGTTGTGGGGGAAGAAAATACTATTATAGATCCAAGATTCAATGGTGTTGCCTTTGATTGACTAGGATGAGGAAGAGGTCAATGACCTCAGTATTCTGAAAAAAACCAATAGAGGCTAGAACAAAGCTCGAGGACTCCAAGTGGCCACTTTAACTTATGGAGAGCTCAAGGATGAGCTCAAAAGTGAGACTGATAGTGGGAATTTTGCTGCCTCATCTAGAGAAACTTCAAATCCCCTCCTACCACCAGATCAAAGAAGAGGAAAGAGGTGGCAGTATGCTAAACTAAGAACAAAGAATATTCAAGAAAGGTGTCAGAGGGTGAGCCCTTTAAGAAAGTGAAGAAATCAAGTGGATTCATGTAAATTCCCACAATTCAGGTGGACCCACTCCATGAGGGAGAGGGAGAAGAGGTTTAGCAACCAAAGTCTCCACCTACCACATCTACTCTCGCTATCACTATTGCTACCACTACCATCACTCCACCAACATCTTAGGCATTGCCTACTTCTCTGCCTGCAGTGGAAATTTCAGTTCACCTCACCTCCACCTCACCTACTGCACAAATTATGGTGATAGATTCTTCCTCCACTGCCACTTCTCCATTCTCTTCTTCCTCCATGTCTCCATCAACCACTATTCCCCTAGCCTCTATAATGAAAATGCCTATCCTTAGTCTCCCTAAAGCTTTTTCCAAACATATGTAAAAAATACCATTGGAGCTCTCGAGAGTACTTATGAACCTTGTAGTGCAGGATTCCTTAGCCCAAGTTGTTGTTGGCCTCCCTATCCCTCCTCCTCTGAATAAACCACCTATGATGGAGGAAATAATGTAGATTTTTGTGGAATTGGAAAGAGAAGAGAGGGAAGCAACTAAAGAAATAGAAGAGGAAGCCAATGACTACCACAAGCACCCCAAGCATCAATATCTAGTTATTGATGAAGTAGTGCATGAGGAAGAGGAAACAAAATCCTTTGAAGAAGATATTGAGGACCTTGGCATAAGATATATTGTGGAAACTTCTAATCAAGAACTTGAGGAAGATTTGGCCAAGAAACTCAAAGATGTTGGGGAGGAAATCAAGAAGCAATCCTCTGAAGAGAAGAAAGAAGTAGATGAATAAATGGAAGTAACCATAGAACCTCCAACTGGGGAACAAGATAAGAGCCCTAATCATGATGAATAGATGGCTCCCTTGGGGGAAGAAAAAGAAAAGAAAGAGGAAGAGAATGAAGAGGAAAATCCTAAAGAAGAGGTTGAAACAAGAAGAAGCCTAGAAGCAGAACACTAGAAAGAACATGGGCAGGAGGAAGAAGATAAGGAATCCGAAGGGGAAGATAGTCCTAAGGAAAACATAGCCACTACTGAATCGCCAAAAGAAAAGGCTATATTCATTTGAGATTTAGATGAAGAAGAAGAAGAAAATATGGAATGAGAGTCTCTAGGTCACCAAGAGATGGAAATCTAGCATGCCCAAATGAAGGAAGGTGAACATGAGTCACCAAAAGAGGGATCCCAAATGCCTAAGTGGCTAGAAAAGAAACTACAGAAGAAGGCCCCCATCCTTATGGATCCAAAAGAGAGACTAGAAGCCATCTTGGCTCAAGCACATATAGGGACAAAGAAGGAGAAGAAACTGAGGTTCTGATCCCACATAATGATGCATGCATCGAGATCAAGGATAGTGCAAATAGCTACTCTAGTGGTGGAAGGAGAGGGATTCAACTATAATATCTCCACCATTGACCTAGGAATGACCACGAGGGAGCAAAAAGTTGATCACCTCTAGGGATATTTCGCCACCATTGTGCATCAAATGAATAAGGACAAATCCTCTAAGCAGGAATTAAAAGCACAAGTCACAAATTTAGCAACCTACATACAACAATGGTCCTCCATCGAAGAAATACCCACCATGTTGGTAGCTCTACCACAATTGTTGTCAAAGGACCATATCAACAAGCTTGAAAGGAGGAAGAACTAGACAAAGGAAACTAAAGATTGGTTCCAATGGGTGGTCTATAATGGAAATATGGGTATCGTTCACGTTGTCCGAATAGAAAATAAATTTTGGGAAGTGCAAAAATAACTTGAAGGCACAAGAAAATTTTCGACCAACTTCCCAGAGTTATATAGAATTATGTATCCCAAACTTAAGGCTATCCTCAAGATACCTGAGAAATCCTAGGAAAAGGAGCTGGCACTAGTAAAATATGATCATTGGCTCATGGAAACATGGAAACTGGGTCTCAATCATAGAAAGGAGATTTTGGAGTGGGTGCTCCATGAAGTGGAGCTCAACATAGATTGGGCTAAGGAAATCAAAATGGCATGTGAGGAGTACCTAAAGCTGATGACAAATTATGATATGCCCACCTTGAGTTGGATCTGGAGAAAATAAAGCCATACTTCCATAAGAAGATGGAGAATGGAGTGACAAATTTACTTATGCTAGACTTTATGGATTTTTCTGCTCAAGCTTTCGCTTAATCTGAGCAAGTGATAAAGAATACACCAAAATGTGATAAAGATTGGGATGTGATTACTAGTAGGTCAAGGAAGTTGAACTTCCAGGTAATCCAATCTGATATAATAGAGTGGAGTAAGCTTTAGGCATTGATAGGAAAATTTGTAGGGTATGCTACTATGAAGAAAAGTGAAGGAAATTTGGTCATAGATGATGAATTTCTCACAGTATAACTGTAGTAAAGGGAAATTAGCTAAAAGACAAAGTGCTATAGTGTTGGCCACTAGAAGACAAATTAAGCTAAAAGACAAAGATGTATTTTAAATTGTAAAATATTAAGGGGTAGGCGAAACCCTAATTTGTAGTGAATCTTGGCCACACAATGAGATTAAATCTTGGCTATTCATTTTTCTTTTGGGACACTATAAATAGGGGGTCTCCTCTCATTTTCAAAAGAGAGTTGAGTTGTTGTAAAGAAATGTTGCTGAAATTCTAATAGAAACTCATTGATTTTGGGTGGATTTTTGAGTTTCATCTCATGTTTCATGATTCTTCTCTTCATAGTTAATAGATTTGAGTAGATTTACTTTTTTTTTCTATGTGTTTAGCATGTTTTAGTATATTGGTAGATGTTGATCATTGATAATGAAGAATTTTTTTGTGTTGATGCCCTTCCTTGTTCATGCTTTTTGTTGTTTATTGATAATAAATAGTAGTGTAAAGCTAGTATGAACATGAATTGAATGCTACACTTAAATTCTATCTTGTATTCATGATTTATAGTGAATGAATGGTTAGAAATCTATAGACCTTAGAAGATCGCACTAGTTTCATGAGACTGTTGGTTGATTTGGTTAAGTGAAAATTAGTTTTGGGAAGGCTATCCACTATAGCATCCTCCATTATCACTATTCATTGATAGTTTCAGGTCTAGAAACTTTTTCCCTCCCCTTCCCTTTTTATTTTTTCTTTGAAATAGTAACTTTAGACAAGTTCAAACATCATTGCACATTGTAAAGCCAAATCTGATGACAAAAGTGTAGTTTCAAACTGTTGTCCTGAACTTACAGCAATAGAACAACATTTCAGAAATTTTATAAACTCTATTCAAAGAACCAATTCCTCTCCAACTTAACATATGTACAGTTGCCCTGTGATTACCAGCAAATCACATCAAACCACTGAGACATTCCAAGAAAGTCATGACCTGACACCCAAGAGACCTTGGGGTATTTTTCTATAGCTTGTTTGTAGAAGATTGCCTTTCAAGAGAGGTGATTCACTTGTGTATTACTTGTGTTGAAAAATGCAAAAAAACCCATCAACAAGCATCACATGCCTTCAATAGTTTATGTGCATCCTTAAAAATTGTAGGCCACAAAAAACCTAATCTTAAAACCTTATGAGAAATTGTCTTAGCCATGTAATATCCTCCACTAATGCAGAGCGGGGAATCTCACAACCAGACCAACTAAAACAATGCTTTGTCAAAACCCTAACACATCAAACAAGTTGATTTTCTCACAAACTGCCATTTTTGCCTTGTAGCATAGAAAATAGAGTAATTTTGTCATAAATTTCAAATGAAACCTCCAAATCTGCCTCTAAAGCCTAATCTGCCACCTCTAAATCCACCTCTTGCATTAGCAACTTGGTCTTGGACTTTGCTTACATCTTCTTGATTCTCATATGGTTTCCTTGAACTAGAAAATGAACCTCTTCATCTTGAATTGTTGCCTCTTCCCCTATTTGACTTATAGTGCCTTCTCTTTAGTTTTTCTTCAACCCTCATTGCCATTTGATAACATTCCTCAACCGTTCTTAGATTTTCCAAAGTTAACTCATCTTGAATGTTGAACCTTAACCCACTGAGATACCTATCCACCTTCTCCACATCATCCTCCATGTGACCTTCCCTTATACCTAACTTATATAGTTCTTTAGTATTGGATTTGACATTCATTTCTTTTTGTTTCATACATTTAAGTTTCTTATACATTTGAATTGCATAATCAAATGGTAAGAACTTACCCTTAAACTTAGCCACCATTTTATCCCAAGAATTTTTTTTTGACTTACCTCTATTTCTCCTTTCAAATTGCTCATAATCCCACCATAATAAAGCATGTCTCTTCAACTTTGTTTTATATATCTTTACCCTTTGTTCTTCAAGTACATCCTCACACTCAAAATAATTGTCAAGTGCTACACTCCAATCTAAAATATCTTCATCATTCAAATTACCTCCATACTTAGGAACATCAATATTCACCTTATGTTTATCTTCCTTGACTGATCTCAGTAACTTATCCATCCTCTGATCATCATGATCCAATTTATCTTCCTCTTCTTCCTCATTCTCCTCTTCTTCTTCTTTAGAGTCACTCTCATAACCCACGATCATACCTCTTTTATGACTTGTTTCTAGAGAAACTAGCCTCTCTTTCAACTCTCTCATCTCCCTATCATGCTTTTCCTTCAATTCATTCACTTCTCTAGCAATGGTTTTCCCTTTTGGAGGCATTTTGTTCACTTGTTGCTTCACAGTTTCCTTTTTGTTTCACACTTTCTCTCCCTTCTTCAGATCAGACCTATGATCTAATACCAATTTGATGTAGAGTAGGGTAGAAGGTATGAACAAGGTCTCAAATAAAAAAAAATCAATTCAAGATTCTTTACACAACAATTAATGAGACTTTCTTAACAAAATTTCCACTAGGCTCGTAAGAGCAACAAATAGGGTATTTTTGACATAATTTGCAGGAAAAACTCCAACCCACAATATAAAAACAGTTTTGGATACCCATTATGGATTTATAAAACATATCCAAAATTTAAAGGTGGTTTTTTTGGAACACAATGACAAAAAATCTACTGGTACACTTGAAAAATGTCAAATTAGGCTTGTTTGAGAGGCTCACAACTAGGTTTTCACAACCCAAACCTCACACCTCCACAAAAATGTCTTATAAATGTCTCCTAGGGTATTCTAAAAAGTTTCCCATCATTACAAACAACTCCTTGAGAGATTTTTATTAAATTCTAACTCTTAGGCAACTTTTATGTCAAAAATATGAAGTTTTCCAACTAGGGCATTACCAAATCATCACCAACTTGCCTCCTCTACTTCTAAAAAGAACATTAATACAAAAAAAATCCTATATACACCTATTACACGTATTATTAGACCTTTTCATTGGTGGAATGGGTCAAAAACTCATTTTCTTTCAATCAAACCCTAAAAACTAGGGTTTTCTAACCGTTTTTAGTAAAAATGCTCTAATTTACTCAAAAATAAATAAAATAGAATGAAACAAAAGGAAATAGAACAATAATTCAATACTCCATGATTTACAACAAGTTTTTGAGCACTTCCATGTCGTACAACACCGTACAAGTTTTTGTAGCAACAAATTTCAACAAGAAAATGCAAAAAACAAGCTTTATTGATGTTCAACTTTGCCAATATCACCACTAGAACCTTGGTACAGCCATTACATGATGAATTTATGATTTTCAAACCAAAATAAACCAACTAAAACTACCCACCAACTTCCAAACTATTCAACTTCTCAATTAGACCTAAAATGCAAAGTTGTTGAGTGGTGCAGGGGAACCAAGTGCATTTTGTGTCAATGTTGTCCAATAAGGTCATATGTTAGAGTTTAGGTGGTTTGATTCATTTTTTCATCAAGGTATAAATAGACCATTTCAATGTAATTTGGAGTCTTTGAGTTCATTTTGTCACATTCTTGCAATATTGTAAAACATTGTCACCTAAAAGTGTAAAACTTGCAAAATTTCAAGTTTGTGGAAGATCAATGGTCACATTATTCAAAAGTCAGTTTTGGATAGTTGTGTTAGTTTTTTTAGGATTTAAAAAGGTTTATATATGTATATTAACTTTTTGTACATATCTCTTGGTGATTTGGAAGCAAAAACTAATAAGAACTCTATACTTTCTTGAAATTTTTGTATAATATCTCTGTTTACAGGCCTATACGGTATTGTACAAAGGAAAGATTGTTCTAAAACCTTATGAAATATTTGGAGGCATGAATTAAAGGCATCTTTCACTTGGTTTGATAGGTTTATATTGAATTTGAATAATTTTATACTTGTTTTCCTGAGACTGTCTGGATATTCCTTGTTTAAGGGGTTTGAGTGTAACAAAATGAGGTAGACACCCATTGCACCATTTGTAACTATTGTAGCTTGGTGGGATGGGTGGGTTAGTGTGGTTTTAGGTTCTTAAAAAGTTTTTGTGAGTAGGGTAGTTGTTAGGAGTCTTGGGCATGAAGCCCTAGTGTATACACCTAAAAATGGTCACATCTCAATAGTCTGGTAATTAATTAAATATTTTTAATATTTAATTAAATCTTTGAATTCAATCTGCGTATAAATAAATCTAAATAATTTATTTATATTTTTCATTCTTTCATTTCGATTAAATAAATAAGTTTATTTAATAACTTTTCTTATCCATTTCTTAATTAATTAAATAAACATTATGATTTATTTATATTTATTATCATATATAATCTTGGCTTCAATATTTTATTCAAATAAAGATTAAATATTTTTCTCTTCTAAAATTCTTCCAAATTCCATTCACAATTAAATATTCCAAATATTTAATTAAGTCTTATATAGTCCTAAAATCAAATATTTCAAAAATGTTTTAAATCCTCAAACACACATAAAATTAAATATTTATTTAATTTGGATTATCTACAACAACCGTGAAATAACTTCAAAACAAAAAATTAATAAATTTCTATATTTCTAAGCAAAGTTGTTCCTGTGGGTTGAAGAAAAACCTCCATTCTTCTCTCCAACCTCCCAAAATCTTCCATCTTCCTCTCAACCTCTCAATCTTTCACCATTCAAAATTACCAGACAATCTCATAGCTATTGATCTTTGCTAGCCAGGCTCTTGCCTGTAAAAATCTATAAAAAGGACTGTCAGGTCTTTGAAAAAAAAAAATGAGAAGCTTTTGTATGGGAAAGCTATAGTCAATCAACCTTCCAACATCCATAGCCTCTAGAATCATAGCATATCATAGCTTAGCATATTAGCAATCCATATCATGGCCTATCATCCTCATATCATAGCTTCAATAGCATTCATAATCCACAGCCCCTGTGCATATCAACAAACCAACATTTCACTCCACTAGCATATAGGATAGAGTAGTATTCTTCCTTTGCATACTCATTATGCAGGTTGCCATTCTAAGAAGCTTTGCTTATACAATATGAGAGCAGCAGCTTCAAGCAAATCACTAGAGATAGAGGACAATGGAACAATTCTGAAGAAGCTCTATTTGATTTCTTTGATTTCATTCTATTTAGCTTTATTTAGTTTAATGTTGCATTGGTGTGTTTTTGTCATATCATCTTGATACTAACATTTCCCACACACACCTAGTTGCAAAAATGGTGGTTTTAGAGTGAAAATGAGAGGTTTGAGTGAGGAAAATGTTGTAAATCTTAGAGGTAGCAACTTTTAAAGGTGGTTTTAGTTTGTACAGAAATAAGCAAAGATGATTGAGGTTTTTTTTTTGTGAAATTGGTCTGGTATGGTTTAATTTTCAATAAACTCCATCTTATGAAAGCAAAAATGAGGGTTTCATGAATACATGTCATGGTGGTTGTGTCTCAGAGTAAAAGTTGTGGAATTTCTAGTTTTTTTGCTTGGTTAAGAGTTCCCAATTGTATTTTTGGCTTGAGAAATTGTTTACATTGGGGTTCCTTTGAAAAAGTGACCTAATTAGGGGTCTAGGACAACGTTGAAGTCTTGGTTTGAAGATGTTGGTCCAAAGTGACCTATAAAGGTTTTGAGATCTGTTGTGAAGAGGCTAAAAGGGTGTTTGGAAAGCCAATTTTTTTGTGGGTTTGAGTTTCAATTTGTAAGATAAGTTCAAAAAGATAGGTCAACACACCTACAAGGCAAAATTTTGAAGTTTGATGGGAATCGCCCTAGATAGGGTTTGAACATTAAATGTTTGTTTTTTTAAAGTGACTTTGTGTTGGATTGTTTGAAAACCTCCCTACTTTGCATCAATTGGTATCAGAACATAGGGATTAGATCTCTAGAAGGCGAGAAGTTGCAGATTGAAGAAAGGGAATGTGAAAGTTGAAAAGACAACACACTCACAATGCCTCCAAAAGGGAAAAATATGGCTAAAGAAATGAATGAATTGAAGGATAAGCATGCTAGGGAGATAAGAGAGTTGAAGGAAAGACTTGCAGCTCTGTAAATAAGCAAGAGAAGAGATGAGGATGAAAGTGATTCAAATGAAGAAGAGGAAGAAGAATTTGAAGATGTGGATGAATAACCGGATCCTGAAGACCAAAGGATGGAAAAGTTGTTGAGGGAAATCAAGAGTGATAAATATAAGGTGAAGATAGATGTTCCAAAATATGGTGGGAATCTGAATGATGAGGATTTATTAGATTGGATTGCAGCCTTGGAGAACTATTTTGAATGTGAAGACATTCCTAAAGAACAAAGGGTGAAAATTGCAAAGACCAAGCTGAAGGGTCATGCACTTTTGTGGTGGGATTATGAGCAATCAGAGGGGAGAAATAAAGGTAAGTCTAAGATTGTTTCATGGGAAAAAATGGTAGCAAAAATGAAAGGTAATTTTTTTCCCAAAGACTATGAAATTCATTTATTTAAGAAATTACAAGGTTTAAGACAAAAAGAGTATACTGAAGAATTTTATAAGTTGAATATAATATTAGGGCATAATGAGAATGAAGTTAAAAAAATTGCTAGGTATCTTGGGGGCTTGAGATTCAATATTCAGGATGAGTTAGTTTTGGAAAATCCTAGGACTATTGAAGAGTGTTATCAAATGGCAATAAGGGTTGAAGAAAAGATGAAAAGAAGGAAAGATAAAACAAATAGAGGTAGAGGAAGCACCTCTAGGGGTAGAGTATTTTTCTCTACTTCAATACAAACAAGTGAGAGCCAAGAAGAAGCACACAAAGGACAAGAACAAGTTGCAGATTGCAGAGGTGGTTTTAGAGGCACTAGAGGTAGATTTGGTGGAGGTAGGAGTTCAAATACATTTGCAGGTAGGTGCTAAAATTGTCAAGAGTTTGGATATCTAGCATTCAAATTTCTTGAGAGATAGGGATCTACATCAAGTGGTGGAGAAAGGAGAAGTGAAAGGAGAGCTCAAATAGTGAAAGAAGATGAGTGTGAAAGTTCAAATTCTCCAAGTTATGTTGTTGCTCTAGAGGTGGGAGAATCATTGATGATGAAAAGAAAAATATTAAAGAAATCCAAGGAGAAGGATTTGATTCAAAGAAGAGCACTATTCAGGACAACTTGCAAATGCAGAGGTAGGGTATGTAGGGTAATAGTAGAGTTAAGATGCATTGATAATATGGTATCAAATGAAATGGTTGAAAAACTGAAATTGGAGAAAGTGCCTCATGAAACATCTTACAAATCATCTTGGGTGATTGATAATTAGTCCATTTTCATAAATTAACAAGCTATAGTTGAGTTCAAAACTGGTGGATATAGAGACTAGGT
This sequence comes from Sequoia sempervirens, assembly GCA_007258455.2. Lineage (NCBI taxonomy): Eukaryota > Viridiplantae > Streptophyta > Pinopsida > Cupressales > Cupressaceae > Sequoia > Sequoia sempervirens. The sequence continues at coordinate 307,906,814 of VDFB02058242.1, read as the reverse complement.
TCTTTGTGATGCTTTGTCTATGAGTTGTTGTCATTTGTTACTTGGAAGGCCCTGGTAGTTTGATAGGTTTGTAATATATGATGGTAGAAAAAACACTTACACTATTGAGAAAGGTGGGAGTAAATTCACATTGAATCCATTGGTTGAGGAAATTAAGGAACAAGGTAAGGTAGCAAGGGTGATCATGATGGGAAGAAAGGAGTATATAAAGCTTGAGGAAAACAAAAATAAAGAGTATGCAACCATTACAAGAGTTGTAGATGCTAGGACAATGAATTTGAAGGATGAGACAATAGATGGAAAGAAAGAGGAGAATGTGAAGACAATAAGCTTGAGAAGTAATCTGAATTTGATGAGAAAAGAAGATGAAAGTTTGACAAGGACAGTCCAAGAGGAAATCAAGGTTGAAAGGCTTGAGCAATGTTGGCATGATCAGATTGTGATAGGTACAGTAATATGTCCACTGAGAGAAAAAGAGGTTAAGGGACAGTCAATCCTTGTTAGAACAAAGGTTCCTAGGTCTGAGAGGATAGTGGTTTGTAGGCCTAATGGTATAGGGGTTCTTGGGGCAGAGAACCTAGTGGAAAATATGAAGACAAAAAGTGGAGTAAATAAGAGTATTTAGCAAGGGTATGTGATGAGGATTGAGCATACAACAAAGGCAAGGAAGAAGAAAGTACATGTTATGGAAGGAACATGTAAATTGGTAGATTAGACATCATTTCCAAAGGGAAGGACAGTCAAACAACAACAAGTAAGTGGAGGACAACATATTCAAAGGATGAACCAGTCAAAGGATAGAGATGATGTACAAGTTCTCAATATTTGACTCATGGGAAGGAGTCACTAGGTGAAGATACAAGTTGGAGAGCATTAATTGATCAAATACAACATGGCTTTGGATGTTCCTCAAGGGACTTGAGATTTTCTTTTGGTTGGGTGTATGGTGCAGGGGAACCAAGTGCATTTTGTGTCAATGTTGTCCAATAAGGTCAGATGTTAGAGTTTAGGTGGTTTGAGTCTTTTTTTCATCAAATAAAGTCTAAATAGACCATTTCAATGTAATTTGGAGTCTTTGAGTTTGTTTTGTCACATTCTTGCAATATTGTAAAAAGTTGTCACTTAAAAGTGTAAGAGTTGCAAAATTTCAAGTTTGTGGAAGATCAACAGTCACATTATTCAAAATTCAATTTTACACAGTTGTGTTAGTTGTTTTAGGAGGGAAAAAGGTTTATATATGTAGAGGATCTCATTGTACATCTCTCTTGGTAATTTGGAAGCAAAAACTAATAAGAACTCTCTATTTTCTTAAAATTTATGTGTAATATCTTTGTTTACAAGCCTATACGGTATCATACAGAGACAAGATTGTTCTAAAAACTTATGAACTCATTGGAGGCATTGATTAACTACATCTTGAACTTGGTTTGAGATGTTTATATTGAATTTGAATAATTTTATACTTGTTTTCCTAAGACTGACTGGGTATTCCCTATTTAAAGGGTTTGAGTGTAACAAAATGAGGTAGACACCCATTCCACTATTTGTAACTATTTAGCTTGGTGGAATGGGTGGGTTAGTGTGGTTTTAGGTGCTTAAAGAGTTTTGGTGAGTAGGGGAGGTCATTGGGAGTCTTGGGAATGAAGCTCTAGTTGTGGAAATGGTGGTTTTAGAGTGAAAATGATAAGTTTGAGTGAGGAAAATGTTGTAAATTTGGAGGCAGCAACTTTTGAAGGTGGATTTAGTTTGTACAGAGATAAAAAAAGATGATTGAGGATTTGTTGTGGTGAAATTGATCTAGGATGGTTTATTTTCAATAAACCCCATCGTGTACAAGCAAAAATGAGGGTTTCATGAATAGGTATCATGGTGGTCGTGTCTCAAAGTAAAAGTTGTGAAATTTGTGGTTTTGTTGCTTGGTTAAGAGTTCCCAATTAATTTTTGGGATTGAGGAACTATTTACATTGGGGTTCCTTCGAAAAAGTGACCTAATTAGGGGTCTAAGATAGAGTTGAAGCCCTGGTTTGAAGATGTTGGTCAAAAGTGACCTATAGATAGGTCTACACCCCTACAAGGAAAAATTGTGAAGTTTGATGTGAATCAGCCTAGATAGGGTTTGAAGGTTAAAAGCTTGTTTTGTTCAAGTGAATTTGTGTTGGATTGTTTGAAGACCTCCCTACTCTGCATCACTTAGCAACTTTTTACAACTTTTTAGCAAAAATGACAAATTTGCACAACCTATTACAAAATGACAAAGACATTAAACATGGTCTAAGTAGACCTTATTTAATCAAAGACGTGACTTAAAACCCAAAACACAACATTAGAATCATTCATGCATCAGGAGGCCTATGGTTCCCTACACCATCCACACACTCCATTGTGCATCTCATCTAAAATCTTAGAAGCTTGTGCATTATCAACACATTTCAGAAAAACTCCATTAGGACTCCACCACAGTTCATCATTGATAATCACATATTTTATTTCCTACAACTTTAGAGTTCTCTTTTCATTGTCATCCAAACCGTCAGGGCACTGCATTGTCTAAAAATAATGGACAATGTTCTTGTACCATTCAGAGGTTTGCATATGAAAAATAGGCAACAACTCTTTATAATCTACCCGATTTACTTGATAAGCATCTAGATTTGTCCAGCCATTAATTTAGCTAATCCCTAGCCTCTAACTAGCTTAGTGATTTGAGTGTCAATGTTAAACTCTTGGATTCTATTAATCCACCTGCATCTTCTACCTATGGCTTCCAATTGGGTAAAGATGTCTTTAACTACAGCACTAGGAACATATGCAATAATTGTTGCTCCAATGAGATATGTTCCGAAATTCTTCACTGCCTTAAATAATTCATAAGCCTATTTTTCTATCAAGTTTTATTTGAGCTTTGCAACTTGCAAGGATTTATTGAAAAGTTTTATTAGTTGCTCAAAACCTTCATTATTTTTCTCCAACAAAACTCTTGCAACTATATGAAATGAAGAAAATAAGAAAAGTTGAAAAGGCTTTGAGAAATTTGAGGATTTTAGAACTGGGGCTTCCTTAATAGCCTATTTGATACTTTGAAAAAAATTTGTAGGCTCTTCGCTCCACACTATCTTTTCATTTTTCTTGAGTATCTTGGAGATAGGACATGTGATTTCTACAAAATTTGTAGCAAACCTTCTTATAAAATTGATCTGCCAAAAGAAAGACTAGATACCTTGACATTTTTGGGCTAAGGGATCTTGTCTATTGCAGCTACATGTTCTAGATCAATCCTAAATCCTTCTTTAGAAACAATATTCTCAAGTAGCTTCCCTTCTTTTACTCCAAATGCACACTTCTTTGGATTCAATGAAATCCCATATTCCAATGCCTTTTAAAATACCTTTTCTAAATGCATACAATGATCCTCTTCTTTCTTACTGTATGTAGTCAAATCATCCTTGTAAACAACTAAGAATATGTCTGTAAAATCTGCAAAGGCCACATCCATGGCACTTTGAAAAGAAGACCCTACATTTGTCAATCCAAATGGCATTCTCACATAGAAATATGTGACCCATGGTTAAGGAAAAATTTAGTGGCGAATATTCACCAATTGGTGAATTTGCACAAACCAATAGGGTGCCCAAATTGCTCAGATTTTACAAACTATAGGTCCAATGCATGTGCATTAGCCAATGAGTTTTTTTATGGGGCATATTTAAGCAACAAATTTTCCATAACAAACTACACGTTTCAAATGGACTGACTAATATTTTCACCTAGAATCCTGGAAGCATGTAATAAAACACCTACATATTCGCCAATACTATTAAAACAACATTGTATCAGGACCCATTTTGCCAATTAAAATTTACAAATAGTTTCTTGTGAAGACCCATTTCACTAATTAAAATTTATAAATAGTTGTTTATGAGGACCTATTTTTCCAATAACATTAAAAAATAATTACATTTGAGGACACATTTCGCCTTGAAAATTACAACGTATCATTGTATAAGCACGTGAGATTCACCAAATTTTCAATATACCATTTAAAAATCCCACAGAATTTTCCAAATATGGATTGATATAAATACAATAGAAACTATCATTTACTCTTACACATTTTTTCCAATTCTAAGGTTCTACTTCGCGATTCGAAAGTCAGTGAAAGCTGAAAACGTAGACTTAAAGGTGAGTGATCATTTCTTCATAGTGTTATTAGTTATAATAATAAGTTTTCTTTATCTCTTTTCCATTCTTTCTTTAGCCTTAAAGTTAAAAATGATATTGAGTAGGGAATGGGATCTATATCCTTTGTCCTTAAATAAGAAGACATTTTTTCCAGTTTTTATTCTAAGTGAGATATCAATATGTCAAGTAGCAAGGTTTAGGCTTCCGTCATTCCTCAAGTTAGTGAAGAGACTAGGAGGCCATCAAAACACCCAAAACCTAGAAATAGAGGTACCATATAGTCTTACTTTGGAATTACCAAAGCTTCTGATCCATCAGATCAAGATGAGGCTACATCATTAACTCTTCCACCAAATATTAATGAAGGCATTCATAATACCTCGCCGCCACTAGAAGGTCAATTTGAGATTTTCATTGAGTTAAATAAAAATGTATCAAATGAGGATGGCAATATTGCAGAAGATATACCAAGGGATACCCTAGTTAGCTAGAATGAGATAATTGACTTAGATGAGGATGATGTTGATAGCAAGAAAAGAAGAAGCAAATAAAAAATGGGTCGTGAGTGGGAAATGACAAGGAACTTTCAACTTGGTTGGTTGTAAAAGTACCCATTCATTGTACCAGTGGGGATTGGGAAAGCAAAGGATATTGAAAATGCAACATTGGCCAAATGTACGATTTGTAGTTGGAAATGTGGAAGAGACAAGATGTTGCAGCTAAAGATTGACACTATAGAAAATCATATCGATAAAGTTTATGAAAAAAAATCATACACTAAAGGAACAATGAATCGTATGATGAAAATAAAAGGAAGAATGTCTTCATGTAAGGTATGTAACAGATTATGAAGAGCATGACCAAAGAATGTCGAAGCTTGTTGCATGTAAAGGTACACTTGAGGCTCAATTTGGAAAAGCAATGGAAGCAAAAAATATGTAAAAAAAAATTAAGATGAGTGTTGTTTTTCATATTTTGTCTAGAGGGTGTCCTATGACAGACTACCCAGAATAATTTGGTTTATTATCTTAGTATGTGTAGGATCATGATGGGCCAAAAAGTGGTGATATGATGGGTATGTGTAGAGTATGTGGCAACCTACATTTTTTTACCCAAAATTGATGAAATGAAAAGGGTTTTTGGAGATTCTCAGATTTCCACCAATATAAATTATGCTTTACTTGAATTTAATAAATAATTATTATTCATTTTCTATTTGAATTACTTACTAAAGTTTTGATTGATAATGATTGAAAACATCTATAACTTCAAATGGTATCAAATTTTTGAATCCAAAACATGGCATCACATTCTATGCTTGGCATACCTATAGGATTTAAAAAAATGAATTTCATGAAATTTTGACCAAGTTAAGGTGGTCGACATACTTTTAGTTTTATATTTTTAAAATTTTGTAATTAAAAAATAATAAATTAATTATTTACTTGGAAAAATACAAAAATAGGTATCACATCGTGAATGAGTCCTTTACTTATATCTAAAATCTTATAAAAATATTATCATTTTATTGTGGTTAGGGTGGTTAGACAGATGCCTACTTATTTTTTCTTAAATTTAAGTACTACTCATTGAAATTTCAAATTTTCACCAAATAGATTTTAAAAAAAAAAACCTAGTAGTTTAGAAACTACATTCAATTTTTTATAGATTCTATTCCTACATATTTTTGAAATAATATAGATAACTTATTCAAATTTTAATGTCAAGTTGCCTACCTCTGATATTTTTGAATTTTTTGCCACTTAAGGGACTTTTTTTTCCATGATGATCTTGCACATACCCATCTTATTTGGTTGTTCCTCACTATCCCTTCTCACATTGGTCAGTAAACGCTGGATGGGAATGGGAAAACTATCTTGCTATAGTTGAAAAGGAAGATTTAAAGGAGAAAGTAAAAGAGTCAAATTTCATTGCATTATATTTAGATGAAGTTACTGTGGTAGACAATACTTCTTGGGTTTGTATGAATTTGTATACTGTAGAATGACATGTTCGCCAAGATCATCTTCTCTGTTTTCATAAAATGGAGTATAGTTCATCATCGCTAAATCTATTTGAACTAGTCAAGAAATCTTTGAATGAAAATGCAGGTATGGAAGAGTTGACAATTACCAAAAAGTTGGTGTGTATAGGAGTTGATGGAGTTGTAGTAATGCAAAAGGTCAAGGGAATCGTGTTTGCACAAAGTTACAAACTACTTGTGCACCATACATGCTTGGAATTCACTGCATGGCCCACATAATGAATTTAGCATTCAAAATTTTAAGCAAGTTTCCTACAGTATCAAAAGTTGAAAATCTAGTCTGTGAGATCCATGCATACTTCTCCCGAAGTCCCAAACGTTTCGTAGAATTTCAAATTTTTATTAAGGCAATAACACCAAGAAAGAAGCTTCTCAAGGGTGTCGATACTAGATGGATCTCCCTGCATGGACCAGCACAATGAATTCTTTTAGAATATCAATCCTTGATTGGAGTGATGTACGAGCATCACAGCACAATAGAAAAACCTCCTAACCTCTTACATAGGTTAAGCAATATAGAGACACTCTTGACTTTAGCTAGTCTTCTCCCCATGCTGGATGTAATGAACAATCTTGTGAAGAAATCCCAAGACAAAACTATGTATATTAATGAATATTCCAATCTACGTAAACATACATGCTTGGCCCTCGATCATCTATATCTAGATCTAACACAAAAAGGTCCAAATTATTTCATGTGGAAGAAAATTATTGATTTGAATGATCCTATTAATTATTTATAATTTAATGCAAGTGGGAACTTATGTATCTGTGTATGTGGGTATGATATACCAATGTACCATTGTAAGATAACCAGGAACTCTAGCAGAGAAGTAGTTGTTAACAAGGAAGATTTTAACGACATTGTTAAATATGTTAGTGATAATTTGAAGGAAATTGCAAAATATCTTTCCTTAGAGATTTGTGAAAGATTCCCATGACATGAAATACTTGAAGCCATGGGTATTATGTATCCTCAATTTTGGGAAAACCAAGATAACCCAAAATATTTTCATGATCAAGTAAAAATATTGATTGAACAATTTTTGAAAAGTTTAACATAAATGATCAGAAAATAGAAGGAATTTTAAATGAAGCTAGACTTAGAAAAAAATCTAGGAGTTTTTCAATAGCTATGAGGGACCATTATAAATCCATGGGCATGAAGAAGGCCTTTAAACTAGGATCAATAAAAAAGGTTTGGAAAAACTTAGGTCAAAGTGAAATATTGTGTGATTCGATATCAAAATATTTCAAACTTGTTAATTTATGTCAAAGAATGATATTGGGGTCCATGGAGGATGAGAGAGTTTTCAGTACATTGGGGTTTTTGAAATCAAATTTAAGAAACAAACTAGACAAGAGTTTGGAAAATTAGTTGACGTTGAAAGGGCACTCGCAATCTGGAGGTCCACATATGTGAAAGAAGAAGCACCGGGTTGTGCAACACTCCAATTCCAAATGTTGGTACTGGTGGTAGTGGCAGTGGTAGTGGAATTGGGACAAATGACACGAACACAAATCATACAATGAATGTTGAATTTGAGGCATAGGTCAAAGAAAATGAAGAGCAGACTCAAAATCAAATTCAAGGTGACTCTTTTACTTTATCTCAAGATGAACGTTAGTTTGAGTACCCTAACTCCATTTGGGAAATGGAAGAGAATTAGCAGCTTTTAGGTATTCATACTGCACTTCATGGATCAGTTTCCATTATTCCATACTATAGTTGATGATATTTTATATTGTATTTAATGAAATTGTGAATCATTGCACTTCATGATATTTTATTTTATATTACACTTCATGAATCATATTCCAAATTGTAGTTGATGATATTTTATATTGTATTCCATGGTATTGAATTTGATATGTGATTCTGCATCATTTTTAAAGAACAACACTTATCACACTACTTATAAATTCCTATTGCATTGCCATACACACAATCTTCGATAAATAATTGAAAAGAATATTAATCCACTCCTTCAATAGAAGCTAATAGTTCAACATCCATAACTTATAAGCTAAGAAAAACTAATAGTTCAACATAAATAACTTATAAAGGAATCCACATAAATTAAACAATAAAAGCTTAAACTACCAAATCACCTAAATTATACTGAGAAATCCTTATGCATCCATCACCATAAAATCTTTATTCACACATAAATATTCCACAACAGTGAAACTAACCAAAAATATATCATTCCAATAATAGATAATCCACTTGCAAACTACTTAGAAAAATCATAATAAATCCACACACCATAACTCAAATATTATGTATGAATGAACTTTACCATTGTCTTTCTATATTGAAATAATAGAAAAGCAATAAAAATAGCAGAGTTTTTTTTGTCTTGATAACAATTTCTTGAAGACAACCATTTTAGAAATTAAAATAAAAAGTCTTTGAAGTATCAAGAGAGCCAAATTAAAGAAAATAACATAAAAAATAAAAACTAAACAATAGTCCCACTCCCAACACTAACTCCTTCACTTTCAATTATTTCCACCTCCTACTCCTTCAGTAATGCCTCCTATGCCTTTACTCTCTTCTTGCATTCCCAATACTTGGTGACAATTGCAATGATGTTTTTGCTTCCTAGAGTCGTGGTGATTTGTAGCCTTGTCCTCCATCTTTAAAGTGCATGGTCTGACTCAGCTAGTGTTTCATAGATGTTCTCACTTTCTGACTTATATGCACTCATATAGGTCTGTAACTTACTCAATTTTCTAAAGGAGTTTGTAGTGGTTGTCTCAGGATCAACTACTTCTCTATGATACACCTCTTTAAATTCCCTCAATATGATTGCAAGATCCAATACATTTTCATCGAACCCATTTGTGAGGTCCACTTCAAGAGCATTGAAGTTGTCCTTGATCTGCACTAATATGTCAAAGTATTTTTCTAAAATTTTATTGATTTCCTTGATATAATCTTCATATACTATCAATTTCCACTCCAATGAATCATACCAAGTAGGATCAATTTCTTTAGTGTCATCCACCAATTTTTCTCTTATTAACAAAGAGTGCTCCATGGAGACTAATTCTCAATTTCCTTTGAAAGAAAAAATGTGCTACTATGTTCTCTCCTAATCTGTTGAAGCTCACCTACAAGTTCCTTTCTTTTATCAGACACATTAACAAAGAATTTCATAAATTTAGTAATGTGGAAAATGCCATCCCGACAAAGCCCTTCTATCCATTTGCTAGAAGCTTTAACATAACGTAATTTTTTCCTGAACCATTGCATAGTGTCAGAATTAATACCTTGAACATTTGAGCTTGAGGCTTCCTCAGTGGTCAGAGTCACAATTGATGAAATAAAATTTCTTAAAGAAATATTATGAGATTGCAATAGAAGGTTCTCCCTTTTCAATTATTTTTCTCTTTTGATCAATGCATTAACAAAGTAATCAGCATGATATACATCACCTTCTAAAGTAGATGGCCCCATATCAACAGGACTAACCTTGTATTTGGCTTTTGTTATATCATTTTTGTTTAGGTCCTTTATTGGATCAACAATCTCCAACAGTTGATGCCCAGTAGTGGAATTAGTGACAATTCATGACATTGTCTTAGCCTTTTTGGGCTTCCAGTGACCCTGTAGCAACATGGAAACTGTATCTACTTCAATTGTCATTGTGGGAATATTCTTTCTTTTCTTCTTGACTACTTTCTTTAACCATGCTGGGGAAGATGCCACTAGAAATAATCCAATGTCTCTACTTTCAACACTTACATTTTTTTGCAGTTAATTGAACAAAAATAATTTTTTCAGTTGATTGAAGTGAAATAGTTTTTTCAATTGATTGAATAGAAAAAAAATTATCTCGTAGTGGAGAAGTGGGAACTTCAAATAATGTGGGAAAAGAATTATCATCAATTATTTGTTGAAAAATTCCCTCAGAGTCTATAGGCACTGGATTTTCTTGACAAGCCTTTTTCTTAGGTACTGAAGGTACACTATCCTATTCACAAATTGATTTTAGCTTGGCCCCAGTGTCTTCTAGCTTCTTTCCATCTCCTCTTGAATTTGATCCAATGCCAAACGACCTAATTGACTACTTTCCAGCTGATATATTTATGCTAGACACATGTACAGTCCATTGCTCTTTTCTCTGTGATACTTTTTGCTCATGGGGAGAACCCACACTTTGGCACCATTTTTCATTCAACCAGTCCAAAGTTCTTCTGAAAATAGGGGAAGAAAGGACCATTAGTTCTAAAACTTCATCCTCTAACCAATTAATTATGTACAAGGGCTTACCAGCAGGGGCTCGATATTCAAGATCAATGATCACTGAGTCTTCTTATGCATCTTCTAGAATATTGAAAGAAATACCAAAAGCTTGTATTTTCCTTAGGTTTAATCTCATGAAATTTCTTCTATACACCTCACCTTCATCTTTATAGTCTTCCAAAAAATCTTCAATATTAGGGTGATGTTCATAGCTGCTAGCTCCATACAAATTTTGCTTAACATAACCCTTGCTATCAAAATTAGTTCTCATGGGAAAACACTAAAAAATGAATTCGTTCAGGGCTTTCTGCACACCCCTAGCAATATTATTAGTTTTGCAAGAAAATGAAGGCATGGACAATGGAAAAGCATACCCATTCTTTCCCATGTTTGAATATTTAACATTTATAATAGCCATCTACTAACAAACTTCAAGAAAAACCAAGAAATCACTTGGGTAATAGGGAAATTTCAATGGAGCCTTCTCAAAACCTTCAATTCTAAGATAATTAAATCTATTGAATTGGATTTAGAAACTTCCAAACCTCAATCCCAAAGCAACCACTTTAGGTGAAACCCGAAGCTCAAGTTTTCCATCAATTTTCTCACTATTTCCATTAAAAATACATCATTGACATGACATAAATTCTGCATTCCAACCTCCTTAGCGAGTTGTGGAAAATTTCTATACACAAGTGTGTTCAACATCAGAGACCTTTGCGGTTCCAACCCTGCCCAAACAACCTCTTGATTGGCTAGAATGTAAACTAGGTATGAGCACATGTGGAAGGCAATAGTTTACTGAAAATTTATCAATTGCTCATTTAAATGATAACTAATAATCTCTGCCCAATCAATGAATTTATTTTCACTACAAATCAACAAAATAAAACAACACATCCAAAATTCAAAAGAGTCCAAATATGCATTACCAACCACACGATGCAACAAGGTGATAGCATCTAAAATTTCATCCTTAAAATGAACCCTTTTAAGCTTTGACGGCAATTAAGACTTACCCTTTTTCTTGGACTTCAACCAATTCCTCACAATGGAATTTTTGCACCATTCCTCATTCATTATGAAAAACTCATCACCAACAACTACAAACATTTCCTCTACAGTTTCCCTCTCTGGAATGCCAAATGCATGAGAAATCACTTCAGGAGTAATTCTTGCATTGGCTGACCCATCCACAACTCTAATTTCCCGAGTCTCTGGAATGTAGCCCCTTGCACACATAATCAGTAGGTTGACACTTTGTATAGCCTCAAGAAAACCTTCCACATGCACCAAACCACTCTACAAAACTTTATCATCCAATGTTGTTCTCTCCCTTTGCTCCAGGCACACCAAAAACTCCTCCAAATTGACATGCCCAATTTCAGTGTCCCTCACGCTAAACCAATGATTTTGAATTCCACTTTACATGAGCACAAATTCACGAAGATAGAATGTTTGCACTTGAGAAGTGCTAGCATTGGAAAAGAATGAGAATGGAAGATAAATGTCTAAGTAAAAATTCATGACCCACTTATGTCATTACTTTTGATAGGATGTGCATTAAATGCCACATTCAATTTCATTCCTTGAAAATATAGCCTTTAAACCAGCATGCTTTTTGAAATTCCTGAAAAGACAACTCTAGGTTAGTCCATACATAGCATTCAATGAGATTTCAGATGATGACACCTTTGAAAGCTAAGATAAGTCCATAATGTCACTTGGTTGTTGAAACTTGGAACCTTAGAACAAAAGTTTGAAGTTTCAAAGTTTTCAAAACCTCTGACCTACTGACTACAAAGATGACCAACAAAGACTTGCAACTCAACAAAGTGAACCACGTTAGGGAATCGAGAAGTTATGAAAATTTAGAACTCTGTGACAAGGCTATAAAACTCGTAGGACTAGCAACTAAGGTTAGGAAAAGCACCAAAACCATGACATTGAGTGATAGTAACCACAACAATGAAACTAACCAAAAATCTATCATTCCAATAATAGATAATCCACTAGCAAACTAAACAGCAAAAGTAGAATAAATCCACACACCATAACTCAAAGATTACGTATGCATGAACTTCACCATTATCTAAGTCTTTCTATGTTGAAATAAATCTCTCATCCTCTACTGACTACAAAGATGACCAATAAATACTTGCAACTCAACAAAGTGAACCAAGTCGAGGAATCAAGAAGTTATGAAAATTTAGAACTTCATGACAAGGTTATAAAACTCCGAGGACTAGCGACTAAGGTTAAGAAAAGCACCAAAACTACGACTTTGAGTGATAGCAACCACAACAATGAAACTAATAAAAAATCTATCATTCCAATTATAATAATAAATAATCCACTACAAACTACTCAAAAAAATTAGAATAAATCCACACACCATAACTCAAAGATTACGTAAGCATGAATTCATATAAATGTTTTAGTGGATATGATAAGTAGTCATGGATATTGAGTATTGATGTGTGAATTGTAATGCAATTTCACCAAGATTATGGATGCATGGAATTAAAATCACGTTATAGTTCATATTTTAATTGTGTTAAAAGTAAAACTTGAACATGTACTCAATGATTCATCAGTCAACTCAATGCTTAATAACATATTAACAATTGTATTAGTAGCATATACAACAATGAACATCAACAATCGTTTAATATGTATCTAGTAGTTGAAACCACTACCAAACTTTTTCTTCAAATGATAAAATAAATAATATAGATAATTAAACATCAACACATTACTGAAGTCTGAATTTGAGTTTTTTTATTGATTATCACATGAAGGAGTGCATAGAGGCATTGACAATGCAAAATCTTGCTCAAATACAACTCTACACAGAGCTGAGTTGGAACTTGAAAACTCGTAAATTATCAAAAATAAAATCACTGCATCACCTTTTCTAGTAACTTCCACTATTCAGGTGGTGGAATTGCCATTTTTTCTAACTAATGTTGTTTGAATTGAAGATTTGTTAACAATTCATCATTCAAATTGGAACCTATCTTGGACTCTTTAATCAATTTTGCATTCAAGGTTAGCAATGGTTTGATGGAATCCAAATAGTTCACCACATATGAGTTCTAAGGAAACTGGTCCAAATCAATCTTCCTTGCATCCTCCATCTTCTAAATCTAGTATCATTCTTTACAATGAATCACTCATTTATGTCAAAAGCCTCTAGAAAACCAAGCTCTGCGAAGTTCCTTACCTTTTCATCCACCTTCTTCATCTTGTTTGTAGCCAAATGCAAATATTCCTTTGTTTCATGCATTCTCAAACACTTTTCAATGATAGATGACAGTGTCATTGATGTAGCAAGCCAATTAGTAATCCCTTTTGATTTGAAAACATTGTCACTGACTTTGTGGACTGTTTGTTGAATTTGATTTGCAGATTTCTCTAATGCCAACACATTTTTGTTTTCCACTACATATTTGTTGAGCTTCTTATGATGTTGTTTGATAGCATCAATCAATTGAAACATGTCACACAAATGATCAATCCTCTACATTATTTCATCCCAGATCTTTTCTTTCATTTGCCTCATTGTTTCTCTACAAAATGTAGATAACTTATTTTGACAAGACTTAATTTCATTTTTTGCTTCCATCATCTTTGCCTCCAATCTTTCATTTCTTTTTCTCTCCTTCTCCAATTTTTGTTCCCACCATGCATTTCCATTCACAATTCTTAGTATTAATTTTTCTAAGGTGTATTTTTCCTCATCATATTTCTTGTTGCTCTTATCTAGCCTTTGCTTTAGTTCATTCACTGCAGTCTTATTCTGTTTATCCTCTTTGCTTGTTGAAGTAGAGGCAGATTTTTTTTAATTTTTTTTCTAATTCATTGCTCTTGTTATCTGATGCTTTCCTATTTTCTTTCTCATTTGCTATGTCTTCTTGTAACTTTTCAATTTGAGTCTGCAACCTTTTTTTCTCTCTATCTTGCTTTAGCAATGATGTGTACACCAATTCATTCTTCTTCTTTGATACATTAATTTTGTTTGTATTTCTAAGTCCAAAAAAATCCAATTGAATATTGTTCACCTAGAATTCAAATCGAGCCATCTAATTTTTTGGTTTGTTTTGAAATATGGGAACAAGAATTGCATACTCCATGATTTCTTTATTTGTGTCAAATGTGGGTAATACCATGGTTGTTGCAGGCTCTGAAGTTATAGCAGACGCACTCTCCATTAGTTGCTTCTTTTCTTTTTTATTCAAGTCTGATTTCTTTTTAAAATCTTCAATGTAATCAAAACCTAGGGACGTAGGAAAAATGGAATGCTTGAATGGTGAAGGAATATGAGTACTTGCAGTTGCTAATGATGTCAAATCTAGACTAATTGGTAGTGGGGGAGTGTCTGAAATAACTCCTTTTGTGGTGGATCCACTGGTAGTGTGACTTGGACCTATCAAAATCCTTTACCTCTTATGTATGCCTTGATCACCTCGTGTTTCTATGGTATATTGTATTGTTGTCCTCTTATGTGTATTTTTTTGTTGTAGCACATGTTGACCACTACTAGTACTACTACCCATACCATCACCACTAGAGGTAGTGCCAGTTGCACTAAGCTCTCCACGATGGGCATGTCCTAGTTGTGATTGTTTCTAACCATGAGGATGAGGATTTGAAGCTCTAAAAAATTGAATTTTTTCGGCTCTACTTGTATGCCCTTGGTCTACTTTATCAGCTCCAAGGCCATATTTATCAACTAGTTTTCTATGTTGTACATCTTGTATACATGTAAAATGTACCGATTGACATTCTGCATCTGATCCTAACTATTAACATCATTTCATTCTGAATTATCCTTTGGTCTAACCATTTAATCAAATGCCCCTATTTGATTAAATTCATCAATATTCCTCTCTTAATTAAATAAACTAGTTATTTAATTAAGTCACCTCTTCTCGATAATTAAATTAGCCATCTTGATCTAATTATCCCTATTTAATTAAATAATTAATTTTATTTGACTAAATCTCTAAAGTCTAACTGTTAAATTAAATTAAATAAATTAAAACCTTATTTAATTTAATCTAACATCATCTCTTTTAATTAAATAAATCAAAATCTTTATTTAATTAATCTCTTATCACATTCCTCTCATATTTGATTTAAATAAATCCACAAATTTAAGTCAAATAGGTCACATCATCTAATCCCCTTTATTAAATTAATTAACATGGATTAATTTAATCTCATATCATGTCCCATCCTCTAGCTTTTACCACTTGCACATGAAAATAGATTTAATTGATTTATTAAATCTCTATTTTCCTCAACAAGGCATCTTTAAGGAATATTCTCTAAGTTTGAATTCAAAAATCCAAGTTGACATGTACATCCAACAAGGAATTTACTCTCTTACATGTACTTTTCCTTGAGCCAAGTGGCATTTAATGCATTTTTTCCTTCCCTCTTACATGTCATTTCAACAAATTCAAAATTCAAAAATAGGCATTTATTGGCACAATCTTCAAAACTTGCACATCCTCCATCCATTCATAGGTTGACAAGTGGCATCTTGCCATTGGATGAATGTTAGTCCCACAATGCTCAATTTTGGACATTCATCCATATTCTCATTCTACAAATAAGAGGCTAAACTCCTCATTTGATCATCCACAAATTAGGCAAAGTTACTATGCTCAAATATTTAGCCATTTCCATCCAATATCATTGAATCATAGCGAGGTTATGCAAGTTTTTCCATTGGAGCACTCATCAAGCATCAACAAAGTGGATCACTCATCAACATTCATCAACATTCATCAAGATTGCATCAAAGGAATTGGGAAAGAGCCAATTTTCACATCAAATTGGCACCAATTCCCCCATGGGATTATAAGTTTGCTAGTTTAATTAGGATTCAATCTATTTTATTGCTTTCTCATTGTGTTCTTCATTGCTTTTTTCCTAATTTGAACTTTGTGAATGGATTTCATGGGGAATCCTTGTTCTTGCTTGGAATCTCTAATCTAATGTGTTTGTTCTTATTATTTTGCAGGTATTGGGATTGGGGTTCACACATTTTGGCACTAGAAGGAGGGCAACATCTCATTTTTAATCACTTTTTTCTAAAAATTTTGCATTTTTGTTTGTGCATAGGAAAATTCCAACGCTAGAAGCTCAACGTCGCCATATAGCACTGCTGACTCTCTAGCATCACCATACAACACTGTTGGAAATTCAAACTGCGACGCTGAAGTCTTCCAGCCCAAGATTTTGAATTAAAAACTACGCCGCTTGACAAATCTAACCCGCAAGATTTTTCAAAAAAATCAAATAGTGACGCTGAGAAAAAGGGTGACGCATTTGAGTTCACTGGTCTGGGTACAGAGCACCATTGACTGGTAAGCGACACTCTATAGCACTGCTGGATAAATCAAACTACGACGCAGTCATGGGTTGCGCCACTGACAAGGAGTAAAAAGTTGAAATTTTATTTTAGCACGTGTTTTTTGTCAAATGATGAGTTTGTCTTCTGTTTTATGCTTTTTAACCTGTGTTTTGCAGAATTTGACTGGTTTTTTCTTTCTTGTAGGTTGGATCAATTGAAAACAAAAGAAGGAGAAATATGATGATATCTCACAAAATCCAAGTGTTTTTAAACACTTTAGTGCTTTCTTAACACTCTTAGGGAACTGCTATTCCTTTTTGCTTAGGACACTAATTTCGTTTGGGCTTTTAAAAAGAACCTTTTCAATTTTTGCAAAGGCTTAAAATGAACATTAGGACTACAACTTACTAGAGTTTTTTTTTTCTTGGTTAACAATTGAACAAAACAACTCTCATTTGTCCTTTGGTGTTTTAAAAAGAATTCATATTTGCTTTGTGGCTCTAAAATGAACAAGTGCAACTTTGTTTTCATGAGGGATTACTTAAACTAACTTCATTGAAAAAGGACATATGCGCTTCTCTTGCACTTTATAGCGATCTTGAGAATCAAAAGGCCTTTTTTGTGATTTTAGGTTGAGACAAAGCAATCACCTCCACACTTCATTTTCGATTTTAAATTTGAACAAAATATTGTGTGAGTGTGAGTGGAGCATTATTGCGTACATTCTCTCTCTTTGTGTTGCAAACAAAGATTGATCGAGTTACAAATATTGTCTTTACTCATTGTTGTTTATCTAAGAGGGCCTTCCTTGGGGAAAAAGTACTCACCCAAGGGAATGACTCAACTAGTAACACTCTAAAGCCAAGATTATTTCCAACCGGGATATAAATGTGGGTATTGGAATAAATGCAAATATCACATAGTTGGATCTGATGAGATGGATCTGAAAAGGGACTCTCGCTGTATGGGTCAATCTCCATGAATGAAAAGTCCTAATTAAAACCCATGTTTTAGAATTTACAAAATTCTTGATCTATTTGTTGGTGCAAGAACGGTCATTCTGAAGCCGCCCCACACTTTTACGGTATTTTAGTAGAAATGGAAAGCATGCCATGGGAGTTTCATGGGTGTTGATGCTTGGCTGCCCTAAATGACATTAATGAGTCGTGGAGGGGAGCCAGTGGGGTCAAGCATCTAACCATTCACTAAAGATAAGTGTAGCTGGACTTGTCCAAGTGGGGACTCAACAAATATTGTCTTCCATATCCATAGGTTTGTACTTATTCTTGGTTACAAAATTCTTTGCTTGTTTGAAAACATCTTGGAAACAAACACTTAAACTTCATCATCAAAATTTCAAACCCTTTAGAAGACAAATACAATTGACTCAATTCATGTGTTATTGCTTTCCCTTGGGATTCACATCCTTAGAGGTTTCTAAACACTTGGATTACCTCTCAATTTTTCTACTAAAGTTAAACAATAGGTAACCCTTGCCTTGAACTCATTGAATTTCCACATAACATACTTTGTGGGATTCAAAGAAATTAAGACATTGGACATCTAGTTTGGAAACCTAATCAAAGAAGTGTTTGTAGTAAAATAAAGCCACTAAGCAAAGATAAAAAAAATGAAATCACGTGTTGAAACCTCACAATTTCCAAGAAGACAAATCCCAAAATGAAAGTCCTTGATTCAAAATCCAGAAATGTATGATCAAATTAAACCACTTCTTGGTTATAAAGGTCTATAGAAGCATTGCATGTTCTTCAATACCAAGGTTTAGGTAAACAAAGTGTCTTTTTTAGGTTCATCTTAGGATCAAAGGAAATCAAAATATTTTTTCATCCATCCTTCAAACATCAAACCAAAAAATCATCTCACCATCACCTTTTGAGAAATCTTGAAATTATCCTTCATGCTAGGCTTTTTGGAAAAAATCAAAATCATCAAATCCTTGAGACAAAATCCTTGAATTCTTTATCAAATCACCTTTTGGCTAGGTATGTGTAGATGCATCCTTTTCCATATGCTTAGTCAAATTTATCATACCATCTTGTTTAGCTAGGTATATGTAGATGCATCCTTCTTCATATACTTGGTTAAATTATCATCTTATTTGAATAGTTGTGGGTAGATGCATCCTTCTCCCTACACATATTCAAATTATCATCCTTTGAGAAAAACCACCCCTTAGATAATCATCCAACATCTTAGGGTCCATTTGTTCGAATCAAAGCAAACCAAAATCAATCAATCAAGGGAAATCCAAAGAATCAAAATCAAAATCCAAAACATATTCGAAAGTCCTAAAAGTCTAGCATTCCCCTCCAGATTTATCAAAAAATCAAAACATCCACATCATCCATCTCTTGCATCATCGTCATATCATCTTTTGATCCTCAAGATATCCTAAAATTTTCTCTTTTGTGCATAAAGTAAAGATCAATCCAAATAATTAAGAGATTCATCTCCCATATTCTTGAAATTTGATCATTGTTTTATGGTTCAAACTAGATCTCAATACAAGAAGAAGATGGAAGCCGACAAAGAAACACCCACTTCAAGTGACCTAAGCCAAACAAATGTCAAAATGAATCCAGTTGAATCAAGCAATGCTTTGACTAACTCTTCATCACAAAACCCACAAGAGGAAAACCAAGGACAAGATCTTACCCTTGGGATGTCACATGAAGAAATAACTGAAATGCTCCAAAATCCAGAAAACCATAAAATCATCAACATCATGATGAGGCTTAACCCTTCACTATACATGCTTGAGCTAGCAAAACAAAGGGCCAAATTACCTTTTGATTTCGACCTGAGTAATATAGTGGAGACATCTTTACCTCCAATCTCATCCACCATCCCCATCTCATCTACACCCCTATCCCAAAGCATCACTCAAAACATTTTGCAAATCACAACATCTTTTGCTCCAACTCAACCTAATGTCAATAAGGGAAATGTATTTCTTAATGCTATTCAAACACACCCCCTTGTTAATAATCAAGACTTGGAGGAAAATACCATTTTGGAACAAAACATACCCCAAAATCCATTACATAAGTATGTTCCTCTCACTTTCCATAATCCTAATGATCCATCATCATCATCCTTCCGCACAACACCTCAAACTTCTCTCCTCACAAATCCGAAAGAGGAGGGTGACATGTTCAGACCTGGAGGAATTTTTGACACCACATTATTTTCACAAGAACTCACACCCCTCAC
Source organism: Sequoia sempervirens (assembly GCA_007258455.2). NCBI lineage: Eukaryota > Viridiplantae > Streptophyta > Pinopsida > Cupressales > Cupressaceae > Sequoia > Sequoia sempervirens. The sequence continues at coordinate 307,886,735 of VDFB02058242.1, read as the reverse complement.
ATTTTCACCTCTTCCACCATTACCACAATTATCCACACCTTTACTTGGTTTGGGGCTCACACCTTTACCAAATATCAATAAAACGAACATTCCAAACACCAATCAAAACATCACACCAAACTCTCAAAATTTGTCATTGATATCACAACAACAGATAAAAACTACACAAGCAATCACAACATCATCAACCACCCCCTAACATCGCAAAGCATGGTCTCTCAAGGACCAACCACATCAACAACACCACTCACCACTCAAATCACCAACATGACATCACTGCTCACCACCACCACAAATGCCATTCCAAATCCACCACCACCCCCATCACCACAAAATTCTAGCATATCAAGCCAATACAACATGGAATTGCAAGCAGCTCAGCAAGCTGCTTACCAAAGCGGATTCCGACAAGTGCAAAAAAAAAAGTCACACAACTAGCTGCTCAACAAGCTGGTCAAGTTGTGCAAGCTGCCCAAGCATCCCAAGCTGCATTACAGGCACAACAAGTTGCAAAGGCCCAAGCATTATTGCAATAACAACAACAACAACAAGCCTCTCAAGTTGCGCAAGTTGCTCAAGTAGCCCAAGCCGCATTACAAGCACAAAAAGCTACCCAATCCCAAATTATATTGCAATAACAAGCGGCACAAGCCCAAGCCCAAGCTCAAGCACATGCCCAATATCAAGCACAAGCACAACTTCTTGCACAAAAACAAGTAGTGCAACTATAGGCATATCAACAAGTAATAAAACAATATCAAGAGCAGCAAGAAGCAGCCCAATTGGCAACCCAACAACAAGCATTGTTGGAACAACAACAAGCACAACACCAAGCACAACAATAGAAAATCCTAGCACAACAAGAAGCAATCTTAGCGTAGCAACAACAAGAACAACAACAAGCATTTTTTATATAGCAGCAAGTGCAAGCATACCTAGCTTGGTAGAATGTGCAAATACCATCAAACAACACACCAACCAACCCACCCATCCAACCCACAATCAAAACACCCCAGAACACCTTCATCCCACCCCCTAATCTGAAAAATGATGTAACAACACAAATCAGGTTGCTCTCGCAACAAGTGCTCGATCTTCAATCAGGGAAAACCACAAAAACACCAAGTAACTTGTGCCCCTATCCATTTTATAGGAGCCTAGTGATGAAACCATTCCCCAAGGGATTCGAGATCCCCAAGTTTGACAAATATCATGGGACAGGAAACCCTGAAGATAACATCAGGGAATTCCAGGTTCATTGCATGGAAGTCGCATACAATGATACCTATCTAATGCGGCTATTTCCTAGGAGTTTGGCTAGCCACACTATGGAATGGTTCTCTCATCCTCCTATAGGCATCAAAAAATTCCAAGAAATTATAGATGCATTCATTAAAAATTATGCATGCAACATTGCCATGGATGTTAGTCTAGAAGAACTCTCAACTTTGAAACAAGGAAAGAATGAATCATTCACTTCATTCCTACAATGATGGCAATCCAAGGCCAATCAGTGCAAGTGGACCATGCCTGAGAAACAACAAGTTTGCACTATCATATCCAACCTTGACGACCTCTTGGCATTCTATCTCAAGGTACAGGGGATCACCACATATGACCAGTTGATCTCCAAGGCACTCAGTATCGAATGAGCCCTCATGACACAACACGCAGGATCAACTTCATACCTCGAACAACAAAACAACTGCCCACTCGCCAATTACAATGATAAACCTTACATGTGGGAAAGGAACAAAAATGTTACTAATGATGGTGTTGTTAACACCAAAGTGGTCATTAGTGCCCCTCACCAAAATACACCCGCACCACAAATCCAAATCCAACACCAAAACAATCATCATGCAATACAACCAAACAACAATCTGACAATTAACAATCTCAATGATCAAAGGGGACCACCCCAACAGAACAAGAGCTATCCCAAGCGAAGGTACACCACTCTTGGGGAACCACTTGAAGTCATCATGAAGAAGCTAATAAATGAAAAACTCATTAAAGCTCCCACCTATGAGAATTACCAAGAACCAAATGTGAAACCTCCTTGGTATAATGAGAATCAACTTTGTGACTTCCATAAAATCAAAGGGCATACCATGAACAGTTGTATAAGGCTAACAAATATAATTCAAGATCTCATTGATCAAATAATTATAAACATGGAACAACCAACAGGAAACCAAGACCTTAAGATATACATGAATTTGATGCCTAACCATGGCAATACAGGGAATAATAAAAACACTGATAAGGGGAAAGGCACCCACACAAACATGAATCATGTTTATGAAACTATTGTTGCCTCTCTAGATGAATACTACATAGTCATCACCATCAAAGGTGCCCATGCCGATTGTGGAGTCACCACAAGAGGCGACAAAGTTATCATCACAGGATCATCCCAGCCAAATAGAGTCCCTGCATCTGGATCTATCCCCAATGGCTATAACATCCTTGATCAACTCAAAATAATTCCAGCACATATCTCCATCATGGAGTTGCTAAAAATATCATCTTCCCATAGGAAAATCCTTGAGGAAGCACTGGATTCATCCACTGTCCCTGTAGATCTTGACGCAGAACAATTCAAGGCTATGGTTGGAAATATCATTACGCCAAATCTCCTCACATTCTCTGACCAAGATTTCCTCACTCAACCATCTCACAACTGTGCGCTCCACTTAGAGGTCATAGTACATAAGAGAAAAGTCAAAATGGTCTTGGTGGATGGAGGTGTGGGCTTGAATATTTGTTCTCTCAACCTCATCAAACAATTGAAAATCTCAGAGGATTATATCAACAAAGGAAAGGGCATCACAATAATAGCATATGATGATTAAGAAAGAGTGTCCCAGGGCACAATCAAACTCCCTATTCAAGTAGGGTCTACTATCATGGAAACAACTTGTCAGGTCTTGGACCTTGACTTTCCGTATAACACCTCCTAGGATGCCCATGGATTCATGCAATGAAGGCAGTAGCATCAGATTTCCATCAATGTGTGAAATTCACACATGAGGCACAAGAAGTTACCATCCATGGAGATCTCGAACCCTTCTCCTATTGCAAAAGCCTTGAAGCAAAGTACTATAAAATCCCCCAAGTACCAAAAAATGATGAGGGCCCATCTACACAAAACATTGATCCTGCCACTCTTGCATCCACTTCTGCGACAGAGACACCCGCCACTCTGCCATTCCCACCATCTCCAACATTAAGGCCATCATCCAAGATAACAGTTATGGAAATTAAAAGCTCCCTAATAATGTTTTTATGGTGGGAGAGTTACCACAATCTCCTAGATTACAGGGACGTCCACAAATAAATGAAGCCTCCACATCTCAAACGTCTCTTGAAGACTATCCCAAATTTACAAGTTGGGTTGATCTTGGCCCAAAAGTTATTGAGGTAGTTCCATCTCATATGCTATATCAGGATGAAAGACCAGTAGCTGATTTACCACTGGATGACAGAAGCAAGGGTCTTCAAATGATGCTCGTAATGGGCTATGACAGAAACCAAAGACTTGGTAGAAACAACAATGGGCTTATAATACCTATCATTTCAGAGACGCGGGCAATAAAAAATATTGGCCTTGGATGTAACTCTTCGAGTATAACCATATTAGGCCGAAGTCCTCTAGTTAGAAGGGTTAATAATCCTCCCCAGCCAACTGTAGCAGAACTACGTTTACCAGTATCTATAGGTAGAGTCATAGATAACTTTACATTTGATATAACTGACGTCTATAGTAGTAGTGATGATGAGGATACCATGACCAACTTACCTAGGCTATTTGAGGATACCACTCTTTGCATTATTAGCAGTGTATCTTTTGAATCAGACCACCAAAATCATGATATTCACCTAGTATATCCCCAACTCGTCGACTACAACCAACGAGGACCACTAGTTCTTGATACATTCAAAAATGATGAGGTGCTCTCAAAATTCATGGGACCGTAGGATAACATTCCATGTGGGGATCACAAAGCAGGGTTCATAATCGAGCTAGATACACATGCCTATTATGGTGAAAGGATTGAATCCCTCAGTCACAAATTTGAAAAATTAAGAATAATATCTAAGTCCTTGAGTGAAAACCACACTGTTGCACTCTCCGACCAGAAAAATGTAAACAAAAAGGATGCATCCAATGGTGAAAACCTCTCTGAGGTGCCTGAAGATGGGGGATTCATTCTTCCTTTTAGAGTTATTCATTAAGAAAAATTAGTAGTCATGGCAGAAAGGTGAAATCCGGTCAATCTAGGAATAGAGGAAACCTCGCATATCACATTCTATGCAGAATCATTACTATTAGAAGAACAAGAGCTCCTAGCGGCCTTCCTAAGAGAAAGATAGATAAACTTCGCATGGAGCTATGCTAACATGCCAGGACTTGATCTAGAGACTGTGGTTCACCACTTAGCAGTATATCTAGAAGCAAAGCCTGTTAAACAAAAACTTCAAAAAATGCACCCTCAGATCACCTTATTAGTCAAAATGGAGCTAAAATATCTATTAGATGCATGATTCATCTAACTGATAGATTATCTAGAATGGGTTTCAAACTTGGTACCTATCTTGAAACCCGATGGGAACATCAGAATCTACATAGACTTTAGAGACTTGAATAAGGCATTTCCAAAAGATGACTTCCTGCTTCCAAACATTGATATGATCATCGACATGACAGCTGAACATGAGATGTTATCACTAATGGAAAAATTCTCAGGGTACAATCAGATCATTATAGCTAAAGAGGACCAACATAAGACAACTTTCACTTGTCCATGGGGGACCTACTACTGGAATATGATGCCATTCGGCTTAAAGAATGCAGGAGAAACATACCAAAGGGCCATGAAATTAATTTTTCATGACATAATCCATAAGACGATCAAAGATTATGTTGATGACATTCTAGCCAAGTCCAGAAAGAGAAAAGATCACATATTAACCTTAAGTGCAATTTTTGACAGGCTAGAGGAGTACAAAGTCAGACTAAACCGAAAGAAGTGCATCTTCGACATACAATCAGGAAAATTGCTAGGATATATAGTGTCAATGAGAGGTATCGAGGTGGATCTAGCAAAGGTAAAAGTAATCCTCGAGATGGAGGCACCAAAAACATTAAAGCAATTGAGAGGTCTCTAAGGCAGGCTCCAATCCATTCGAAGATTCATAGCATAGTTGGCAGATAAACAAAACCCATATTCTCACCTACTTCACAAGGGAGTAGCATACAAATGGGATACCATTTGTGAAGAGGCATTCAATAAAATCAAAGAATATCTACTGACACCACTAGTCTTAATGCCACCAATCCCAAGAAAACCATTAATTCTCTATGTATCAGCAACAACAGCAACCCTTGGAGTTTTCCTAGCCCAACATGATGAAAATGGAATGGAAAGGGCTATCTATTACATCAACAGAACAATGGTGGGGCATGAGCTAAACTATTCATTCATCAAGAAAGCATTCCTAGTAGTAGTGTTTGCATCATAGAAATTTAGACATTACATGTTGGCACACAAAATAAAACTTATTGCCAAAATCGACCCTCTCAAGTACTTACTGTCAAAAGAAATGCTCACAGGAAGAATGGCCAAATGGGTGATGATACTATCAGAATATGATATTGAATATGTGGAACGAAAAGCAATCAAAGGCCAAGTCATTGCAGATCAACTTGCAGAAGCACCAATCTATTTAGAGAATCCTCTCGTCTTAGAGTTTCCAAATGAATCTATTTTCAACCTCAATGTAACTGACCACTAGAAACTGTACTTTGATGGCTCATACACGCAGCATGGATCAGGAGCCAGTGTCTTCTTTATCACCCCATAAGGGGATTGCATACCAAGGTCCTACAAACTGGCATTTCCCTACACCAATAACATTGTAAAATATGAGGCTTTAACCATAGGTCTCAGAATAGTAGTGTAGTGGAACATTATAGCTCTCAAAGTATACAAAGACTCCCAATTGATAATAAATCAAGTGAATGATGAATACCAGACCAAGGATGAAAATATCACTCCATACAAGAAATTGGTGGAGACTCTCAAAGAATCCTTCATTGAAATCACATTTGAGCAGATTCCCAGAACCAACAATAGAGCAACAGATGTCATGGCAACAATTGGATCCTTACTAGATATCCCCCACGACATTCCAAAATATGAATTCTTGATAGAGCAGCTTCTCGTGCCCACATTTGAGGTACTAGAATCAGAATTCATGTGCAAAATCATTGGTTCTGGTGATCCTTGGTACCACGACATTGACACATACCTTCGAATAGGAGTCATACCCACCGACTTACCTTCAAACCTAAAATGAACCTTTGTAAAAAAGGCATCCAGATTTGTCATCCTAGGAGATACCCTATATCGTAGAAGCATAGAAGGAACCCTACTACGCTGCTTAAATGTTGAGGAGGCATTGATCGCTCTAATTGAAGTACATAACAGTATTTGTGGTTCACACTCGAGTAGAATGACCATAGCCAAGAAACTGCTAAGGATGGGGTATTATTGGCCCACAATGGAAAGAGAGGCACATGACTATGCCAAAATGTGTCTACAATGTCAGCAGCTTGGGGACCTCATCCATGTTCCAGCTCAAGAGCTTCATGCTATCGTCACACCATGGCCCTTTTCGAAGTGGGGACTCGATCTCGTTGGAAAAATCATGCCCACCTCATCTAACAGCCACAAATTCATCATAACCACAACATATTACTTTACTAAGTGGGTGGAAGCCATACCCATGATGTATATAACTGGGAAGTAGATTTCAAAGTTCATCATGAACTATCTCATTTTCCATTATTTTGTTCCACAAGCCATTATCTCAAATAATGGGACACCATTCAAGAATTAGGAGGTCCGTGACTTATGCAAAAAATTCAAAATCCAACATCACTTGTCTACCCCATACTATCCCCAAGGCAATGGCCAAGCAGAAGCTACACACAAAACCATTCTAAAAATTCTCAAGAAAATAGTCAATGACACAGGTCGTGATTGGCACCTATAGCTTTATCCTGCCCTCTGGGCCTATCAAACCAATATTCACACACCCACTGGAGCCACCCCTTTCTCCCTAGTCTACAGATCAGAAGCAGTACTCCCCATTGAGACTGAGCTCCCATCACTCAGGATATCACTGCAAAACCTCATCATAGATGAAGAGTATCGAGTATCAAGATTGAATGAGCTAGAGCTACTAGATGAGCGACGTATAGATGCTTTGAATCATTTGCAAGTCTGCCAAAATAGACTCAAAAGGAGCTATAGAAAGAAAATCAGAAGCAGGACTTTCCAAGTCAGAGAACTGGTATTAAAGGATAATCAAAAGAATGTCCCAAACCCAAACAACAAAGGAAAATTTGAACCCAATTGGTTGGGACCATTCATTATCACAACAAGTTATAAGTCAGGGGCATATCAGTTATCAACACCCGAAGGGAAACCTTTGCAAGAGCCCATGAATAGCTCTCATCTCAAAAAAATTTATGCCTAAATCTTTCAAGGTATAGAACCAAAAAATCCAAACAAAAAATAAAATATCCTAAAAAAATGGTTACTTTGGTGAAAAATTGGAAAACAAGCATCTTGGTGACAACAAAAAAATCAGAAAAAGGATCAAAAAAATAGTAAAGAGAAAAAAATCATCCTCTAGCGAAAACCACTTCGGTGGCACTTTGGACAAGTACCTTGGTGAAAACCTGGAAAATAGGCGCCTTGTGTAAATAAGCACTTTTCATCCACTAGGATCTTTACGACTTGTTTTGCATCATCCATCCATCACACTTCCATCATCCATCACATTTGGATCTCCATCCATCACTCATCCACCCACATTTGCACCATAGCTTGGTCCTATTTTAATATCATGATCCCTCCTAGTACTACTCAGCCCATCCTCAAGGTCATCTTGTCCCGCCTTTATCAGAGTAGTCTATTGCATCATGCTAGGGGCATGTTCTCATCAGATCAGATTCGTGTATGTTCTTAAAGTCCTCAAATCAGAAAATCCAAAAACATCAAAAAATTAGAAAATCCAAAAACATCAAAACATATCAAAATCCCAAAAATAGGTCAAAAAGTCATTCAAAAAATAAAAAACAGAGTCATCTTGTTGAACTACAGGTCTCTGAGCCTTGAACATAGGCAAGGTTGATCTTTGATCATCCCTCGAGACACTTAGGTCAGTCCTTTAGGAGTCTATCATAATAAACTGACATGTCATCATGTATATCGTCATCTGTAAATTGGTCAAGTCATCGGTCAAACTACGTGGTCTCTATGTGTATAACATAGGAAAGGATAATTTGTTGATCAGCCCCTGAGGCCCCTAGGATAGGTCTTTAGGTTAGTCACTTGGTCAAAATCTCAGAAAATCCCAAAACATTGGAAAATCAAAAATCAAAACATTTGAAAAATCCAAAAATACCAAAAACAACCTCAAAACATCTCAAAAAGATTAAAAACGTCCAAATATTTGAGAAATCCATCCATCTCATCTTGCTTGCACCCACAATAACACCATTCATAATAAACGATCGTCATCCTCAATCTTTGGTAAGATAATTAGAAACAAGTCTAGCCGGTCAAAAGTGAAAACTCAAAATGTCAAGTCTTAGTTCTAAGTCAGTACGTAAACAAGTTGGTCAACTCTTTATGTTGGTAACTCATCATCCAACTAGTCCCATATCAATCATCATTTAGAATGCTTAGGATAAACGAAATGATGTGCCACCATCCACTAACATGTCCTAGGATGTATCCTTCCTACAATTGGCATTATCTTTTGGCAATAGTTTCGGTTCTTATCCTTAAAAACACATCCCCTTTTGGTTAGAGGTATTGAAGAACATCAACTTGTTTGTTTACTTTGTCTTTATCCTTTTGACTTATCTTATTGCACTCATTCCAAGGACTTCTCGATGATATCCGAATAGAGGATTTAGAGAAATAGGAATGGGGCAATGATCATTATCTTTTGTTTGCTATGCTTGTTGGACGTTCTTGTAATATAACCTTGGTGAATACTTGCTTTGTTAGGTATGTACGGAGAAGGTTTTGTGTAGCTTGTTGACTATTGCATTGATAGGTTATACCTTTCTGTGTTTTGGTCCGATGTGTTTGAAACTTCTAAAGTGCATCCTAGCAAGGTTTTTGTATGTCAGTTGTGAACAAGGATACTCCTATCTATTTGTCAAGTCAAATTCCATCACACTAGGTACAACGCCATCCTAGTTTTCTATACCTTGATGCATTGTACCACGTGTGTCATCAAACATAAGGAAATGGGCACTTTGAAAATCTCAACTCCTCGGCAAGTAATCATCATCATTTTGCATTTTCATCATCTTGTGTCTTGTTGAAATGACTTCTTCTCTTCTTGCTCATTGCACTAACAAAGATACTATGATAGTTGATTATCATCACCATCGTCATTGTCATCGATCCTGCATCCACAAATCATTAGCATATTGCATAAACATATCATAATAGGAAACACATGCATTGCATTCCCACCATCATATAAACATGTTATCATAAGAATTCTCCATAGATTAGCACATCTCTTTCTCATTACATTGCATCCATTTTTTGCACCACATTGCATTCATCACATAACATTCATTTGCATTTCATAACCATTTCACATCACCACCTACTATATAATCATACATAATAAGTACATAAGCATTATAGATAATCCATTGCTTATATACTCGCACACATTAAGTTCATTTTACATTAAACATCATCATACCACTTTGCATTAACATATCATTTCATGTATTGCATCACAGTAAATGCATCACATACATACATTATTATTTAACATGTTTAGGATAATATTTGTTATTCTAAGCATCTTAAGAAACCATCTCATTTGCATCATCAATACACATCATATAAAACATGACCATTGCATTGACATTGCATTATATTGTCCACTAATCATCCATTTCATCTCATAAAAAGCATCATAGTCATTTTTTGCATAAATCATTCCACATCATCATCAGCATAAATAGAAACCTAAAAATCCATTACATGCAAAGCGTACATCCATCCATAATCATTTCATATATAAACATAATTCATATCATTCTGAGTGTACATCATAAATCATTTCCATATCATTTTTCATATTGCATATTATATATCATATCATTTCAAACCATCATATAGATTGTAGCATTATTACGCATCACATAAATACATCTACATATCATAAAGTCAACAACATAATATAGATTTGTTAGTCATAATCATTGCATAATGCATATACCATTAGAAATAAATGCATCCATAAATACATCATATAACACCATAAACATCATTTCACAACATATAGAAGTAGAATCATCCATACATGCATAAATAAATGGTACACTTCACATCACATCATATCAAAATCATCGACTCATATATATCATCATCGAGTAACTGTCATAATACAAAATAATCAGATCACTATACATGTGTGTCAATCAGTACAAAAAGTCCCATCGAGCTATCAAAAAGGAGCCTATAAGGCACAAAAAGTATCATCTCGATCAAGGTCTACCCCCTGTATGCTACCCTCACTCATGTCACTGTGACCCTCTACTGGTCTGTGATTGGTCTGCTATGAGTACTCTGGGACCCATACTGCTCTGGGTATGTCCTTGTGATAATGCATCTGGTAATACTCGGCCTCTTAGATGACATCCCTATAGGACCGAATGGACACTGTAACCTAAGAGGAGGAGGCTGCCATGCTCTCCAACTGTTGTCTTTGGCCTAGCTCTATGGCTGCCTGTAACTCTGGAATGTGTTTCTACAGTATGGCTTGATCCCTCTTGGCCCTGATCTAATCTCTCTCAGTCTGTGTGTGATCTCTCTCCCCTGTCAAAGTCTACACCTGGGCCTACAGCTGAGCAATCAATGTATCTTAGGGATCCACCTATCCTATTGGCTGCACTGCTGGCTATGCTCATGGAGGTTGTACCTAAGGCTGATCCTCACCCCCAGCCTGTGGTGGTGCACCCGTTGGCACCTGTTGTTGATCCTGCATCTACATGTTAGCCCAATCTGGTTGAAGTGGGGGCCTAGCTGGCTGGTCCTATCGTGCACCATCCCTCCATCCTCATCCTCTCCCTCTTCCTCTCACCCTCCGTGGATCCGGGACTACTCCTAGAATAGTCAAATGAAGGGGAAGCCAGAACCAATCCCTGTATGCCTGTGTCATGCCTGGATCCACAGGCCCCGGATCATAAGTCCATGGCTGAGCCACCAACTGTCTGAAACTATCCATAGCCTCTAAGGCAGTAATGTATTGCCCCTATGAAACCTGTGACATGGTGCAGGAAAATACGACCACATAATCGTTATATGTCCAATCCTGGGGCTCACTGAACTAACACTGCACGTGCCCAAGAAGATATCTCTCGATCATAGTGTCCTCTTGCCCCTGCATGGAGCGGTCCTGATGGGTGTAAGAAATATGATGAGCATCATCAGCCCATCTGGGTAGACCATCGTACAAACACCATATGAATACCTGCATCTCATCTAGGACTCTCCTCCAATAGGGAGTCTTGTGCTCGCCTGTGTGTGTAAAGAACACACCACCTTTGTAGCCATACAAGGGGATCGTCAGGCCCCATCAGAATTGTAACAATCTGTGGCTGAAGGACAACAATGTGCTCCCATGCCCATATGTGGAGTGTCACACCTGTTCCAAGTGCTCTGTCATCGAGGTAGACGTACTTGTGGAGATCCTTCTACAAGGATGCAAGAAGAACCGGCCCCCAGGAAAAATGGATTGGTCTGTCACAAACAATGCGGTCCCAACAGAGTCCCCAACCAGGACTGAAATACTGGCCTCGTCTATCTGGGGCAATGAGACCTAAAATAACCACTGCAACAACCAAGTGGAAGGGAGGTGCTAGGGCCCTGTGTCACTCGAGCTCGATTTGCCCCTCACAAATGACAATTTCCTTTGTGGTGAGGACTCTGTGGCAGGAATCCTACCCCTCATCTATATAAAAAATGACACGCTGACCATGAATCAGAAATCTCAAGATATGCCAAACATCCTCCAAGGTGACGGTGGCCTCGCCAGTAGGAAGGTGGAACAAAGAGGTCTCGCTATGCCATCTCTTAGTAAGCGCTGACATCATCCCAAGGTGGGTGCAAATGGGTGTTGTGTAAGCGATATACCACAATCCCATGTCCCGCAGTCGATCCTGATCTCTGTCACTCAGGTCCCGCAAGTTACCAAATAAATCCTGCAACTTGTGCTCTCAGGAGTAGAGCTCCCTGGCCGCATCCTGCATCAAGAAGGATCATCATGTTAAAAATTTTGAAAAAAAAATTTGGGCATCCAAGAAACCACTCCAACGTGCAATCTGTGAAGGTGTCACACTTTATTTTTATCAAACTATGACACTAGGGCACAAAAGGCCGAAATCGCACCATCGTGGTGCATTTTCCTTCCCATCGATGTAGTTTGCAAAAATTATAGTCACTAGAGCACCATCGCATCGCAATTTAGAAATGACCCTGTGAGCCATGACCTCAGCTTCAGAGTTTTCAAACTCCAAACTCTGTCGCCATGGTGCAATCTCACATAGAGTGGCGCAGTTTGATTTTTGAGCAGCACTATATAGCGTTGTTGCAGAAGGACTGACTTTGAAAGCATTAAATGAACTTTAAAAACAAAAATCAAAGCTCAAGAAAGGATCACTTACCGAAGCCCCAATGTCGAGTGGCTACTAGTAGGTCCGAACTCGGTCAAAGATGTGCATCGGAAGCTATCATTGCGCCATTTCATTAGGAGGTCAGAGATCAAATCTTAAGGTTGCTAGATGGTTGTGTGTGAAAATGAATTGAAAGTGACCCCTCAGAGCCTTTTTAAGCTTGAAAATTAGGGTTTTTTCACCCTGATTGGCTATCCTGCTAGGATTTTGGACCCTTGAGCCTATTTTTGTCTAGTTGAGGCCTGTTTTACATCGTTTTATTGCGTTTAGACACATTTTTGGCCTCTTGGAGCCTTTTCAGACTTGTCGGGCACCTTGTCCTCTTTTTTCATGAGATCACCCAAAAATTGAAATTTTTGTCCAATCTCTCGAGGGGGCAATATATTGGCATGTTTTCTCTCGTCGGACAGTAGTGGGGAAAGATTTTAAAAGAATTTTTTTTGGCTTTGATCGAGATTCTTTATTCTTGGAACCAATGCAACAAATGCATTGCTTCAAAGAGGGACAAAATGTAGACACGTAAAATGTACCAATTGACATTGTGCATCTGATCCTAACTATTAACATCATTTCATCCTGAATCATCCTTCGGTCTAACCATTTAATCAAATGCCCCTATTTGATTAAATTCATCAATATTCCTCTCTTAATTAAGTAAACTAGTTATCTAATTAAGTCACCTCTTCTTGATAATTAAATTAACCATCTTGATCTAATTATCCCTATTTAATTAAATAATTAATTTTATTTGATTAAATCTCTAAAGTCTATCTATTAAATAAAATAAATTAAAACCTTATTTAACTTAATCTAACATCATCTCTTTTAATTAAATAAATCAAAATCTTTATTTAATTAATCTCTTATCACATTCCTCTCATATTTGATTTAAATAAATCCACAAATTTAAGTCAAATAGGTCACATCATCCAATCCCCTTTATTAAATTAATTAACATGGATTAATTTAATCTCATATCATGTCCCATCCTCCATATTTTACGACTTGCACATGAAAGTAGATTTAATTGATTTATTAAATCTCTATTTTCCTCAACAAGGCATCTTTAAGGAATATTCTCTAAGTTTGAATTCAAAAATCCAAGTTGACATATACATCCAACAAGGAATTTACTCTCTCTTACATGTACTTTTCCTTGAGCCAAGTGGCATTTAATGCATTTTTTCTTTCCCTCTTGTATGTCATTTCAAAAAATTCAAAATTCAAAAATAGGCATTTATTGGCACAATCCTCAAAACTTGCACATCCTCCATCCATTCATAGGTTGACAAGTGGCATCTTGCCATTGGATGAATGTTAGTCCCACATTGCTCAATTTTGGACATTCATCCATATTCTCATTCTATAAATAAGAGGCTAAACTCCTCATTTGATCATCCACAAATTAGGAAAAGTTACTATGCTAAAATATTTAGCCATTTCCATCCAATATCATTGAATCATAGCTAGGTTATGCAGGTTTTTCCATTGGATCACTCATCAAGAGTCAATAAAGTGGATCACTCATCAACATTCATCAACATTCATCAAGCTTGCATCATAGGAATTGGGAAAGGGCCAATTTTCACATCAAATTGGCACCAATTCTCCCATGGGATCATAAGTTTTCTAGTTTAATTAGGATTCAATCTATTTTATTGCTTTCTCATTGTGTTCTTCATTGATTTTTTTCTAATTTGAACTTTGTGAATGGATTTCATGGGGAATCCTTGTTCTTGTTTTCAATCTATAATCTAATGTGTTTGTTCTTATTGTTTTGTAGGTATTGGGATTGGGGTTCACACACATCTATTACAATAGGAATTCCTTGTCCTTGGGACCCCAAACCACCACCTTCATAACCTATTTTTTTAGCTATGGCTGCTCCTGAAGTATATGCTTCTTTTGTGGCCTCACTTAAACCATCTTTGGCATGGCTTTGTCCTTGGGACCCCAAAGGACCACCTTCATAACCCATTTTTTCTACTATGACTGCTCCTAAAGTATACGCTTCTTTTGTGGTCTCACTTAAACCAACTTTGGCATGGCTTTGTTCTACTTCTTCCATATCATCATTAGATTCATCATCAATTTATTTTTCTCCAAGTTCATCGGGATGGTCTATATTCCACAATTTGCTAAACTTATGATCTTCTTCATTATCTCCATACTCTATAAGAGCTCTTGGATCACCTAGCTCCTTCCTCATAGACCAAAAGATAGTAATTTTTGATTGTGTCCATTTTTTATCTGTAACTTCCTTCTCTAGAGAATCTAGTATTTTTGCTCTACTAGATGGTTTATGACTCTTTTCATAAAAATTGTTGTACTTCCTAACTTTCTTTCAATGCAATGCCATAATTTCTACTAATAATTGTTTAAAAGAAATTCCATTCTTAGCAACACTTTTCTCCATTTCTATTTTGACCTCATCCCTAAGAATCCTTGTTTCTCAAGTTTTCAAGTAAGGGTTTACTTTGATGTTGAATTCTACTTGCAACATTCTTATTGAGCACAATCATTGATTTAATGGTGTCACATGGATTATACTGCCAGTGACAGCTAGCATGAAAATAAAAAAAATTCAAAAGATTATGTGCCACACTAAATTATTTTCTCTCAAATGTGAACCATCCACATGAAAAAAGTAAAGAAGGAAATAAGGTCTTCTTTTGTTGACCGACAAAGTGTAGTTCATTAGTACTTTGCATCTGCCTTACATATTCCAATGTAAAAACCCTTTCTATCATATGTATTGGAAGTTTGTATGGCTATACTCTTGATCCATAAAATCTTAGCACAATATATTCACCCATTAAGTACCAATCAGCCAATTGTATTTATTTTCCTAGTTGAATGCAATTTCTACATGACATAGGCAATCTAGGCATTGGAATATTTATAATTGCTTGATGCAATGGAGCCAAAAAGTAGTCTACAAAATGACTGTAGTTCCTTCAAGAATCATTCATCCTTATCTCAGTGGTCCATTCATATACTAGATCCATTTTATTTTCCTCAGCATTACTATAGGGTTGAATCTAAAGCTTGTTGGTATGAAACATTCCTCTAAATTTGAATAAAAAAGATAGCACAAGTAGGTTGTGAACCTAAATTTCTTGGTGGAACCTCCTTTAATCATTAAAATAAATTTATGCAGGGATTCTACAATGTGCTCAATAAAATTATATTTGACATGTGGAACACCATAATGGATATTATACACCATTTCAAGGAGGCTTGCACCCACTTCCAAATTCCTATCTAGTTCAAGGAAAAATGCTAGCATTGAGATAGTGTCCTGAATCCATGGTCTAAAAATATCCAAATCATAAGGAGGCTTATGATCACCTTTCAATTTGTTTCTATCCTGAACTATTTTATTTAAGAAAGAAATTTTATCCATTTCATCCACTGCTTCCTAATCACTTGCAAGCTTTTCTAGGTCAATGTGGACATTTCCAAATTCTTCGGTTGTAAACCCAAACACTTTTCCAAGTTCTTCTGCATTAATGGATAATGATTCTTCTTTTCTATCTTTATTAATAATTGCTCTTTTGCTATCATCATAATTTAAGACATAGACCATCATAAATTTTGGGCAAGAGAAGACCTCATGTAACATCATGTGCCCTAATCCAATTACCCATGATGCACTGATACTATTAACTTGCATTTGCTTTGCAACCTTATTCTGAGATGAAAATTTAATTTTTGAGGCACGCCCACCATAGGTTTCAGGATCATAAGTATCATGGTATTCATCAGTGAAACCTGGGGTTTTAAGCAATTTTGCATAATGCATATTTTTATCTGACATTGCTCTAGTGGTATTGGTGGTAGACATGCTGATACAATATGAAATTGTGAATTTCCTATTAGTTCTCCTTAATTTTTCTTAATTCTTAAGCCTCTTAACCCTAAACCTAAACTTCAAAGTTTGACAAAATAAGATTTTAAGAAACGTCAAATGATGAACCGTAGCTGCAGGAATTCTTTCACTTACCTAAATTTTGATTCTTGAAAAGATTAATGCTAATAGTTGTGGAAACTAGGTTACACAAATGGCTTTGTTGGAAGTGGAACTATGGAACCTAGAACATGGTGGTGCACTGCAATGAGCAAATTGAAGACTAAAATCTCCATGTGCACTTACCCTCTCACTTAAACATAAAATCACTTAGAAGTAGAAAGTTCTTTTTTCTTTCAAACATTAAAGTGAATGAAACCAAAAATTCTACGTGTTGCTTTCGGATTACACAATTAGTACATGACTGATAGCATTTAAAATAATCCTTTTATGATTTACTCCTACATTGACAACAAAGTCTAAACCATTGATCTTTGTTAATCTAACAGTTATAGGACTTGATTCCAAAGGTTTAAGTTTGCAAGCCTAGCATTCTATGCATTTCATTCTAGAATGCAGCTACAACCATACATCAAATGTTCATCGAACGGTTGAGTAATTTATGATATAAATAATAAACATGTTTTTTTAAAGTTGCTTTAAACTTTAATGCACTAGGATTGACATTAGAGCCAAGGGACCAATAACTTAACATTGCAAAGGACTTAATAAAATAAATTATAATGTCACATTAATAGAACAACCATTTATTTTATTACAACTGAATTACAATGTCACATTATTACATAGTACAAATACAAATGTAAGCACCAAGCTTCTGCTAGACCACTGGTGACAATATAAATGTAAGACAAATGTGTGTCTAAAAATAAATGCATGGGACTTGTCAGGTTAATAATGCGCTCGCCACTCTGAAAATAAACACATGGGACTTGTCGGGTTAACAATGCACTCTAAAAATAAATGTATGGGGAACAGGGGGCCAATCAAACTGGGCAAAGGGGAGCTATAAAGATACAAAATGCACTTATCCCCTTTGAGAGCCATACTCATGTAGAAGATAAGTGGTTGTAAAATTTCTCCCATGCAGAAGATGCGCTTTGAAAATAAATGCATGGGACTTGCCTAGTAGGCCATGGTGTCTGAAAATAAATGCATGTGGCTTGCTTGGCCAACCATGCTGGGGAACTGGGAGCTGTGAGATAGAAAATGTACTTATCCCCTTTGAGAATCAAAATCATGCAGAAGATGAGGGGTAGTAAAATTTCTCCCATCTTCTACTTGCGGCCTCTATGCACTGGGATAGCACTTATCTTCATTAGAGCTCCTCATCCTAGTTCAAAACCTATCTAAGAAGTCAGGTGAACCAAATCAACTTCTTTCTAATTCTACCCATTCTGAACTTGAAGGAAATTGGTGTTTTATTTTGTAACTACATAACTGGAGGCAAGAGAATTTAGAGTATCCCAAATAATACCACATCATCTTCTTCTTGAATACTTATTAACCCTACAAAATGAAAACCCTTATGACAATTCAAACATTGCACTCAATAGTATAGCCTTTAGCCTTCATTGAATGGTTTCAGTTGTACTCACTATCCTTATTTATGGGCCAATAGTGCTGCTAATAGTGCCACTACCAGCCTAGTTCCTATGTACACCTCACATGTGTCACGTGTGAGGTTGGGTATAGACTATAGTCATAATTGTGATTCGTGGAAACCAA
Organism: Sequoia sempervirens; assembly: GCA_007258455.2. Lineage (NCBI taxonomy): Eukaryota > Viridiplantae > Streptophyta > Pinopsida > Cupressales > Cupressaceae > Sequoia > Sequoia sempervirens. The sequence continues at coordinate 307,868,343 of VDFB02058242.1, read as the reverse complement.
AAAACCAACTTAATCGATTCATGTAACTTAAGCCTTACATTTACAATTTAAATGTTTAATTTGATTGTATGTCTGGACTCTAACAGCCTAGCTACATGCAAACTATACCTCAAGCTGACAAGCTATCAATTGTCAAAATCACCAGTGCCACTCAAATGTTATGAAATTATTACAAATCTTCATCATCTACAATTCTACATCATCTATGATTCTACAGTACATCATGTAGTTTTCAATATAAATCTATCTAATAAATCAATTTGGAGTGGATGTTCATATGGCATTAATCCACATTACCACCCATAGTACTGCAACCACACTTCCTTCAAAAACTAAGATATGGAATTAATGAGTGATGAGTCTTGATCTCGCCACGTGTCCACATCTAATGATTCTAGTGTAATTCTAGAGGTTTCAATTCATAAATCTAGTGCTTCAAAGATTTACTTCTGGAATGCAACTACAGTCGTCCATCAAAAATTCATCCAACAATCATGGTTATATTGATTTGCACTGACATATGGCTATAGCTATGGAATATCCTTCACAAATATGGAAGATTAAATTTTTAAGCCATGGTCCTATGTTCTTCCTAGGCAGTCACTCTTTTAAAACAAACTTTATGCACATGCATATTTTTGCCACTTAAGTTCTATCACTCATCACCAAAATCCTTCAACCCATCAGGTTCATTACCACAATGAGCGATGGGATTTTATCTTGCCACATGTCTGCATCTAACAGTTCTAGTGTTATTCCATAGGTTTCAATTAAGAAATCTAGTGCTTCAGAGATTTACTTCTGGAATGCAACTATAGTCGTCCATCAAAATTTCATCCAATGGTTGTGGTTATATTAATTTGTGTTGACATTTCACCAATAACTTTTTTTTATTAGTTTGAGATTATGCTAATTCACCAAAAAAAAAAATTATGCATTTCAAAATAGTTTTAATTTGTGAATGAATATATTTTTTTGGTTTGAAAAAAAGTTTTAATCGCCAACAAAATTGTTTTCTCTATTTTGAAAATAGGGTTAATTCGCCAATGGAAATATTTTCTTGGTTTGAAAATAGATTTTAATCACCAATGAAAATATTTTATCGGTTTAAATAAATTTTCAATTCACCAGGATTTTCCATAGACTTCTACCGAATAGAAAATATTCGCCAATTGAGATTTTTTTTCTTTCCAAAAAATTAAAAAGTTCGCCACTAAAATTAATATTTTTATCGGGAAGTATACAAGATTCACTAGGATTTTACACCTTCGACGAGGGGGGGGTTCTTAAAGTTATCCCTTCCCATGGTGTTGTAAAAGCTATCTTGTATTGCTCAGATTCTTTAACTACCACTTGGTTGTAGCCTAAAAATCCATCCATCATGGACAATAGCTCAAAAATAGTTACCTTTTGTAATATGGCCTCCATGTTTGGTAGTGGGCAATTATCTTTCAATGATGACACATTCAAGTTTCTAAAATCAACACAAAGCCTAATGTCACCATTCTTCTTTCTGAATGGAACCAAATTCTAAACCCATATTGAGTGTTTGATGGGCTTGATAATCTAAGCATCTCTCAATTTTATGAGTTCCTCTTGCATTTTATGTTGCAATGTGGGGTTTATTGGTCTTTTCTTTTTCCTAAATGGTTTTACATCTAGCTACAAAGGTACCTCATGTTGAAACAACTCTTCTCTATATTCCTTCAAGTCTATATGCCTTTAAGTCACAATGATACCATGCAAACACATGTCTATACTTTCACAACAATGCAGTCAACATGGTTTTGATATGAGGCTTCATTTTTTTCCCAATGTATATATACCTTCTTTGGAGCATTTTCTGTACCAAGATTCACTTCTTCGAAATCCTCTTTATGAGTGGATTTTTTCTTAGCATTTCTTTTGTTTGGAACATCAAAAACCTTCTCTAAGGTAACTAGCCCCTTTTGGATTTAATTAGTTTTCAATTGAATTATCTCATTTCCAATCATGTTTCCTTGCCATCCACTTCTTCTACAAAAGCCCCAAAGTCAATTTCTTGACCTTCATATTCATCTACACACTGCAAGAACCTTAAAATGTCATCATCATCGTTAAAAACTTGTCAGTTCTTTATTTTATCAGGAATTGAAGGCCTAATCTGCACTTCAACTTTTGAATGCCAAAAAAAGTAATGTCATCAGGCCGTAGTGCAATATTGGCAAGTAAATATGCCACCTGATTATTACTCCTATCCAAACATTCAATACCAAATGCATCAAATTGTTTAATTAAATCCCAAAAAAAACTTCTATATTGTCTTAGCCTATAATTTTTTGATGCATATCTTGACCTAACTTGAGAAACATGTTTCGAATCTCCTATAACCCTTAAATTTTTAATTCCATGTTTAAGCTAGTCTCAATCCTAATAGTAAAGCTTCATACTTAGCTATGTTATTTGTGCATGCAAATAACAATGAAAATGAAAACTTAAAATTTTTACCACTAGGGGAAATATGTATCACCCCTACACCAGCTCCTTTTAACCAAACACCATCAAAACACATGCTCCATAAGTCATCATTATTTACTTGTTGTAATACTTATTTCTCAAGGGGTGCAACTATTTTTCTTCATTCTCTTGTAACTCTTCAACACTGAAGTTATCCATAATGGTATCTATAAAGTAATTATTTTCTTCTTGTTCCACAAATTCAATCATATGTGGGGCTCTTGGCTACCTCACAAGCTTAATGTCTTTTTCCTCAATTGGGAATGTGGAAAAATGCATGTCACACTGCATGTTACCTCCCATGGAGGCACTCCACTTTCTTGAAAATAACATACCATATTTTGGTGGGATGTCCAACACAAGTATGCTCATAAAAAACTCCTTTTCTAGAAAAATAACCAAGCTATATGGGACATCCTTAATCACTCCTATGACAAGGATCTCTCTTGAATCAATGGCATAACATTTTCCATAGGAATAATTAATTTTCAAGCCCATTTCTTTCATTATCTCCACTGAAATGGTGTTAGATGAAGCTCCTGAATCAATCATGTAGTTCTTTAGAAGCTTACCATCGAAAATCAAAGTTACATAAAATGGATCAATATTTCTTGGAAAAACTATGATAGTACTGCCCAAATAAATATAAGGGATATCACCAAAATCTCCCTCCATTACCTCTTCACTTTATTTCCACTCACTTTAGGCTGAGTAGTCGCCCTTTTATCATCATACACCTTAGTGTAACCATTGATAAGGGCCACTACCTTCTTCTTATGTTCATCAATTATCATCATCTCCATTAAAGGAATTGTCACCTTGAAGAAACTGAAACATGTCAACTAGATTATACTTGTTCAATTCATAGGGGACTACACTTTGTTCTTCAATCTGGACCAGTGTTGTTCACATTTATTTTCAACCTCCTTGTTTCTTCTCTTGATCTAAATTTGACTTCTGATTTTTTTCTTTAAGAATTAGAGAAATAAAACCATCACTTTTCTTGGTTCCATTATCTTTCTTGACCCAAATCTTGGTCCCTTTATTCTCCTTGGCTCTGATCTCTCCTTTAAACTTGACCAATTATTTTGTTTTAGTTCCTTGTTTTTCTGCATTTTCCTCCTTTATGAACATACTGGTCGGTTTTCCTTGGTCATAGTTCACAATTCTATTCCAAAAATTATGAGTATTCCTTGCTTGTGCAACCAATGCTATTGTCAGTTTTTTATATTCCTCATCAAATGGTATTATTAGGGACACATTCATTTCATCTATTTCCATAGCACAAACATTATTTTCAATATCTTTATCTTCATCAAGAAAAAATTATTGATGATAAGCATCTAATTTATACCTTTGGTAGTCAACATCCACTTCATGTGACTCTTCTTCTGAAAAACACTCTTCATCAACAAAATTTTATCTATTCATAAGCACAAATACTTCCTCATTGTTCTCTTGAAATTTCTCATAGTCATCTGACTAATTTTGTTCTTCTTCAAAATATTTTGCTAATGAGCATGTTTGAGAGGCATGTGGTAGTTGGAAAACAACACACCAAGTTGTTTCATCAACAATTTTCACAAAGTTTTATTATAAAGGATCAGGGGGAACCTTTCCTTGTGTGTTCTTCTGATTGTTTTGAATTGGATTCCCATTATATTTCCAATTTGTATTATAAGGATGGTCTTGCAACCTAGGATGTCTTTCATTTTTCTAAACATTTGGCTTGTCATTTGTAAGCACTATATCTTTTCTTGCAAGTCTATAACTGATGTCTTTCACAGAACTTGCAACCTCATCAATCTTATCCTAAAGAGAAGATCCTTTCTCTGTAGAGTGCTTGTCTTCTTTCCGCAGGTTCTTCAAGATCTTAACATCATTTCTTCTCCCATCTTTGCCTGATGCTCTTCTATTATTTTCAATATGGAATGCCATTTTGAATGCTTCTCTCAAGCTTTGAGGATTATTATCTCACAAAAGATAACTCATTTTTCAATCAAATGGAATACAATAGTTGATCAGACACACATTTTCACTGAGCCTCAAGTCAATAAGCAATCTATTCATGGCATTTTGAAACCTTATATTGAAGTCAACAATCATCTCATTAGAACCTTTAGAGATGTTATTGAATTCGTTAAGCAAGAACCTTGAATTATTCTTATCCATGTATTTCTCTCTAAACACCCTCTTAAATTCCTCCCAAGAACCAATACTCTCTGCTAGTAAAGACCTATACCATTCCTTGGCATCCTCATTTAGTGAATTCATGAAAATATTCATCATAACATCTTCAACCTCCACCTAAAAATCATCCATGATGTTAACAAATGATTTTAGGTGATCTTCACCACTTATTGCATTATTCCCAAAGAACTTAACAAAATTAGCCTTGATATCATCAAGAAACTAATTTAGGTAGCCAAGTATCCTAGTACAAAGCATAATTTTCGGTATCTATCCAATTGCATTGGTATTTTGGTGATTCAATCTCCTTGATCATTATTGGTTCACCATCATCTTAATCACTAGCTTGTTTATTTCCTTTCCCATTTCCACCTCCACCACTAAAAATGTTTCAACTTACACCTCCAAATTAGGTATTTTTATTCTTGCTACCTCCTTGACCTCCACCACCTAAACCACCAGAGATATTTCCATCTGATTTAGTATTGTGTGACTAGGGATAAAGAATAGTATGACTAGAGCTTGATGTTCTTGGGTTTGGGATGGAAGTTTTTAGGAAAGCAATTTTTCTCTCCATTTCTACATTAGTAGCAACAATTTCCATTTTACTCAATTCTTGTTCAACTTTTCATTGGCTAGTTGTAACCTTAATAATTTAGGGCTAGGAGCTACATTTGATGGAATAGATTTAGCTTCAACATTTTTGGTGGATATATTAGTGCATGAAGTATTTGTATTAGTATTTGGGATGGGTTTCTTACATTGGCCCATAGGTTTCTTTGCATGGTCAATAGGTTGGGATTTCTTAACAACAACAGAGGGATCTGAGACTATAGTGGCTATGACAGAACTAGTGTAAGTGCTTGTTGCAAAGGTTCCCATAGGAATAGTCACTTTAGGAGGATCAAGGGTTTCCCTAACAATGGTTTTAGAAGGATATTTAGGAGCTTTTTCTTCTCTTAATGTTTCTCTCATTTTATCAACCCTCTTTCTTAAGGAATCTCTATCTAGCAACTCCCTTTCTTGTCTTATTCCCAACTCCTTGATTCTAAGCTCTTATTATTGCAAGGCTTACAAATCCTTGTTTATGTCACCTTCATCTTCTAAAATGACATCAAACTCACTAGGCTCTGAAGTATAATTGGTGAGGTTCATTGGTTCTTTCTCAAAGGAATGGTGTGAAGCTCTAGTATATGATCTTACTTGGGGGATGAAATTATCATCATTGAATTTGGTGCTACCCCTAGGATTTACCCTTCTGGTTGGGGACTCACCATCCTTATCCTAGAATCTCTATAGCTCTTCTTCCTTTCATGTTAAAGGATTATGGTCAAGATGACCCGTAATAGTAAGAGGTTCATTTACAATATGATTTTCCTCATTATTAGAGAGCATTCCATAATCAAACACTTCTTCTTTAACATTTTCATTTAAAATTTCAGATGTGTGGTCAATATTTACTATGGACTTACTTGCTTCAACACTTTTCACAATCCATGATGACTTCATGCTCTTTGATGGCTTAGACTCCAGCTTTTTCTCATGATGCTTCTCATATCTAGTTCATGGTTCCTCTCATGGCTTAAAAATGCTTCTTAGATTTTTTATTCTCCCTCCTTTGAGAATTTATCTTTTCACTAGCACAAGAAACTTTAGAGTCACCACCCACTCTATGGGAAATGAAAATATATCAAGATTTTGAGAAGCACTCACAATTTTAGAGAAGAATTTCAACATAACCTGACAAGAAACAAAATTTTGAACCAAGATTTGACTTACAGAAACTAGATTCAACCTATGATGAAAATTTGCACAAATTGTCCTTCAAAAAATGAATAACAATGAAAATAATTGACTCTGACTATACCAAATCTGACCTAGAGACTTTGGACACTAGAATTATCCCCAGAAAAGTCACCAATATATTGGTGTTTTTTAATGAACCAAACTTGATCTCATCAACTACCTATGAATTTTCCAAATTCAATAGTTGATAATTGTGAGGACTGGCTAATGAGTAGGTGAAATCTTGTTAGGCTTTCCCTCTACACTTCAAGCTCTGCAAGACTTGAGAGGGTGATCCCTACAATGTATCTTATGATATTCATGTACTAATTATCAAATACATTATTGTAATAGATACATTATCATACAATTGCAAATTAGATGAAATCATTCAAGAATGTGGAAAACTCTTTAACAAATAATCACCTAAAGTAGAGAATGGGTAACTTCACATGAAACTTTAAACAATTTAGAGTGAATGAATGATATTCTTTATGAATTTTTCTTTGAATGATAGGGTTGACTCGTTGACTTCAAAATTAACTAAAGTGATGGAACAATGCCTTATCTAAGGGTGATGAACTCAAATTTGAAACAGAATAAAATATAACAGTAACCCTTAGCATTCTAGACTATTATAATATTACATTATAGTAAAATGACTCTAATATTCCAAAACAAAGACTACTTATCAAATCCTTATATCTAGTCACATGAACCCATGAATTTGTCAGAGAAATTTAATTAGTTCCATGAATTAATGCAAAGAAAAAATCATACATTCACTTGAAACATAAATGAACGCCAATCAAAATATCCTTGATCATTTCATTGATAATTTGTATGAAAAATACATAAGGATAGAATTTTCTTTAGAATCTATAATTTCTCATTCAAATGCTAGTGTTTTTTACTACATTATTCCTATTAGAGAATTCAAATTCAAACCTAAGACTCAATTCTAATTCCATTTATATATGCTTGAATTACAAAACTCTTTACATGAGATCAAAACTCTATCAACCAAAGACCTCTACAATTGGCCTGGAATTCCCTTTTATAAGCCTGTATAGGAGAAAATTTGTACCCCTCTTGGAAATTCCAATTTTACACCCTGTACCTTAGACAAATTAAATCCAACCAAGAAATTCCACATCCTCATTCCATACCCCATCCACTTGGTGCTTGTTTTTAGTGTCAATGGGGGGAATCTCTATTGGGGACACGTGCATGGTGTATGAATGTTTGTGCAGCGTGCTGTCATCCTGATAGGATTCTTGCCTCTAGAATATGTAGAGGCATCATGTTCTCCATTGGAAATGAAAGGTAATTCCCTTACACCTTCCTCTCGACCTTTGAATTGTTCTTTCCATCTCAAACCTTCTTCAAATGACTATCTTTCACTTTCATCCCATCTTCTTCACACATTTTTAGATCTTCTTGGTAATTCTTGAGCATCTACACACCAATTCAATCCTCTCCCCATTCTCTACTCTTGCAAATTCAAGCTACTTGTTGCACTATAGGCTTCATGATTCCAACAATCACAACATTCTTCACATCTACCATAGAAGCTGCAACTTGGTGTCTTGTAGGACTGCTTTCAACATTGTTGCGGCTATGTCGACTCTACCATAGTTGTGTACTTGCATTCCTCTCTCATTGGCATTGAGTTCCTTTGGTCGAGGGTGGTAACGCTTTCATATTACTACTTTGTTGTTAGATTTGAGTAGCATAGTGTCTCTCATAATGCTTGATTTCTTTTATGTTCTAGTATTATTTCCTTTATCATTTTTCTACTTATCTATCTATCTGGCTATCTGTGGAGGTGGAAATACCAAAGTGAGGGTTTGAATACTACAAACCCCTATGCAACCCAAACATTTTTTCCCTCTTGGTTGTGTGTAGGTATGCATTCGTGTGAAGTTTTTTGAAGAACTAGACCCTTCATGAGTTCATTTCCATCACCTTCATTCTTGTAGTTTCTTTATCATATTTTCTATTATTTTAGTCATTTTTTATTTATCATTTTAGTTATCACTTCAAACATAAATTTCTAAGATGTTAGCAGGTTCATTGTACCTTTAACTTTTCTTTTTCACTTTCTTTTGATATGGATGCCAATGCACCTATGAGACACTAGCTCACCATGCTATCATCCCTGATCTACACTATTGTCCTCTAGTAGAGAGCTATATAAGGTACAATTTGGGTTCCATAAGCCTACAAATTTGGCCCCATTAAAACTCCCAAGTTAGTAGAGTAATAGAAGCACTAAGAGTGCTCTTCATTCTCTATCCTTGACATTAAAAACTTGTCCAATTTGAGGTAGATCAAGGCAGCCTTATGCTCTCGGCTCTCTGTGATCTAGAGCCTTGGTGTGATTGATCCTCCTCGTCTACATTTTGGTGAACCTGAAATGAACCATTTTGGTCCCATTTAGTAGTGTTGAAAGACCCTTTCCTCATATCCTAGGAGTGTTATGGGTGTGAGTGTTGTGAGGCTCATATCCTTGCATCCCAACCTACTACCCCTAGTGGTGTAGCTTGAAGGTTCCATAAGCATCGCATAATGAAACCTTGAGTGGGTCATCATCTAAACTATGAAACCCTTGGGGGCTCCCGTGAAAGCTTTGTTTAGTGTACGTAGAAATAACATCCTTTTTACATCTACCCATCCCATTTGTGCAACCTATGAGTGGATCTCCTACCATAACTTTCACCTTACAATATTTTGTCGATGAATTATAATAGTGTATAGGAGCGAATTTTCATCTCTTATGAAAATTAGAATTTTACCCCTCCTCACTTTAGAAAACCAAATTTGAAGGCTGAATTCCACATAAGTCCGCTACCTTCATTCCACTTGGTGTCTGCTTTATGTGTCGATAGAGGAATAATTATTAGGGATGCCCACGTGATGCGCAGATGTCCACATGACATGCTTATGTCCCTGGAAGATTCTTGCGTCAAAAGCCTATAGAGGAATTACACTTCCCATTGGAGGTTGATTTGTAATGCCATCCTCAACTAACCAACCCAAATATGCTCATTTTCTTCATTCTCTTCTTCAAATTCACTCCTTCTTCATTCATTTCATCTTCTTCACAAGCTCAAGCATCCTTCTAAGCACTCAACTTGATCATTCTCCAAGCATTCTTGCATCCATCACTCCCAAGTAGCATTGTGCACTCCATAGCATAAACAACAACACTTTTTCAACTCCTTATAGCAAGTGTGGAACAAACACCATTGTAATAGAGGTTTGAGTCCTCTCATTTTATCCTCCATTAGCTAGTGAGCTTTTGGTGGAGGTGGTAAGCTTTCTACTCCTCTCCTCTATGATTTGGTTGAGTAGCATAAACTTTTTTGTAGTGCTTTTGTGTTCTTTACTTAATTTCCTTCTTTATCATATATTTCTCCATTGTTGCAAACTTGGTTGTCCATGGAGGTGGAAACACCAAAATGGGGGTTTGACTGAGGCAGGCCCCTATACAATCACCCACCAATTTTCCTCTTGTGTGCAAGTGGACATGCTTCTTGGAGCTAGCTGGTGAACATGTTTCTTTGTGAGATCATTCTTGTCACCCTATCCTTAATCCATTTACTTTATCACATTCATTTATACATTTCTTATTTCATAGTGTTATTTTGTTCTCCTAAAACCATTAGCTAGGTCTTTAGTCTATTTTCTTATGTTTAACCTTGTCTCTTTAGTCCTTTGGTCATATGGATTCCAGTACACCTATGAGATGCAACATGCCATGCTATTTTCCAGGAACTGTGCTTTCATGCTTGAGCAGAGAGCTACCTGAGGCACAGTGTCAAACCTGAAAATTGGCTAACCTAGCCCCATTTTGTGTTTCAGGTCAGCAAAGTGATTGAAGGACCTTATAGTCCTCATCATTCTCATCTCGCATCTCCTAATACCCCTTTAAGTTGAGGTAAGTTAGGGAAGCCTTCCACTCTTGGCTCTCCATGACCTGGGCCCTTGAATATGGTTGGTCCCCCTCTCTTTCATTTTTGGTGAACCTAAAGTGAACCATTTTGGTTCCATTCTACGATACTGAAAGTTCCTTTGCTTGTATCCTAGGAGTGTTTTAGGTGTGAGTGTTGTGAGGGCTCTTACTTACAACCCAACCTGTGACCCCTAGTAGGCATAGTTGGAAGGTTCTAAAGGTGTTGCGCAACAAAACCTTAATTAGGTCATTGTCTTATCCTTTAACCTTTAGGGACTATGAGAAAGCATCATCTAGTGTGCGCAATGGCCTCTTTCCTACATCAACCTATCCCATATGTGCAGCCTGTGAATAGTGGTACTAGTATAACCTTCACTTCACGGGACTTACCAATGGGTTTTAATAGGGAACCATCTCCTCTCTACATCCCTGTGAGAATCAACGGAAACATCATAGTAGGTGTTCTTGTCGATCTAACATCTTAAGTAAATATTATAACTAAGTTGATCATGCTAATCAAATTCTTGCATAAATATGGGCACGATGCACCTATGAGCACCATCTGCATGCATGACAAACTTTTTGTGCCCCCTTTGGGTAGTATTGTCATGTCGGTCTTGGTTGGGCCTAAATCCATGAAGCATTTGTTCCACATAATCTCTGGGTTTGAACTCTTTAAAGTGAAGCTAGGTATCCCTTGGTTAGTGGCTATGAATGTCATACCCTCGGTCATACATAAATGTTAAAAAATTTTATCCATGGGGGTTCCATGCATGTGATTCATGACACCAGTTATAAAACACTAGTTGCCCATGGTAGCTACTCCTTGGATTACTCTTGGCATATGCCCATTGTTCCTCTCCTACCTAGGATAGACCTCCTCCACCAAATGTATCAGAATTATAAGAAAGGGCACCTAAGGCAGAAAGTGAGATACCCTCTGTCACCTTATGTTGCTTTACATAGGGCTTGCCTAAAAGCTGACAGTGATGCTGCCAAGGCATGTAGGAGGGAAGAAGAGAAGTGGTCTCAGGATCCTCCTTCTTCCTCTTTCACTCTTCAGCTTGATGCTTCCTCTCACCCCACTGAGGCACCATTAGATTCTATTTTGCATTTGGAAGAGAATCCTATGGTGCCTGCTTGGTGAAAGCCCAAGTGTCTCGTGTTTGAACTTCTTGTTCTTCCCATGGAGCCTAGGCTCATTCGGTATAACAAGAAGAAAGGTCCCCATGGAGAGTCCTCTTCATCTCGACCTCCATAGCCTCCCTACTACTTTTGCTCCTAAAGTAGTGAATGGGAAGAGGCCCGCTACTAAGGTACTTGAGTCGACTCCCCCTGTTGTTTCTCAACCTGCTCCTCCTGCTCCCGTTCAGGAGTCTATTCCTTTGTTAGAAACAATTGTAGTGGACACTCCCATGGCTGAGAGAGCTTCCATTCCTTCACAACCCTAGCCTCCGAGTTCAAAGAGTCACAAAAATTTCCTTGCGCGTGGTGTAAGCAGAAAAAGGCTTTCATAGTTGGACGCCACCTTACAAAGGAAAGAAGAGGAGATGAGTGCCCTTGTATCAAGGCCTCATGTCATGTCCTCCACTCTCCTCCTCTCTACTTTCATTCAAAGCATCTTTTTATCACTTTTGGCTTCTGTTGTGAGTGTGAATGCACCTTACTCCAAAATGGTGCAGGTGTTCATCACTTCCTCATGGGAGTTGCCTCTATTGATGTTCCTTCCGAATGTCTCACCTTTCCCAAAAACCATAGAAATTATCAACACTTCATTCATATCTACTTTGGTTCTCTCCTCCTCTTCCTATGCACTTATTGCCTCATCTGTGGGTAGTTCACATCCTTTGATGAAGTAGAAGGTAGAGAGTGGTCCTTCTAGCAATAGAGGACGTAAGAGGAGCCCACCTTCTCTGAAAGGTGGTCTTGCACTAACTTGTTCTGTCCTAGTAACATAACTAGTCCCAACTTCTCTTGAGTTCATCACTGCACCCGACTCACTCGACAAGCGTAGTGGTGAATCTCAAGTGCAACCTTCTCCATCCATTGAGGTAAAATATGGCACTCTTGTAAAGTGCATGTTTAACTCTTTGGATGAGATTCCAGCCTTGTCAGCGATCTTCACAAAATCAATGACCTTAGCTCCACAAGAGCTTGGTGGAGAGGACCTTGTAGGGCCCTCTTCCTTATCCCTTGTTGCGGGAGAGTCTGACGCTCCTCCTTTTAACTTTCTACCACTTGAAGATCTTCCTGCTTCCCCTTACAATGATCTAGAGTGGGAAGCAAACAACCTCTTGGTCGATCAATGTTAGGGGGAGGCCCCTTCTTTTCTCTTTAGATTAGATGTGTGTGTGTCTGTTTTGTGATGTGTTCCCCTGTATTCATGCTATGTGTGCCTGGATGACCCTCGTCACCCCTATTGGTGCTTGGATATAGGTGTGGTTTTTTTTTGGTAAACCTTCTTCTATTTGTATCATCATTCTTCCATGTTTGTGACTTGATTTTTGATAAAATT
>VDFB02058242.1:307653470-307855299 GCA_007258455.2 Sequoia sempervirens | reverse complement strand
AAAATTTGATTGTCAACACCTTACGCCCCTTTAAACCCCAAAGCTTGGTGTAGAATCAATCCAATCATATCCTTCAATCATTCTCATCTTCAGTCCAATCCTCATCTGAGCTTTAATCTTATCCCAATCTGAGCTTAACCAAACCCCTAATCTGAGCTTTTGTCCATCTGTAGTCCAAATCTTTGGATATCGAATCAAATCTTAAGATCCTTCTCTCCATCTCGCATATCAATCTTCTCCTCATCTATTCAGTCTCATACAAATCACCTAATCAAATCCTTGGTCTTGTCCCCAGTCTCGTTACCAGCCTTGACCCATCATCATCATCATCATCCATTAGTATCCTTCCCTATCCCTTTGGTGTTGTTTTGGGATGTATCCTTCCCTCATCAACAACACTTTTATCATCATCATCGGGAGGTATTCTTCCCTATCCTTTAGTGGTGTTTTGGGATGTATCCTTCCCTATCCTCATGTTGTTTCAGGATCCTTCATTCCCTCATTGACAACACTCCATCCATCATCAACCCATTTTGGCTTGTACCTTGACTGGGGCACCATCACCTTTTGTCCTCAAATCCATTTGTGCTTCATCCATCTCCTCTCGCTTCTCTTACTCTCTTACCCATCACCTTGCATCATCTTCCTCATCTCCCCTTACATCACATCATCTATTTCGAGAGCACACACGTGTTCTCTTTAACCCACATGTCCTCTCAAGGGGGCATCCTCAATCCCTACTCCTCATCTTCACCCCCATCGTCTTTCTTCCTAGTCATCCCCTTGATGACTAGGGCATCTTTTCCAATCTAACCATATTCTTCTAGGTTCTATATTTTAATATTCTTTGAATGATGCTACTTCATAGCACCATCTCAAAGAGGGGCAAAATGTAGACATCCAAATTTGGACACTTAATTTATCCAAATTTATCACTTTTCATCTAAACATCCTCTTATCCAAGTTAATTAAGTAATATTACTATTATTTAATTAATACCCTTAATTCTGCCAAATCCCTAAGGTATTTAATTAATAATTAAATACTTTACTCTCCTCTTTCATCAAATAAATTAAATAAATAATACATTTATTTAAATTCCTCACATGTCATTTTCATCTAATCCTAATCCATCTCCTAATTTCTTCATTAGGGATGTGCACATGCCTAATCCTTGATTAGGATGTGTCACATCCTCCAACTTTTGCAAGTTGGCTTCTAATCCTCATTTATCTTCTAATTACTGATTAATTAAGCTTAATCATTACCTTGGTCAACTCTCCATCCCCCAAAGAATTTTTAATTCCTTTTTTATTCCTCCAAGAATCCCCTTTTCCCATGCATCTTCTAGAACCTTTGACTTGTCACATCAAGTCACATGTGACAAACTCCCACCTTTTGGGAACATTGTCTTATCCACCAGATTCTTCCAATCATTGTGAATTTTTAATTCACTTTTATTCACCCAAGATTCTTCCCATCTCCCAATGTACTTGCAAGGTACTTGTCCTTCCTCCACCTCATGTACCTTTTGGACACCTCACCTCCACCTCATATCCCCTTAGCCACTTCACCATCCACATGTCAAGATGTGAGGGCTTGTGGGTTCTCAACCCACCATAGCCCTTCATCTTGACCTTGTTGGATCAATCTTGACCGTTGAATTCTCTAGAGAATTCAAATTCTCCTATAAATACCCCCTCCTCAAGGGCATTTTCAACACTTTGGATTTTCATAACTACATGTTGCCAATTTGCACTTTCAATCCTTTTTCCATCATCTAGCTATCTCTTTTAGTCATTTTGCACATTCAATCTTGCATTTAGCCACTCAAGAAATCATCTAAGGAGCACATAAAATCATCCCAAGCAAGGGCCAATCAAGGAGACATCAACAGCAAGGAAGGTGAAATCGTTTGCATTTTGTCTTATCCATTTTCTTTCTTGTTATATCACTCTTTTGGCTAATCTTGAGGTGTCCTTAGTTTTTTATCACTTGCATTTTTAAGTTATTTTGCACGTTAGAGTAGGATAAAATTCTTAGGATCACAATATGATAAAGAAGGAAATGAAGTAAAGAACAAAAAAGAACTACAAAACAATGTTATGCTACTCAACCAATTCATAGAGGAGAGGAGTAGAAAGGTTACCACCTCCACCAAGAGCTCACTAGCTAATGGAGGAGAAAATGAAAGGACTCAAGCCTCTATTGTAATGGTGTTTGTTCAACACTTTCTCTACAGATTTGATAGAGTGTTGTTGTTGTTGCTATGGAGTGCAAAATGCTACTTGAGAGTGATGGATGCAAGAATTCTTGGAGAGTGATCAATTTGAGTGCTTAGAAGGATGCTTGAGCTTGTGAAGAAGATGAAATGCATGAAGGAGTGAATTTGAAGAAGAGAATGAAGAAAATGACCATATTCGGGTCGGTTAGTCGAGGAGGGTGTTACAAATAAACCTCCAATAGGAAGTGTAATGCCTTTGTAGACTCTACACATAGGAATCTACTAGGGATGTAAGTGTGTTGTGCAGAAATTTGCATTCCACACGGGCATCCCCCCAGTTATTTCTCTACTGACACACAAAATGGATGCCAAGTGGAATGAAGACATTAGGTTTATGTGGAATTTAGCCTTTGAATTTGGTTTTCTAAAGTGAGAAAGGGTAAAAAGGGAATTTTCATAAGGAGTCCAAATTCACTCCTATACATTTTTCCCCCACTTTAGCGAGCACAAAAATTCATGAGTGCTTCAGTAAAGTAGATCAGACAAGTACTAGAGTTAGAAATGTATACCTGAACCATCAAGGAAGCAGACCATGATCTTGAAAACTCGAGAGTGCAAGACAAGAAAAGGACTTCATATCCCCGCAAAACTATGAAGTTGAAGAATGAAAGTTCCTTAAAGGCCTGCAAACCTATAAGGAGGCAACCCCCAAGATCCCTCACATGAAGGAAGCCCCAAGAAGTAAGCACCTCACAGACTCGCAAACCTACAAGGAAGGTGTCCCCCATGATCTCTCACATGGAGGATACCCAGAAAAGTGCCTTACAAAACCACAGAACTGGAAGGAGGCATCCCCTAAGATATCTCACATGAAGGAAGCCAAGAAAGTTCCCTATAGACCCACAGACCTGCAAGGAAGGTCTCCTCCAAGATCTCTCACATGAAGGAAAACCAAAGAAAAAGTTCCCTACAGACTTGCAAACCAACAGAGGATCCAACCCCAAGATCTCTTGCATGGAGGAAGCTCAAAAGAAGTGTCCTATAGGTCTGAAAACCTGTAGGTAGGTATCCCCCAAGATCTCTCACATGGAGGAAACAAAAGGAAGGGGACTTCGTAGAGTCGAAAAGTGGCTTCACAGGCATACCTGTAAAGCAACATGTTTACCCACATATAGAACATGTCAAAAGGAGGCTATGTAGGCAAGTAAGCAGATAGTAACAAAATTCATCAACAAGTTGGAAGACTTTCAAAGGGGTCCCTCGGGAGCCTGGTGTAAAGAAGGGGTCACTTAAAGAATGCACTACTCAAAAGTACAAAAGAGATGTTTCATTCTCAAATTGATTCATCATCAAGGAATCCTTTTGAAAGATGTTCACTTCATGAAGGATTTCGAAAGGGGGAATATGCCCCCACGCGAGGGGAAGATCAAAGCTATTCCCACTTCAAAGGAAGGTTCTCAAGTTCTTTCTTTATGAACCCATGATGAAGGAAACACGTTCCATTAGGGTTTCTAGTCAAGAATGCAATTCTTGAAAAGAATTTTCTAAAGATTCTTGAGATAATATTCATTGGAAATGAATACATTTTCTAAAACTTAAAGTGTTGAAGAAGTGGTGTTGTCACACATGAGGGACAACTCAAGAAAAGAATAGAGAAAGAAAAAGGAAAAGAAAAATAGAAAGGATTATATGAACAAAGGGCACAAGGGTAGCATAATATTTCAGAGTTAGAATTGCACAAAAATATATATATGTTTAGTAATAGTATATAAAATGAATTTTCATCAACAACCTACTATATTAGACCATGTGAAGAATGCATAAGAAGACAAAGTAAAAATAAAAAATTGGGTCAACATGGAAGGGCAGCCTAAATGCCCCCAATGCTTTGCATCATCCCTAATTTATCAAAAATCAAGTCACAAACATGGAAGAATGATGATACAAATAGAAGAAGGTTTACCAAACAAAAACCACACCTATATCCAAGCACCAATAGGGGTGACGAGGGTCATCTAGGCACACATAGCATGAATACAGGGGAACACATAACAAAACACACACACACACATCTAATCTAAAGAGAAAAGAAGGGGCCTCCGCCTAACAGTGATCGACCAAGAGGTTGTTTTCTTCCCACTCTAGATCATTGTAAGGGGAAGCAAGAAGAGCTTCAAGTGGTAGAAAGTTAAAAGGAGGAGCATCAGACCCTCCCGCAACAAGGGATAAGGAAGAGGGCCCTACAAGGTCCTCTCCGCCAAGCTCTTGTGGAGCTAAGGTCATTGATTTCGTGAAGATCGCTGACAAGGCTGGAACCTCATCCAAAGAGTTAAACATGCACTTTACAGGAGTGCCATATTTTACCTCAATGGATGGAGAAGGTTGCACTTGAGATTCACTGCTACGCTTGTCGAGTGAGTTGGGTGCAGTGATGAACTCAAGAGAAGTTGGGACTAGTTATGTTACTAGGACAGAACAAGTTAGTGCAAGACCACCTTTCAGAGAAGGTGGGATCCTCTTACATCCTCTATTGCTAGAAGGACCACTCTCTACCTTCTACTTCATCAAAGGATGTGAACTACCCACAGATGAGGCAATAAGTGCATAGGAAGAGGAGGAGGAGAGAACCAAAGTAGATATGAACGAAGTGTTGATCATTTCTATGGGTTTTGGGAAAGGTGGGACATCTAGAAGGGACATCAATAGAGGCAGCTCCACTGAGGGAGCGATGAATACCTACACCATTTTGGGGTAAGGTGCATTCACACTCACAACAGAAGCTAGAAGTGATACAAAGATGGTTTGAATGAAAGTAGAGGGGAGGAGATAGGAGGACACGACATGAGGCCTTGATACAGGGGTGCTCATCTCCTCTTCCTTCCTCTGTAAGGTGGCTTTCTCAACTATGAGAGCCTTTTTCCAATGCTTGCACTCACGTGCAAGGAAATTTTTGTGACTCTTTGAACTAGAGACCAGGGTTGTGAAGGAATGGAAGGCTCATGCTCAGCCATGGGAGTGTCCACTACAATTGTTTCTAACAAAGGAATAGACTCTTGAATGGGAGCAGGAGGAGTAGGTTGAGAAACAACATGGGGAATTGACTCAAGTACCTTAGTAGTGGGCCTCTTCCCATTCACTACTTTAGGAGCATAAGTAGTAGGGAGGCTATGGAGGTTGAGATGAAGAGGACTCTCCATGGGGACCTTTCTTCTTGTTATACCGAATGAGCCTATGCTCCATGGGAAGAACAAGAAGTTCAAACACGAGACACTTGGGCTTTCACCAAGCAGGCACCATAGGATTCTCTTCCAAATGCAAAATAGAATCTAATGGTGCCTCAGCAGGGTGAGAGGAAGCATCAGGCTGAAGAGTGAAAGAGGAAGGAGGATCCTGAGACCACTTCTCTTCTTCCCTCCTACATGCCTTGGCAGCATCACTGTCAGCTTTTAGGAAAGCCCTATGTAAAGCAACATAAGGCGACAGAGGGTATCTCACTTTCTGCCTTAGGTGCCCTTTCTTATAATTCTGATACGTTTGGTGGAGGAGGTCTATCCTAGGTAGGAGAGGAACAATGGGCATATGCCAAGAGTAATCCAAGGAGTAGCTACCATGAGCAACTAGTGTTTTATAACTGGTGTCATGAATCACATGCATGGAACCCCCATTGATAAAATTTAAACATTTATGTATGACCGAGGGTATGAAATTCATAGCCACTAACCAAGGGATACCTAGCTTCACTTTAAAGAGTTCAAACCCAGAGATTATGTGGAACAGACGCTTCATGGATTTAGGCCCAACCGACATGACAATACTACCCAAAGGGGGCACAAAAAGTCTATCATGCATGTAGATGGTGCTCATAGGTGCATAGTGCCCATATTTATGCAAGAATTTGATTAGCATGACAACTTAGTTATAATATTTACTTAAGATGTTAGATCAACGAGAACACCCGCTATGATGTTTCCATTGATTCTCACAGGGATGTAGAGAGGAGATGGTTCCCTATTAAAACCCATTGGTAAGTCCCGTGAAGTGAAGGTTATACCAGTACCACTATTCACAGGCTGCACAGATGGGATAGGTTGATGTAGGAAAGAGGCCATTGTGCACACTAGATGATGCTTTCACATAGTCCCTAAAGGTTAAAGGATAAGACAATGACCTAATTAAGGTTTCATTGCGCAACACCTTTAGAACCTTCCAACTATGCCTACTAGGGGTCACAGGTTGGGTTATAAGTAAGAACCCTCACAACACTCACACCTAAAACACTCCTAGGATACAAGCAAAGGAACTTTCAGTATCGTAGAATGGAACCAAAATGGTTCACTTTAGGTTCACCAAAAATGAAAGAGAGGGGGACCAACCACATTCAAGGCCCCAGGTCATGGAGAGCTAAGATTGGAAGGCTGCCCTAACTTACCTCAACTTAAAGGGGTATTAGGAGATGCGAGATGAGAATGATGAGGACTATAAGGTCCTTCAATCACTTTGCTGACCCGAAACACAAAATTGGGCTAGGTGAGCCAGTTTTTAGGTTTGACACTGTGCCTCAGGTAGCTCTCTGCTCAAGCATGAAAGCACGGTTCCTGGAAAATAGCATGGCACGCTACATCTCATAGGTGTACTGGAATCCATACGACCAAAGGACTAAAGAGACAAGGTTAAACATAAGAAAATAGACTAAAAACCTAGCTAATGGTTTTAGGAGAACAAAATAACACTATGAAATAAGAAATGTATAAATGAATGTGATAAAGTAAATGGATTAAGGATAGGGTGACAAGAATGATCTCACAAAGAGACCTGTTCACCAGCTAGCTCCAAGAAGCATGTCCACTTGCACACAATAAAGAGGAAAATTGGTGGGTGATTGTATAGGGGCCTGCCTCAGTCAAACCCCCATTTTGGTGTTTCCACCTCCATGGACAACCAAGTTTGCAACAATGGAGAAATATATGATAAAGAAGGAAATTAAGTAAAGAACACAAAAGCACTACAAAAAAGTGTTATGCTACTCAACCAAATCATAGAGGAGAGGAGTAGAAAGCTTACCACCTCCACCAAAAGCTCACTAGCTAATGGAGGAGAAAATGAGAGGACTCAAACCTCTATTACAATGGTGTTTGTTCCACACTTGCTATAAGGAGTTGAAAAAGTGTTGTTGTTTATGCTATGGAGTGAACAATGCTACTTGGGAGTGATGGATGCAAGAATTCTTGGAGAATGATCAAGTTGAGTGCTTAGAAGGATGCTTGAGCTTGTGAAGAACATGAAATGCATGAAGGAGTGAATTTGAAGAAGAGAATGAAGAAAACGAGCACATTTGGGTTGGTTAGTTGAGGATGGCATTACAAATCAACCTCCAATGGGAAGTGTAATTCCTCTGTAGGCTTTTGATGCAAGAATCTTCCAAGGACATAAGCATGTCGTGTGGACATCTGCGCACCGCGCGGGCATCCTTGATAATTATTCCTCTATCAACACACAAAGCAGACACCAAGTGGAATGAAGGTAGCGGACTTATGTGGAATTTAGCCTTCAAATTTGGTTTTCTAAAGTGAGGAGGGGTAAAATTCTAATTTTCATAAGAGATGAAAATCCGCTCCTATACACTATTATAATTCATCGACAAAATATTGTAAGGTGAAAGTTATGGTAGGAGATCCACTCATAGGTTGCACAAATGGGATGGGTAGATGTAAAAAGGATGTCATTTCTACGTACACTAAACAAATCTTTCATGGGAGCCCCCAAGGGTTTCATAGTTTAGATGATGACCCACTCAAGGTTTCATTATGCGATGCTTATGGAACCTTCAAGCTACACCACTAGGGGTAGTAGGTTGGGATGCAAGGATATGAGCCTCGCAACACTCACACCCATAACACTCCTAGGATATGAGGAAAGGGTCTTTCAACACTACTAAATGGGACCAAAATGGTTCATTTCAGGTTCACCAAAATGTAGACGAGGAGGATCAACCACACCAAGGCTCTAGATCACAAAGAGCCGAGAGCATAAGGCTGCCTTGATCTACCTCAAATTGGACAAGTTTTTAATGTCAAGGATAGAGAATGAAGAGCACTCTTAGTGCTTCTATTACTCTACTAACTTGGGAGTTTTAATGGGGCCAAATTTGTAGGCTTCTGGAACCCAAACTGTACCTTATATAGCTCTCTACTAGAGGACAACAATGTAGATCGGGGATTATAGCATGGTGCGCTAGTGTCTCATAGGTGCGTTGGCATCCATATCAAAAGAAAGTGAAAAAGAAAAGTTAAAGGTACAATGAACCTACTAACATCTTAGAAATTTATGTTTGAAGTGATAACTAAAATGATAAATAAAAAATGACTAAAATAATAGAAAAGATGATAAAGAAACTACAAGAATGAAGGTGATGGAAATGAACTCATGAAGGGTCTAGTTCTTCAACAAACTTCACACGAATTCATACCTACACACAACCAAGAGGGAAAAAATGTTTGGGTTGCATAGGGGTTTGTAGTATTCAAACCCTCACTTTGGTATTTCCACCTCCACAGATAGCCAGATAGATAGATAAGTAGAAATACGATAAAGGAAATAATACTAGAAATAAAAGAAATCAAGCATTATGAGAGACACTATGCTACTCAAATCTAACAACAAAGTAGTAATATGAAAGCATTACCACCCTCGACCAAAGGAACTCAATGCCAATGAGAGAGGAATGCAAGTACACAACTATGGTAGAGTCGACATAGCCGCAACAATGTTGAAAGCAGTCCTACAAGACACCAAGTTGCAGCTTCTGTGGTAGATGTGAAGAATGTTGCGATTGTTGGAATCGTGAAGCCTATAGTGCAAAAAGTAGCTTGAATTTGCAAGAGTAAAGAATGGGGAGAGGATCGAATTGGTGTGTAGATGCTCAAGAATTACCAAGAAGATCTAAAAATGTGTGAAGAAGATGGGATGAAAGTGAAAGATAGTCATTTGAAGAAGGTTTGAGATGGAAAGAACGATTCAAAGGTCGAGAGGAAGGTGTAAGGGAATTACCTTTCATTTCCAATGGAGAACATGATGCCTCTACATATTCTAGAGGCAAGAATCCTATCAGGATGACAACACGTTGTGCAAATGTTCATACACCATGCGCATGTCCCCAATAGAGATTCCCCCCATTGACACTAAAAACAAGCACCAAGTGGATGGGGTATGGAATGAGGATGTGGAATTACTTGGTTGGATTTAATTTTTCTAAGGTACAGGGTGTAAAATTGGAATTTCCAAGAGGGGTACAAATTTTCTCCTATACAAGCTTATAAAAGGGAATTCCAGGCCAATTGTATAGGTCTTTGGTTCATAGAGTTTTGATCTCATGTAAAGAGTTTTGTAATTCAAGCATATAAAAATGGAATTAGAATTGAGTATTAGGTTTGAAGTTGAATTCTGTAATAGGAATAATGTAGTAAACAACACTAGCATTTGAATGAGAAATTATAGATTCTAAAGCAAATTCTATCCTTATGTATTTTTCATACAAATTATCAATGAAATGATCAAGGATATTTTGATTGGCGTTCATTATGTTTGAAGTGAATGCATGATTTTTTCTTTGCATTAATTCATGGAACTAATTAAATTGCTCTGAAAAATTCATGGGTTCATGTGACTAGATATAAGGATTTGATAAGTAGTCTTTGTTTTGGAATATTAGAGTCATTTTACTATAATGTAATATTATAATAGTCTAGAATGCTAAGGGTTACTGTTATATTTTATTCTGTTTCAAATTTGAGTTCATCACCCTTAGATAAGGCATTGTTCCATCACTTTAGTTAATTTTGAAGTCAACGAGTCAACCCTATCATTCAAAGAAAAAATTCATAAAGAATATCATTCATTCACTCTAAATTGTTTAAAGTTTCATGTGAAGTTACCCATTCTCTACTTTAGGTGATTATTTGTTAAAGAGTTTTCCAGATTCTTGAATGATTTCATCTAATTTGCAATTGTATGATAATGTATCTATTACAACAATGTATTCGATAATTAGTACAAGAATATCATAAGATACATTGTAGGGATCACCCTCTCAAGTCTTGCAGAGCTCGAAGTGCAGAGGGAAAGCCTAGCAAGATTTCACCTACTCATTAGCCAGTCCTCACAATTATCAACTATTGAATTTGGAAAATTCATAGGTAGTTGATGAGATCAAGTTTGGTTCATTAAAAAACACCAATATATTGGTGACTTTTCTGGGGATAATGCTAGTGTCCAAAGTCTCTAGGTCAGATTTGGTATAGTCAGAGTCAATTATTTTCATTGTTATTCATTTTTTGAAGGACAATTTGTGAAAATTTTCATCATAGGTTGAATTCAGTTTCTGTAAGTCAAATCTTGGCTCAAAATTTTGTTTCTTGTTAGGTTATGTTGAAATTCTTCTCTAAAATTATGAGTGCTTCTCAAAATCTTGATATATTTTCATTTCCCATAGAGTGGGTGGTGACTCTAAAGTTTCTTGTGCTAGTGAAAAGTTAAATTCTCAAAGAAGGGAGAAGAAAAAATCTAAGAAGCATTTTGAAGCCATGAGAGGAACCATGAACTAGATATGAAGAAGCATCATGAGAAAAAGATGGAGTCTAAGCCATCAAAGAGCATGAAGTCATCATGGATTGTGAAAAGTGTTGAAGCAAGTAAGTCCATAGTAAATATTGACCACACATCTGAAATTTTAAATGAAAATGTTAAAGAAGAAGTGTTTGATTATGGAATGCTCTCTAATAATGAGGAAAATCATATTGTAAATGAACCTCTTACTATTACGGGTCATCTTGACCATAATCCTTTAACATGAAAGGAAGAAGAACTATAGAGATTCTAGGATAAGGATGGTGAGTCCCCAACCAGAAGGGTAAATCCTAGGGGTAGCACCAAATTCAATAATGATAATTTCATCCCCCAAGGAAGATCATATACTAGAGCTTCACACCATTCCTTTGAGAAAGAACCAATGAACCTCACCTATTATAGTTCAGAGCCTAGTGAGTTTGATGTCATTTTAGAAGATGAAGATGACATAAACAAGGATTTGTAAGCCTTGCAATAATAAGAGCTTAGAATCAAGGAGCTGGGATTAAGACAAGAAAGGGAGTTGCTAGATAGAGATTCCTTAAGAAAGAGGGTTGATAAAATGAGAGAAACATTGAGAGAAGAAAAAGCTCCTAAATATCCTTCTAAAACCATTGTTAGGGAAACCCTTGATCCTCCTAAAGTGACTATTCCTATGGGAACCTTTGCAACAAGCACTTACACTAGTTTTGTCATAGCCACTATAGTCTCAAATCCCTCTATTGTTGTTAAGAAATCCCAACCTATTGACCATGCAAAGAAACCTATGGGCCAACGTAAGAAACCCATCCCAAATACTAATACAAATACTTCATGCACTAATATATCCACCAAAAATGTTGAAGCTAAATCTATTCCATCAAATGTAGCTCCTAGCCCTAAATTATTAAGGTTACAACTAGCCAATGAAAAGTTGAACAAGAATTGAGTAAAATGGAAATTGTTGCTACTAATGTAGAAATGGAGAGAAAAATTGCTTTCCTAAAAACTTCCATCCCAAACCCAAGAACATCAAGCTCTAGTCATACTATTCTTTATCCCTAGTCACACAATACTAAATTAGATGGAAATATCTCTGGTGGTTTAGGTGGTGGAGGTCAAGGAGGTAGAAGGAATAAAAATACCTAATTTGGAGGTGTAAGTTGAAACATTTTTAGTGGTGGAGGTGGAAATGGGAAAGGAAATAAACAAGCTAGTGATCAAGATGATGGTGAACCAATAATGATCAAGGAGATTGAATCACCAAAATACCAATGCAATTGGATAGATACCGAAAATTATGCTTTGTACTAGGATACTTGGCTACCTAAATTAGTTTCTTGATGATATCAAGGCTAATTTTGTTAAGTTCTTTGGGAATAATGCAATAAGTGGTGAAGATCACCTAAAATCATTTGTTAACATCATGGATGATTTTTAGGTGGAGGTTGAAGATGTTATGATGAATATTTTCATGAATTCACTAAATGAGGATGCCAAGGAATGGTATAGGTCTTTACCAGTAGAGAGTATTGGTTCTTGGGAGGAATTTAAGAGGGTGTTTAGAGAGAAATACATGGATAAGAATAATTCAAGGTTCTTGCTTAACGAATTCAATAACATCTCTAAAGGTTCTAATGAGATGATTGTTGACTTCAATACAAGGTTTCAAAATGCCATGAATAGATTGCTTATTGACTTGAGGCTCAGTGAAAATGTGTGTCTGATCAACTATTGTATTGCATTTGATTGAAAAATGAGTTATCTTCTATGAGATAATAATCCTCAAAGCTTGAGAGAAGCATTCAAAATGGCATTCCATATTGAAAATAATAGAAGAGCATCAGGCAAAGATGGGAGAAGAAATGATGTTAAGATCTTGAAGAACCTACAGAAAGAAGACAAGCACTCTACAGAGAAAGGATCTTCTCTTTAGGATAAGATTGATGAGGTTACAAGTTCTATGAAAGACATCAGTTATAGACTTGCAAGAAAAGATATAGTGCTTACAAATGACAAGCCAAATGTTCAGAAAAATGAAAGACATCCTAGGTTGCAAGACCATCCTTATAATACAAATTGGAAATATAATGGGAATCCAATTCAAAACAATCAGAAGAACACACAAAGAAAGGTTCTCCCTCATCCTTTATAATAAAACTTTGTGAAAATTGTTGATGAAACAACTTGGTGTGTTGTTTTCCAACTACCACATGCCTCTCAAAAATGCTCAGTAGCAAAATAGTTTGAAGAAGAACAAAATTAGTCAGATGACTATGAGAAATTTCAAGAGAACAATGAGGAAGTATTTGTGCTTATGAATAGATCAAATTTTGTTGATGAAGAGTGTTTTTCAGAAGAAGAGTCACACGAAGTGGATGTTGACTACCAAAGGTATAAATTAGATGCTTATCATCAACAATTTTTTCTTGATGAAGATAAAGATATTGAAAATAATGTTTGTGCTATGGAAATAGATGAAATGAATGTGTCCTTAATAATACCATTTGATGAGGAATATAAAAAACTAACAATAGAATTGGTTGCACAAGTAAGGAATACTCATAATTTTTGGAATAGAATTGTGAACTATGACCAAGGAAAACTGACCAGTATGTTCATAAAGGAGGAAAATGCAGAAAAACAAGGAACTAAAACAAAATAATTGGTCAAGTTTAAAGGAGAGATCAGAGCCAAGGAGAATAAAGGGACCAAGATTTGGGTCAAGAAAGATAATGGAACCAAGAAAAGTGATGGTTTTATATCTTTAATTTTTAAAGAAAAAAATCAGAAGTCAAATTTAGATCAAGAGAAGAAACATGGAGGTTGAAAATAAATGTGAACAACACTAGTCCAGATTGAAGAACAAAGTGTAGTCCCCTATGAATTGAATAAGTATAATCTAGTTGACATGTTTCAGTTGCTTCAAGGTGACAATTCCTTTAATGGAGATGATGATAATTGATGAGCATAAGAAGAAGGTAGTGGCCCTTATCAATGGTGCCACTAAGGTGTATGATGATAAAAGGGCGACTACTCAGCCTAAAGTGAGTGGAAATAAAGTGAAGAGGTAATGGAGGGAGATTTTGGTGATATCCCTTATATTTATTTGGGTAGTACTATCACAGTTTTCCCAAGAAATATTGATCCATTTTATGTAACTTTGATTTTCGATGGTAAGCTTCTAAAGAACTACATGATTGATTCAAGAGCTTCATCTAACACCATTTCAGTGGAGATAATGAAAGAAATGGGCTTGAAAATTAATTATTCCTATGGAAAATGTTATGCCATTGATTCAAGAGAGATCCCTGTCATAGGAGTGATTAAGGATGTCCCATATAGCTTGGTTATTTTTCCAGAAAAGGAGTTTGTTATGAGCATACTTGTGTTGGACATCCCACCAAAATATGGTATGTTATTTTCAAGAAAGCGGAGTGCCTCCATGGGAGGTAACATGCAGTGTGACATGCATTTTTCCACATTCCCAATTGAGGAAAAAGACATTAATCTTGTGAGGCAGCCAAGAGCCCCACATATGATTGAATTCGTGGAACAAGAAGAAAATAATTACTTTATAGATACCATTGTGGATAACTTAAGTGTTGAAGAGTTAGAAGAGAATGAAGAAAAATAGTTGCACCCCTTGAGAAATAAGTATTACAACAAGTAAATAATGATGACTTATGGAGCATGTGTTTTGATGGTGTTTGGTTAAAAGGAGCTCGTGTAGGGGTGATACATATTTCCCCTAGTGGTAAAAATTTTAAGTTTTCATTTTTATTGTTATTTGCATGCACAAATAACATAGCTAAGTATGAAGCTTTACTATTAGGATTGAGACTAGCTTAAACATGGAATTAAAAATTTAAGGGTTATAGGAGATTCGAAACATGTTTCTCAAGTTAGGTCAAGATATGCATCAAAAAATTATAGGCTAAGACAATATAGAAGTTTTTTTTGGGATTTAATTAAACAATTTGATGCATTTGGTATTGAATGTTTGGATAGGAGTAATAATCAGGTGGCATATTTACTTGCCAATATTGCACTACGGCCTGATGACATTACTTTTTTTGGCATTCAAAAGTTGAAGTGCAGATTAGGCCTTCAATTCCTGATAAAATAAAGAACTGACAAGTTTTTAACGATGATGATGACATTTTAAGGTTCTTGCAGTGTGTAGATGAATATGAAGGTCAAGAAATTGACTTTGGGGCTTTTGTAGAAGAAGTGGATGGCAAGGAAACATGATTGGAAATGAGATAATTCAATTGAAAACTAATTAAATCCAAAAGGGGCTAGTTACCTTAGAGAAGGTTTTTGATGTTCCAAACAAAAGAAATGCTAAGAAAAAATCCACTCATAAAGAGGATTTCGAAGAAGTGAATCTTGGTACAGAAAATGCTCCAAAGAAGGTATATATACATTGGGAAAAAAATGAAGCCTCATATCAAAACCATGTTGACTGCATTGTTGTGAAAGTATAGACATGTGTTTGCATGGTATCATTGTGACTTAAAGGCATATAGACTTGAAGGAATATAGAGAAGAGTTGTTTCAACATGAGGTACCTTTGTAGCTAGATGTAAAACCATTTAGGAAAAAGAAAAGACCAATAAACCCCACATTGCAACATAAAATGCAAGAGGAACTCATAAAATTGAGAGATGCTTAGATTATCAAGCCCATCAAACACTCAATATGGGTTTAGAATTTGGTTCCATTCAGAAAGAAGAATGGTGACATTAGGCTTTGTGTTGATTTTAGAAACTTGAATGTGTCATCATTGAAAGATAATTGCCCACTACCAAACATGGAGGCCATATTACAAAAGGTAACTATTTTTGAGCTATTGTCCATGATGGATGGATTTTTAGGCTACAACCAAGTGGTAGTTAAAGAATCTGAGCAATACAAGATAGCTTTTACAACACCATGGGAAGGGATAACTTTAAGAACCCCCCCCTCGTC
Source organism: Sequoia sempervirens (assembly GCA_007258455.2). Lineage (NCBI taxonomy): Eukaryota > Viridiplantae > Streptophyta > Pinopsida > Cupressales > Cupressaceae > Sequoia > Sequoia sempervirens. The sequence goes on along the minus strand of VDFB02058242.1, from coordinate 307,839,500 downwards.
GAAGGTGTAAAATCCTAGTGAATCTTGTATACTTCCCGATAAAAATATTAATTTTAGTGGCGAACTTTTTAATTTTTTGGAAAGAAAAAAAATCTCAATTGGCGAATATTTTCTATTCGGTAGAAGTCTATGGAAAATCCTGGTGAATTGAAAATTTATTTAAACCGATAAAATATTTTCATTGGTGATTAAAATCTATTTTCAAACCAAGAAAATATTTCCATTGGCGAATTAACCCTATTTTCAAAATAGAGAAAACAATTTTGTTGGTGATTAAAACTTTTTTTCAAACCAAAAAAATATATTCATTCACAAATTAAAACTATTTTGAAATGCATAATTTTTTTTTTTGGTGAATTAGCATAATCTCAAACTAATAAAAAAAAGTTATTGGTGAAATGTCAACACAAATTAATATAACCACAACCATTGGATGAAATTTTGATGGACGACTATAGTTGCATTCTAGAAGTAAATCTCTGAAGCACTAGATTTCTTAATTGAAACCTATGGAATAACACTAGAACTGTTAGATGTGGACACGTGGCAAGATAAAATCTCATCACTCATCGTGGTAATGAACCCGATGGGTTGAAGGATTTTGGCAATGAGTGATAGAAGAACTTAAGTGGCAAAAATATGCATGTGCATAAAGTTTGTTTTAAAAGAGCGACCGCCTAGGAAGAACATAGGACCATGGCTTAAAAATTTAATCTTCTATATTTTCGAAGGATATTCCATATCTATAGCCATATGTCAGCGCAAATCAATATAACCATGATTATTGGATGAATTTTTGATGGACGACTGTAGTTTCATTCCAGAAGTAAATCTCTGAAGCACTAGATTTGTGAATTGAAACCTCCAGAATTACACTAGAATCATTAGATGTGGACACATGGAGAGATCAAGGCTCATCACTCATTAATTCCATATCTTAGTTTTTGAAGGAAGTGTGGTTGCAGTACTATGGGTGGTAATGTGGATTAATGCCATATAAACATCCACTCCAAATTGATTTATTAGATAGATTTATATTGAAAACTACATGATGTACTATAGAATCATAGATGATGTAGAATCGTAGATGATGAAGATTTGTAATAATTTCATAATGTTTGAGTGGCACTGGTGATTTTGACAATTGATAGCTTGTCAGCTTGAGGTATAGTTTGCATGTAGCCAGGCTGTTAGAGTCCAGACATACAATCAAATTAAACATTTAAATTGTAAATGTAAGGCTTAAGTTACATGAATCGATTAAGTTGGTTTTTTGGTTTCCACGAATCACAATTATGACTATAGTCTATACCCAACCTCACACGTGACACATGTGAGGTGTACACAGGAACCAGGCTGGTAGTGGCACTATTAACAGCACTATTGGCCCATAAATAAGGATAGTGAGTACAACTAAAACCATTCAATGAAGGCTAAAGGCTATACTATTGAGTGCAATGTTTGAATTGTCATAAGGGTTTTCATTTTGTAGCGTTAATAAGTATTCAAGAAGAAGATGATGTGGTATTATTTGGGATACTCTAAATTCTCTTGCCTCCAGTTATGTAGTTACAAAATAAAAGACCAATTTCCTTCAAGTTCAAAATGGGTAGAATTGGAAAGAAGTTGATTTGGTTCACCTGACTTCTCATATAGGTTTTGAACTAGGATGAGGAGCTCTAATGAAGATAAGTGCTATCCTAGTGCATGGAGGCCGCAAGTAGAAGATGGGAGCAATTTTACTACCCCTCATCTTCTGCATGATTTTGATTCTCAAAGGAGATAAGTACATTTTCTACCTTCACAACTCCTAGTTCCCCAGCATGGTTGGCCAAGCAAGCCACATGCATTTATTTTCAGACACCATGGCCTACTAGGCAAGTCCCATGCATTTATTTTCAGAGCGCATCTTCTGCATGGGAGCAATTTTACAACCACTCATCTTCTGCATGAGTATGGTTCTCAAAGGGGATAAGTACATTTTGTATCTTCATAGCTCCCCTTTGCCCAGTTTGATTGGCCCCCTGTTCCCCATACATTTATTTTTAGAGTGCATTGTTAACCCGACAAGTCCCATGTGTTTATTTTTAGAGTGGCGAGCGCATTGTTGACTTGACAAGTCCCATGCATTTATTTTTAGACACACATTTGTCTTACATTTATATTGTCACCAGTGGTCTAGCAGAAGCTTGGTGCTTACATTTGTATTTGTACTATATAATAATGTGACATTATAATTTAGTTGTAATAAAATAAATGGTTGTTCTATTAATGTGACATTATAATTCATTTTATTAAGTCCTTTGCACCGTTAAGTTATCGGTCCCTTGGCCCTGATGTCAATCCTAGTGCATTAAGGTTTAAAGAAACTTTAAAAAACATGTTTATTAGTTATATCATAAATTACTCAACCGTTCGATGAACATTTGATGTATGGTTGTAGTTGCATTCTAGAATGAAATGCACAGAATGCTAGGCTTGCAAACTTAAACCTTTGGAATCAAGTCCTATAACCGTTAGATTAACAAAGATCAATGGTTTAGACTTTGTTGTCAATGTAGGAGTAAATCATAAAAGGATTATTTTAAATGCTATCAGTCATGTACTAATTGTGTAATCCGGAAGCAACACATAGAATTTTTGGTTTCATTCACTTTAATGTTTGAAGAAAAAGAACTTTCTACTTCTAAGTGATTTTATGTTTAAGTGAGAGGGTTAGCGCACAGGGAGATTTTAGTCTTCAATTTGCTCATTGCAGTGCACCACCATGTTCTAGGTTCCACAGTTTCACTTCCAACAAAGCCATTCTTGTAACCTAGTTTCCACAACTGTTAGCATTAATCTTTTCAAGAATCCAAATTTAGGTAAGTGAAAGAATTCCTGCAGCTACGGTTCATCATTTGACGTTTCTTAAAATCTTATTTTGTCAAACTTTGAAGTTTAGGTTTAGGGTTAAGAGGCTTAAGAATTAAGAAAAATTAAGGAGAACTAATAGGGAATTCACAATTTCATATTGTATCAGCATGTCTACCACCAATACCACTAGAGCAATGTCAGATAAAAATATGCATTATGCAAAATTGCTTAAAACCCCAGGTTTCACTGATGAATACCATGATACTTATGATCCTGAAACCTATGGTAGGCGTGCCTCAGAACTTAGATTTTCATCTCAGAATAAGGTTGCAAAGCAAATGCAAGTTAATAGTATCAGTGCATCATGGGTAATTGGATTAGGGCACATGATGTTACATGAGGTTTTCTCTTGCCCAAAATTTATCATGGTCTGTGTCTTAAATTATGATGATAGAAAAAGAGCAATAATTAATAAAGATAGCAAAGAAGAATCATTATCCATTAATGCAGAAGAACTTGGAAAAGTGTTTGGGTTTACAACCGAAGAATTTGGAAATGTCCACATTGACCTAGAAAAGCTTGCTAGTGATTAGGAAGCAGTGGATGAAATGGAGAAAATTTCTTTCTTAAATAAAATAGTTTAGGATAGAAATAAATTGAAAGGTGATCATAAGCCTCCTTATGATTTGGATATTTTTAGACCATGTATTCAGGATACTATTTCAATGCTAGCATTTTTCCTTGAACTAGATAGCAATTTGGAAGTGGGTGCAAGCCTCCTTGAAATGGTGTATAATATCCATTATGGTGTTCCACATATCAAATATAATTTTATTGAGCACATTGTAGAATCCCTGCATAAATTTTTTTTAATGATTAAAGGAGGTTCCACCAAGAAATTTAGGTTCACAACCTACTTGTGCTATCTTTTTTTATTCAAATTTAGAGAAATGTTTCATACCAAAAAGCTTTAGATTCAACCCTATAGTAATGCTGAGGAAAATAAAATGGATCTAGTATATGAATGGACCACTGAGATAAGGATGAATGATTCTTGAAGGAACTACAGTCATTTTGTAGACTACTTTTTGGCTCCATTGCATCAAGCAATTATAAATATTCCAATGCCTAGATTGCTTATGTCATGTAGAAATTGCATTCAACTAGGAAAAGAAATACAATTGGCTGATTGGTACTTAATGGGTGAATATATTGTGATAAAATTTTATGGATCAAGAGTATAGCCATACAAACTTCCAATACATGTGACAGAAAGGGTTTTTACATTGGAATATGTAAGGCAGATGCAAAGTACTAATGAACTACACTTTGTCGTTCAACAAAAGAAGACCTTATTTCCTTCTTTACCTTTTTCATGTGGATGGTTCACATTTGAGAGAAAATAATTTAGTGTGGCACATAATCTTTTGAATTTTTTTTATTTTCATGCTATCTGTCACTGGCAATATAATCCATGTGACACCATTAAATCAATGATTGTGCTTAAAAAGAATGTTGCAAGTAGAATTCAACATCAAAGTAAACCCTTACTTGAAAACTTGAGAAACAAGGATTCTTAGGGATGAGGTCAAAATAGAAATGGAGAAAAGTGTTGCTAAGAATGGAATTTCTTTTGAACAATTGTTAGTAGAAATTATGGCATTGCATTGAAAGAAAGTTAGGAAGTACAACATTTTTTATGAAAAGAGTGATAAACCATCTAGTAGAGAAAAAATACTAGATTCTCTAGAGAAGGAAGTTACAGATAAAAAATGGACACAATAAAAAATTACTACCTTTTGGTCTATGAGGAAGGAGCTAGGTGATCCAAGAGCTCTTATAGAGTATGGAGATAACGAAGAAGATCATAAGTTTAGCAAATTGTGGAATATAGACCATCCTGATGAACTTGGAGAAAAATAAATTGATGATGAATCTAATGATGATATGGAAGAAGTAGAACAAAGCCATGCCAAAGTTGGTTTAAGTGAGACCACAAAAGAAGCGTATAATTTAGGAGCAGTCATAGTAGAAAAAATGGGTTATGAAGGTGGTCCTTTGGGGTCCCAAGGACAAAACCATGCCAAATATGGTTTAAGTGAGGCCACAAAAGAAGCATATACTTCAGGAGCAGCCATAGCTAAAAAAATGGGTTATGAAGGTGGTGGTTTGGGGTCCCAAGGACAAGGAATTCCTATTGTAATAGATGTGTGTGAACCCCAATCCCAATACCTGCAAAACAATAAGAACAAACACATTAGATTATATATTGAAAACAAGAACAAGGATTCCCCATGAAATCCATTCACAAAGTTCATATTAGAAAAAAATCAATGAAGAACACAATGAGAAAGCAATAAAATAGATTGAATCCTAATTAAACTAGCAAACTTATGATCCCATGGGAGAATTGGTGCCAATTTAATGTGAGAATTGGCCCTTTCCCAATTCCTATGATGCAAGCTTGATGAATGTTGATGAATGTTGATGAGTGATCCACTTTGTTGATTCTTGATGAGTGCTCCAATGGAAAAACCTACATAACCTAGCTATGATTCAATGATATTGGATGGAAATGGCTAAATATTTTAGCATAGTAACTTTTCCTAATTTGTGGATGATCAAATGAGGAGTTTAGCCTCTTATTTATAGAATGAGAATATGGATGAATGTCCGAAATTGAGCAATGTGGGACTAACATTCATCCAATGGCAAGATGCCACTTGTCAACCTATGAATGGATGGTGGATGTGCAAGTTTTGAGGATTGTGCCAATAAATGCCTATTTTTGAATTTTGAATTTGTTGAAATGACATGCAAGAGGGAAGGAAAAAATGCATTAAATGCCACTTGGCTCAAGGAAAACTACATGTAAGAGAGAGTAAATTGCTTGTTGGATGTATATGTAAACTTGGATTTTTGAATTCAAACTTAGAGAATATTCCTTCAAGATGCCTTGTTGAGGAAAATAGAGATTTAATAAATCAATTAAATCTATTTTCATGTGCAAGTGGTAAAAGATGGAGGATGGGACATGATATGAGATTAAATTAATCCATGTTAATTAATTTAATAAAGGGGATTAGATGATGTGACCTATTTTACTTAAATTTGTGGATTTATTTAAATCAAATATGAGAGGAATGTGATAAGAGATTAATTAAATAAAGATTTTGGTTTATTTAATTAAAAGAGATGATGTTAGATTAAGTTAAATAAGGTTTTAATTTATTTTATTTAATAGATAGACTTTAGATATTTAATCAAATAAAATTAATTATTTAATTAAATAGGGATAATTAGATCAAGATGGTTAATTTAATTATTTGAGAAGAGGTGACTTAATTAGATAACTGGTTTACTTAATTAAGAGAGGAATATTGATGAATTTAATCAAATAGGGGCATTTGATTAAATGGTTAGACCGAAGGATGATTCAGGATGAAATGATGTTAATAGTTAGGATTAGATGCAGAATGTCAATTGGTACATTTTACGTGTCTACATTTTGTCCCTCTTTGAAGCAATGCATTTGTTGCATTGGTTCCAAGAATAAACAATCTTGATCCAAGCCAAAAAAAAAAATCTTTTAAAATCTTGCCCCACTACTGTCCGACGAGAGAAAACATGCCAATATATTGCCCCCTCGAGAGATTGGACAAAAATTTCAATTTTTGGGTGATCTCGTGAAAAAAGAGGACAAGGTGCCTGACAAGTCCGAAAAGGCTCCAAGAGGCCAAAAACGTGTCTAAACACAATAAAACGATGTAAAACAGGCCTCAGCTGGACAAAAATAGGCTCAAGGGTCCAAAATCCTAGCAGGATAGCCAATCAGGGTGAAAAAACCCTAATTTTCAAGATTAAAAAGGCTCTGAGGGGTCACTTTCAATTCATTTTCACACACAACCATCAGCAACCTTAAGATTTGAGCTCTGACCTCCTAATGATATGGTGCAATCATAGCTTCCGATGGACATCTTTGACCAAGTTCGGACCTACCAGCAGCCACTCGACATTGGGGCTCTAGTAAGTGATCCTTTCTTGAGCTTTGATTTTTGTTTTTAACGTTCATTTAATGCTTTCAAAGTCAGTCCTTCTACAATGACGCTATATAGTGCCGCTCAAAAATCAAACTACGCTGCTCAGTGTGAGATTGCACCATGGCGACAGAGTTTGGAGTTTGAAAACTCTGATGCTGAGGTCATGGCTCACAGGGTTATTTCTAAACTATGATGCGATGGTGCTCTAGTGACTGTAATTTTTGCAAACTGCAGTGTTGGGAAGGAAAATGCACCACGATGGTGTGATTTCAGCCTTTTGTGCCCTAGCGTCACAGTTTGATAAAAATAAACTACGACACCTTCACAGATTGCAATGCTGTAGTGGTTTCTTGGATGCTCGAAATTTTTTTTTCAAAATTTTTAACATGATGACCCTTCCTAATGTAGGATGCGGCTAGGGAGCTCTACTCCTGAGAGCACAGGTCATAGGATCTATTTAGTTATTTGTGGGACCTGAGCGACAAAGATCAGGATCGACTATAAGACATGGGGTTGTGGTATATCACTTACGCAGCACCCATTTGCACCCACCTTGGGATGATGTCAGCGCTTGCTGAGAGATGGCATAGCAAGACCTCTTCGTTCCACCTTCCTACTGGCGAGGCCACCGTCACCTTGGAGGACATTTGGCGTATCTTGAGATTTCTGATTCATGGTCAGCGTGTCATTTTTTATATAGATGAGGGGCAGGATGCCTGCCACAGAGTCCTCACCACAAAGGACATTGTCATTTGTGAGGGGCAGATCGAGCTCGAGCAACACAGGGCCCTAGCACCTCCCTTCCACTTGGTTGTTGCAGTGGTTATTTTAGGTCTTGTTGCCCCAGATATACGAGGCCAGTATTTCAGTCCTAGTTGGGGACTCTGCTGGGAGCGCATTGTTCACGATACACCAATCCATTTTTCCTGGGGGCCAGTTCTTCTTGCATCCTTGTAGAAGGATCTCCACAAGTACATCTACCTCGATGACAGAGCACTCGGAGTAGGCGTGACACTCCACATATGGGAATGGGAGCACATTGTTGTCCTTCAGCCACAGATTGTCACAATTCTGATGGGGCCTGACGATTCCCTTGTATGGCTACAAAGGTGGTGTGTCCTTTACACACACAGGCGAGCACAAGACTCCCTATTGGAGGAGAGTCCTAGACGAGATGCAAGTATTCATATGGTGTTTGTACCTTGGTCTACCCAGATGGGCTGATGATGCTCATCATATTTTCTACACCCATCAGGACTGCTCCATACAGGGGCAAGAGGACACTATGATCGAGAGATATCTTCTTGGGCGCATGCAGTGTCAGTTCAGTAAGCCCTAGGATTGGCCATACAACGATTATGTGGTCGTATTTTCCTACACCATCTCACAAGTTTCATAGGGGCGATACATTACTGCCTCAGAGGCTATGGATAGTTTCAGACAGTTGGTGGCTCAACCATGGACTTATGATTAGGGGCCTGTGGATCTAGGCATGACACAGGCATACAGGGATTGGTTCTAGCCTCCCCTTCATTTGACTATTCTAGGAGCATTCCCGGATCGGCTGAGGGTGAGAGGAAGAGGGAGAGGATGAGGACAGAGGGATGGTGCACGATAGGACCAGCCGGCCAGGCCCCCAGTTCAACCAAATCAGGCTAACATGCAGATGTAGGATCAGCAGCAAGTGCCAACGGGTGCACCACCATAGGCTAGGGGTGAGGATCAGCCTCAGGTACAACCTCCATGAGCATAGCCAGTAGTGCAGCCAAGAGGACAGGTGTATCCCTAAGATACATTGATTGCTTAGCTATAGGCCCAGGTGCAGACTTTGACAGGGGAGAGAGATCATGCACAGGCTGAGAGAGATCAGATCAGGGCCGAGAGGGATCAAGCCATATTGTAGAAACACGCTGCAGAGTTACAGGCAGCCACAGAGCTAGGCCAAAGACAACAGTTGGAGAGCATGGCAACCTCCTCCTCTCAGGTTACAGTTTCCATTCGGTCCTACAGGGATGTCATCTAAGAGGCCAAGTATTACTAGATGCATTATCACAAGGTCATACCTAGAGCAGCACGAGTCCCAGAGTACTCGTAGCGGACCAATCACAGACCAGTAGAGGGTCATAGTGACAGGGGCGAGGGCAGCATATAGGGGGGTATACCTTGATCGATATGATACTTTTTGTGCCTTATAGGCTCCTTTTTTGATAGCCCAATGGGACTTTTTGTACTGATTGACACACATGTACAGTGATTTGATTATTTTGTATTATGACAGTTACTTGATGATGATATATATGAGTCGATGATTTTGATATGATGTGATGTGATGTGTACCATTTATTTATGCATGTATGGATGATTCTACTTCTATATGTTGTGCAATGATGTTTATGGTGTTATATGATGTATTTATGGATGCATTTATTTCCGATGGTATATGCATTATGCAATGATTATGACTAACAAATCTATATTATGTTGTTGACTTTATGATATGTAGATGTATTTATGTGATGCGTAATAATGCTACAATATATATGATGGTTTGAAATGATATGATATGTAAAATATGAAAAATGATATGGAAATGATTTATGATGTACACTTGGAATGATATGAATTATGTTTATATATGAAATGATTATGGATGGATGTACGCTTTGCATGTAATGGATTTTTAGGTTTCTATTTATGCTGATGATGATGTGGAATGATTTATGCAAAAAATGATTGTGATGCTTTTTATGAGATGAAATGGATGATTAGTGGATGATATAATGCAATGTCAATGCAATGGTCGTGTTTTATATGATGTGTATTGATGATGCAAATGAGATGGTTTCTTAAGATGCTTAGAATAACAAATATTATCCTAAACATGTTAAATAATAATGCATGTATGTGATGCATTTACTGTGATGCAATACATGAAATGATATGTTAATGCAAAGTGGTATGATGATGTTTAATGTAAAATGAATGTAATGTGTGTGAGTATATATGCAATGGATTATCTATAATGCTTATGTACTTATTATGTATGATTATGCAGTAGGTGGTAATGTGAAATGGTTATGAAATGCAAATGAATGTTATGTGATGAATGCAATGTGGTGCAAAAAATGGATGCAATGTAATGAGAAAGAGATGTGCTAATCTATGGAGAATTCTTATGATAACATGTTTATATGATGGTGGGAATGCAATGCATGTGTTTCCTATTATGATATGTTTATGCAATATGCTAATGATTTGTAGATGCAGGATTGATGACAATGACGATGGTAATGATAATCAACTGTCATAGTATCTTTGTTAGTGCAATGAGCAAGAAGAGAAGAAGTCATTTCAACAAGACACAAGATGATGAAAATGCAAAATGATGATGATTACTTGCCGAGGAGTTGGGATTTTCAAAGTGCCCATTTCCTTATGTTTGATGACACACGTGGTACGATGCATCAAGGTATAGAAAACTAGGATGGCGTTGTACCTAGTGTGATGGAATTTGACTTGACAAATAGATAGGAGTATCCTTGTTCACAACTGACATATAGAAACCTTGCTAGGATGCACTTTAGAAGTTTCAAACACCTCGAACCAAAACACAGAAAGGTATAACCTATCAATGCAATAGTCAACAAGCTGCACAAAACCTTATCTATACATACCTAACAAAGGAAGTATTTGCCAAGGTTATATTACAAGAACGTCCAACAAGCACAGCAGACAAAAGATAATGATCATTGCCCCATTCCTATTTCTCTAAATCCTCTATTCAGATATCATCGAGAAGTCCTTGGAATGAGTGCGATAAGATAAGTCAAAAGGATAAAGACAAAGTAAAGAAACAAGCTGATGTTCTTCAATACCTCTAACCAAAAGGGGATGTGTTTTTAAGGATAAGAACCAAAACTATTGCCAAAAGATAATGCCAATTGTAGGAAGGATACATCCTAGGACATGTTAGTGGATGGCAGCACATAATTTTGTTTATCCTAAGCATTCTAAATGATGATTGATATGGGACTAGTTGGATGATGAGTTACCAACATAAAGAGTTGACCAACTTGTTTACGTACTGACTTAGGCCTAAGACTTGACGTTTTGAGTTTTCACTTTTGATCGGCTAGACTTGTTTCTGATTATCTTACCAAAGATTGAGGATGACGATCGTTTATTATGAATGGTGTTATTGTGGGTGCAAGCGAGATGAGATGGATGGATTTTTCAAATAATTGGATGTTTTTAATCTTTTTGAGATGTTTTGAGGCTATTTTTGGTATTTTTGGATTTTTCAAATGTTTTGATTTTTGATTTTCCAATGTTTTGGGATTTTCTAAAATTTTGACCAAGTGACTAACCTAAAGACCTATCCTAGGGGCCTCGGGGGCTGATCAACAGATTATCCTTTCCTATGTTATACATGCAGAGACCATGTAGTTTGGCTGATGACTTGACCAATTTACAGATGATGATATACATGATGACATGTCACTTTATTATGATAGACTCCTGAAGGACTGACCTAAGTGTCTCGGGGGATGATCAAAGATCAACCTTGCCTACGTTCAAGGCTCAGAGACCTGTAGTTCAACAAGACAACTCTATTTTTTATTTTTTGAATGACTTTTTGACCTATTTTTGGGATTTTGATATGTTTTGATGTTTTTGGATTTTCTAATTTTTTGATGTTTTTTGGATTTTCTGATTTGAGGACTTTAAGAACATACACGAATCCAATCTGATGAGAACATGCCCCTAGCGTGATGCAATAGACTACTCCAATAAAGGCAGGACAAGATGACCTTGAGGATGGGCCGAGTAGTACTAGGAGGGATCATGATATGAAAATAGGACCAAGCTATGGTGCAGATGTGGGTGGATGAGTGATGGATGGAGATCCAAATGTGATGGATGATGGAAGTGTGATGGATGGATGATGCAAAACAAGTCATAAAGATCCTGGTCGGTGGAAAGTGCTTATTTACACAAGGTGCCTATTTTCCAGGTTTTTACCAAGGTACTTGTCCAAAGTGCCACCGAAGTGGTTTTCGCTAGAGGACGATTTTTTTCTCTTTACTATTTTTTGATCCTTTTTGATTTTTTGTTGTCACCAAGATGCTTGTTTTCCAAGTTTTCACCAAGTAACCATTTTTTTAGGACATTTTCTTTTGTTTGCATTTTTTGGTTCTATACCTTGAAAGATTTAGGCATAAAACTTTTTGAGATGAGAGCTATTCATGGGCTCTTGCAGAGGTTCCCCTTCAGTGTTGATAACTGATATGCCCCTTGACTTATAACTTGTTGATAATGAATGGTCCCAACCAATTGGGTTCAAATTTTCCTTTGTTGTTTGGGTTTGGGACATTCTTTTGATTATCCTTTAATACCAGTTCTTCGACTTGGAAAGTCCTGCTTCTGATTTTCTTTCTATAGCTCCTTTTGAGTCTATTCTGGTAGACTTGCAAATGATTCAAAGCATCTATACGTCGCTCATCCAGTAGCTCCAGCTCATTCAATCTTGATACTCGATACTCTTCATCTATGATGAGGTTTTATAGTTATATCCTGAGTGATGGGAGCTCAGTCTCAATGGGGAGTACTGCTTCTGATCTGTAGACCAGGGAGAAAGGGGTGGCTCCAGTGGGTGTGCAAATATTGGTTTGATAGGCCCAGAGGGTAGGATTAAGCTATAGGTTCTAATCACGACCTGTGTCATTGACTGTTTTCTTGATGATTTTCAGAATGGTTTTGTGTGTAGCTTTTGCTTGGCCATTGCCTTGGGGATAGTATGGGGTAGACAAGCGATGTTGGATTTTGAATTTTTTGCATAAGTCACGGACCTCCTAATTCTTGAATGGTGTCCCATTATTTGAGATAATGGCTTGTGGAACAAAATAGTGGAAAATGAGATAGTTCATGATGAACTTTGAAATCTACTTCCCAGTTATGTACATCATGGGTATGGCTTCCACCCACTTAGTAAAGTAATATGTTGTGGTTATGATGAATTTGTGGCTGTTAGATGAGGTGGGTGTGGTTTTTCCAACAAGATCGAGTCCCCACTTCGAAAAGGTCCATGGTGTGATGATAGCATGAAGCTCTTGAGCTGGAGCATGGATGAGGTCCCCATGCTGCTAACATTGTAGACACATTTTGGCATAGTCATGTGCCTCTCTTTCCATTATGGGCCAATAATACCCCATCCTCACTAGTTTCTTGGCTATGGTCATTCTACTCGAGTGTGAACCACAAATACCATTATGTACTTCAATTAGAGCGATCAATGCCTCCTCAACATTTAAGCAGTGTAGTAGGGTTCCTTCTATGCTTCTACGATATAGGGTATCTCCTAGGATGAAAAATATGGATGCCTTTTTTACAAAGGTTCATTTTAGGTTTGAAGGTAAGTCGGTGGGTATGACTCCTATTCGAAGGTATGTGTCAATGTCGTGGTACCAAGGATCACTAGAACCAATGATTTTGCACACGAATTTTGATTCTAGTACCTCAAATGTGGGCACGAGAAGCTGCTCTATCAGGAATTCATATTTTGGAATGTTGTGGGGGATATCCAGTAAGGATCCAATTGTTGCCATGGCATCTGTTGCTCTGTTGTTGGTTCTAGGAATCTGCTCAAATGTGATTTCAATGAAGGATTCTTTAAGAGTCTCCACCAATTTCTTGTATGGAGTGATCTTTTCATCCTTGGTCTGGTATTCATCATTCACTTGATTTATTATCAATTGGGAGTCTTTGTATACTTTGAGAGCTATAATGTTCCACTGCACTGCTATTCTGAGACCTATGGTTAAAGCCTCATATTTTGTAATGTTATTGGTGTAGGGAAATGCCAGTCTGTAGGACCTTGATATGCAATCCCCTTATGGGGTGATAAAGAAGACACTGGATCCCGATCCATGCTACGTGTATGAGCCATCAAAGTACAGTTTCCAGTGGTCAGTTACATTGAGGTTGAAAATAGATTCGTCTGGAAACTCTGAGATGAGAGGATTCTCTGAATAGATTGGTGCTTCTGCAAGTTGATCTGTGATGACTTGGCCTTTGATTTCTTTCTGTTCCACATATTTAATGTTATATTCTGATAGTATCATCACCCATTTGGCCATTCTTCTTGTGAGCATTTCTTTTGATAGTAAGTACTTGAGAGGGTCAATTTTGGCGATGAGTTTTATTTTGTGTGCCAACATGTAATGTCTAAATTTATGTGATGCAAACACTACTACTAGGAATGCTTTCTTGATGAATGAATAGTTTAGCTCATGCCCCACCATTGTTCTGTTGATGTAATAGATAGCCCTTTCCATTCCATTTTCATCATGCTGGGCTAGGAAAGCTCCAAGGGTTGCTGTTGTTGCTGATACATAGAGAATTAATGGTTTTCTTGGGATTGGTGGCATTAAGACTGGTGGTGTCAGTAGATATTCTTTTATTTTATTGAATGCCTCTTCACAAATGGTATCCCATTTGTATGTTATTCCCTTGTGAAGCAGGTGAGAATATGGGTTTTGTTTATCTACCAACTATGCTATGAATCTTCGAATGGATTGGAGCCTGCCTTGGAGACCTCTCAATTTCTTTAATGTTTTTGGTGCCTCCATCTCGAGGATTGCTTTTACCTTTGATAGATCCACCTCAATACCTCTCATTGACACTATATATCCTAGCAATTTTCCCGATTGTATGTCGAAGATGCACTTCTTTGGGTTTAGTCTAACTTTGTACTCCTCCAGCCTGTCAAAAATTGTACTTAAGGTTAATATGTGATCTTTTCTCTTTATGGACTTGGCTAGAATGTCATCAACATAATCTTTGATTGTCTTATGGATCATGTCATGGAAAATTAATTTCATGGCCCTTTGGTATGTTTCTCCTGCATTCTTTAAGCAGAATGGCATCATATTCATGCAGTAGGTTCCCCATGGACAAGTGAAAGTTGTCTTATGTTGGTCCTCTTTAGCTATCATGATCTGATTGTACCCTGAGAATCTGTCCATTAGTGATAAAATCTCATCTTCGACTGTCATGTCGATGATCATATCAATGTTTGGAAGCGGGAAGTCATCTTTTGGAAATGCCTTATTCAAGTCTCTGAAGTCTATGTAGATTCTGATGTTCCCATCGGGTTTCAAAATAGGTACCAAGTTTGAAACCCATTCTAGATAATCTATCAGTCAGATGAATCATGCATCTAATAGATATTTTAGCTCCATTTTGACTAATAAGGTGATCTGAGGGTGCATTTTTTGAAGTTTTTGTTTAACAAGATTTGCTTCTGGATATACTGCTAAGTGGTGAACCACAGTCTCTAGATCAAGTCCTGGCATGTTAGCATAGCTCCATGTGAAGTTTATCTATCTTTCTCTTAGGAAGGCTGCTAGGAGCTCTTGTTCTTCTGATAGTAATGATTCTGCATAGAATGTGATATGCGGGGTTTCCTCTATTCCTAGATTGACCGGATTTCACCTTTTTGCCATGACTACTAATTTTTCTTGATGAATAGCTCTAAAAGGAAGATTGAATCCCCCATCCTCAGGCACCTCAGAGAGGTTTTCACCATTGGATGTGTCCTTTTTGTTTACATTTTTCTGGTCAGAGAGTGCAACAGTGTGGTTTTCACTCAAGGACTTAGATATTATTATTAATTTTTCAAATTTGTGACTGAGGGATTCAATCATTTCACCATAATAGGCATGTGTATCTAGCTCGATTATGAACCCTGATTTGTGATCCCCACATGGAATGTTATCCTACGGTCCCATGAATTCTGAGAGCACCTCATCATTTTTGAATGTATCAAGAACTGGTGGTCCTCGTTGGTTGTAGTCGATGAGTTGGGGATATACTAGGTGGATCTCATGATTTTGGTGGTCTGATTCAAAAGATATGGTGCTAATAATGCAAAGAGTGGTATCCTCAAATAGCCTAGGTAAGTTGGTCATGGTATCCTCATCATCACTACTACTATAGACATCGGTTATATCAAACGTAAAGTTATCTATGACTCTACCTATAGATACTGGTAAACGTAGTTCTGCTACGGTTGGCTGAGGAGGACTATTAACCCTTCTAACTAAATGACTTCGGCCTAATATGGTTATACTCAAAGAATTACATCCAAGGCCAAGATTTTTTATTGCTCGCGTCTCTGAAATGATAGGTATTATAAGCCCATTGTCGTTTCTCCCAAGTATTTGGTTTCTGTCATAGCCCATTGCGAGCATCATTTGAAGACCCTTGCTTCTTTCATCCATTGGTAAATCAGCTACTGGTCTTTCATCCTGATATAGCATATGAGATGGATCTACCTCAATAAATTTTGGGCAAAGATCAACCCAACTTGTAAATTTGGGATAGTCTTCAAGAGACGTTTGAGATGTGGAGGCTTCATTTATTTGTGGACGTCCCCATAATCTAGGAGATTGTGGTAACTCTCCCACCACAAAAACATTATTAGGGAGCTTTTAATTTCCACAACTGTTATCTTGGATGATGACCTTAATGTCAGAGATGGTGGGAATGGTGGAGTGGTGGGTGTCTCTGTCGCAGAAGTGGATGCAAGAGTGGCAGGATCGATGTATGGTGTAGATGGGTCCTCATCATTTTTTGGTACTTGGGGGATTTTATAGTACTTTGCTTCAAGGCTTTTACAATAGGAGAAGGGTTCGGGATCTCCATGGATGGTAACTTCTTGTGCCTCATGTGTGAATTTCACACATTGATGGAAATCCGATGCTACTGCCTTCATTGCATGAATCCATGGGCGTCCTAGGAGGTGTTATACAGAAAGTCGAGGTCCAAGACCTGACAAGTGGTTTCCATGATAGCAGACCCTACTTGAATAGGGATTTTGATTGTGCCCTAGGACACTCTTTCTTGATCATCATATGCTATTATTGTGATACCCTTTCCTTTGTTGATAGAATCCTATGAGATTTTCAATTGTTTGATGAGGTTGAGAGAACAAATATTCAAGCCCACACCTCCATCCACCAAGACCATTTTGACTTTTCTCTTATGTACTATGACCTCTAAGTGGAGCACATAGTTGTGAGATGGTTGAGTGAGGAAATCCTGGTCAGAGAATGTGAGGAGATTTGGCATAATGATATTTCCAACCGTAGCCTAGAATTGTTCTGCATCAAGATCTAAGGGGACAGTGGATGAATCCAGTGCTTCCTCAAGGATTTTCCTATGGGCAGATGATATTTTTAGCAACTCCATGATGGAGATATACACTAGCATTCTTTTGAGTTGATCAAGGACGTTGTAGCCATTGGGGACAGATCCAGATGCAGGGACTCTATTTGGCTGGGATGATCCTGCGATGATAACTTTGTCACCTCTTGTGGTGACTCCACAATCAGCATGGGCGCCTTTGATGGTGATGACTATGCAGTATTCATCTAGAGAGGCAACAATAGTTTCATACGCATGATTCATGTTTGTGTGGGTGCCTTTCCCCTTATTGGTGTTTTCATTATTCCCTTTATTGCCATGGTTAGGCATCAAATTCATGTATATCTTAAGGTCTTGGTTTCCTATTGGTTGTTCCATGTTTATAATTATTTGATCGATGAGATCTTGAATTATATTTGTTAGCCTCATACAACTATTCATGGTATGCCCTTTGATTTTATGGAAGTCACAAAGTTGATTCTCATTATACCAAGGAGGTTTCACATTTGGTTCTTGGTAATTCTCATAGGTGGGAGCTTTAATGCATTTTTCGTTTATTAGCTTCTTCATGATGACTTCAAGTGGTTCCCCAAGAGTGGTGTACCTTCGCTTGGGATAGCTCTTGTTCTGTTGGGGTGGTCCCCTTTGATCATTGAGATTGTTAATTGTTAGATTGTTGTTTGGTTGTATTGCATGATGATTGTTTTGGTGTTGGATTTGGATTTGTGGTGCGGGTGTATTTTGGTGAGGGGCACTGATGACCACTTTGGCGTTAACAACATCATCATTAGTAACATTTTTGTTCCTTGCCCACGTGCAAGGTTTATCATTGTAATTGGCGAGTGGGAGGTTGTTTTGTTGTTCGAGGTATGAAGTTGATCCTGCATGTTGTGTCATGAGGGCTCATTCGATACTGAGTGCCTTGGAGATCAACTGGTCATATGTGGTGATCCCCTATACCTTGAGATGGAATGCCAAGAGGTCATCAAGGTTGGATATGATGGTGAAAACTTGTTGTTTCTTGGGCATGGTCCACTTGCACTGATTGGCCTTGGATCACCATCATTGTAGGAATGAAGTGAATGATTCATTCTTTCCTTGTTTCAAAGTTGAGAGTTCTTCTAGACTAACATCCATGGCAATGTTGCATGCATAATTTTTAATGAACGCATCTATAATTTCTTGGAATTTTTTGATGCCTATAGGTAGATGAGAGAACCATTCCATAGTGTGGCCAGCCAAACTCCTAGGAAATAGCCACATTAGATAGGTATCATTGTATACGACTTCCATGCAATGAACCTGCAATTCCTTGATGTGATCTTTAGGGTTTCCTGTCCCACAATATTTGTCAAACTTGGGGATCTCGAATCCCCTGGGGAATGGTTTCATCACTAGGCTCCTATAAAATGGATAGGGGCACAAGTTACTTGGTGTTTTTGTGGTTTTCCCTGATTGAAGATCAAGCACTTGTTGCGAGAGCAACCTGATTTGTGTTGTTACATCACTTTTCAGATTAGGGGGTGGGATGAAGGTGTTCTTGGGTGTTTCGATTGTGGGTTGGATGGGTGGGTTGGTTGGTGTGTTGTTTGATGGTATTTGCACATTTTGCCAAGCTAGGTATGCTTGTACTTGCTGCTATATACAAAATGCTTTTTGTTGTTCTTGTTGTTGCTACGCTAAGATTGCTTGTTGTTGTGCTAGGATTTTCTATTGTTGTGCTTGGTGTTGTGCTTGTTGTTGTTCCAATAACACTTGTTGTTGGGTTGCCAATTGGGCTGCTTCTTGCTGCTCTTGATATTGTTTTATTACTTGTTGATATGCCTGTAGTTGCGCTGCTTATTTTTGTGCAAGAAGTTGTTCTTGTGCTTGTGCTTGTTGTGCTTGATAGTGGGCATGTGCTTGAGCTTGGGCTTGGGCTTGTGCCACTTGTTGTTGCAATATAATTTGGGATTGGGTAGCTTTTTGTGCTTGTAATGCGGCTTGGGCTGCTTGAGTGGCTTCTTGTTGTTGTTATTGCAATAATGCTTGGGCTTGTGCAACTTATTGTGCCTGTAATGCAACTTGGGATGCTTGGGCAGCTTGCGCAACTTGATCGGCTTGCTAAGCAGCTAGTTGTGCGACTTTTTTTTTTGCACTTGTAGGAATCCCCTTTGGTAAGTAGCTTGCTGAGCTGCTTGCAATTCCATGTTGTATTGGCTTGATATGCTAGAATTTGGTGGTGGTGGGGGTGGTGGTGGATTTGGAATGGCGTTTGTGGTGGTGGTGAGCGGTGATGTCATGTTGGTGATTTGAGTGGTGAGTGGTGTTGTTGATGTGGTTGGTCCTTGAGAGACCATGCTTTGCGATGTTAGGGGGGTGGTTGATGATGTCGTGATTGCTTGTGTAGTTTTCATCTGTTGTTGTGATATCAATGACAAATTTTGAGAGTTTGGTGTGATGTTTTGATTGGTGTTTGGAATGTTGGTTTGATTGATATTTGGTAAAGGTGTGAGCCCCAAACCAAGTAAAGGTGTGGATAATTGTGGTAATGGTGGAAGAGGTGAAAATGTGAGGGGTGTGAGTTCTTGCAAAAATAATGTGGTGTCAAAAATTCCTCCAGGTCCGAACATGTCACCCTCCTCTTGCGGATTTGTGAGGAGAGAAGTTTGAGGTGTTGCGCGGAAGGATGATGATGATGGATCATTAGGATTATGGAAAGTGAGAGGAACATACTTATGTAATGGATTTTGGGGTATGTTTTGTTCCAAAATGGTATTTTCCTCCAAGTCTTGATTATTAACAAGCGGGTGTGTTTGAATAGCATTAAGAAATACATTTCCCTTATTGACATTAGGTTGAGATGGAGCAAAAGATGTTGTGATTTGCAAAATGTTTTGAGTGATGCTTTGGGATAGGGGTGTAGATGAGATGGGGATGGTGGATGAGATTGGAGGTAAAGATGTCTCCACTAGAGTACTCACATCAAAATCAAAAGGTAATTTGGCCCTTTGTTTTGCTAGCTCAAGCATGTATAGTGAAGGGTTAAACCTCATCATGATGTTGATAATTTTATGGTTTTCTGGATTTTGGAGCATTTCAGTTATTTCTTCATGCAACATCCCAAGGGTAAGATCTTCTCCTTGGTTTTACTCTTGTGGGTTTTGTGATGAAGAGATACTCAAAGCATTGCTTGATTCAACTGGATTCATTTCGACGTTTGTTTGGCTTAGGTCACTTGAAGCGGGTGTTTCTTTGTTAGCTTCCATCTTCTTCTTGTATTGAGATCTAGTTTGAACCATAAAACAATGATCAATTTTCAAGAATATGGGAGATGAATCTCTTAATTATTTGGATTGATCTTTACTTTATGCACAAAAGAGAAAATTTTAGGATATCTTGAGGATCAAAAGATGATATGACGATGATGCAAGAGATGGATGATGTGGATGTTTTGATCTTTTGATAAATCTTGAGGGGAATGCTAGACTTTTAGGACTTTCGAATATGTTTTGGATTTTGATTTTGATTCTTTGGATTTCCTTTGATTGATTGATTTTGGTTTGCTTTGATTTGAACAAATGGACCCTAAGATGTTGGATGATTATCTAAGGGGTGTTTTTTCTCAAAGGATGATAATTTGAATATGTGTAGGGAGAAGGATGCATCTACCCACACCTATTCAAATAAGATGATAATTTAACCAAGTATATGAAGAAGGATGCATCTACATATACCTAGCTAAACAAGATGGTTTGATAACTTTGACTAAGCATATGGAAAAGGATGCATCTACACATACCTAGCCAAAAGGTGATTTGATAAATATTTCAAGGATTTTGTCTCAAGGATTTGATGATTTTTATTTTTTCCAAAAAGCCTAGCATGAAGGATAATTTCAAGATTTGTCAAAAGGTGATGGTGAGATGATTTTTTGGTTTGATGTTTGAAGGATGGATGAAAAAATATTTTGATTTCCTTTGATCCTAAGATGAACCTAAAAAAGACACTTTGTTTACCTAAACCTTTGTATTGAAGAACATGCAATGCTTCTATAGACCTTTATAACCAAGAAGTGGTTTAATTTGATCATACATTTCTGGATTTTGAATCAAGGACTTTCATTTTGGGATTTGTCTTCTTGGAAATTGTGAGGTTTCAACACATGTGATTTCATTTTGTTTATCTTTGCTTAGTGGCTTTATTTTACTACAAACACTTCTTTGATTAGGTTTCCAAACTATATGTCCAATGTCTTAATTTCTTTGAATCCCACAAAGTATGTTATGTGGAAATTCAATGAATTCAAGGCAAGGGTTACCTATTGTTTAACTTTAGTAGAAAAATTAGAGGTAATCCAAGTGTTTAGAAACCTCTAAGGATGTGAATCCCAAGGGAAAGCAATAACACATGAATTGAGTCAATTGTATTTGTCTTCTAAAGGGTTTGAAATTTTGATGATGAATTTTAAGTGTTTGTTTCCAAGATGTTTTCGAACAAGAAAAGAATTTTGTAACCAAGAATAAGTACAAACCTATGGATATGGAAGACAATATTTGTTGAGTCCCCACTTGGACAAGTCCAGCTACACTTATCTTTAGCGAATGGTTAGATGCTTGACCCCATTGGCTCCCCTCCACGGCTCATTAATGTCATTTAGGGAAGCCAAGCATCAACACCCATGAAACTCCCATGGCATGCTTTCCATTTCTACTAAAATACCGTAAAAGTGTGGGGCGGCTTCAGAACGACTGTTCTTGCACCAACAAATAGATCAAGAATTTTGTAAATTCTAAAACATGGGTTTTAATTACGACTTTTCATTCATGGAGATTGACCCATACGGCGAGAGTCCCTTTTCAGATCCATCTCATCAGAGCCAACTACGTGATATTTGTGTTTATTCCAATACCCACATTTATATCCTAGTTGGAAATAATCTTGGCTTTAGAGTGTTACTAGTTGAGTCATTCCCTTGGGTGAGTACTTCTTCCCCAAGGAAGGCCCTCTTAGATAAACAACAATGAGTAAGGACAATATTCGTAACTCGATCAATCTTTGTTTGCAACACAAAGAGAGAGAATGTACGCAATAATGCTCCACTCACATTCGCACAATATTTTGTTCAAATTTAAAACCCAAAATGAAGTGTGGAGGTGATTGCTTTGTCTCAACCTAAAATCACAAAAAAGGCCTTTTGATTCTCAAGATCGCTATAAAGTGCGAGAGAAGTGCATACATCCTTTTTCAATGAAGTTAGTTTAAGTAATCCCTCATGAAAACAAAGTTGCACTTGTTCATTTTAGAGCCACAAAGCAATTATGAATTCTTTTTAAAACACCAAAGGACAAATGAGAGTTGTTTTGTTCAATTGTTAACCAAGCAAAAAAAAACTCTAGTAAGTTGTAGTCCTAATGTTCATTTTAAGCCTTTGCAAAAATTGAAAAGGTTCTTTTTAAAAGCCCAAACGAAATTAGTGTCCTAAGCAAAAAGGAATAGCAGTTCCCTAAGAGTGTTAAGCAAACACTAAAGTGTTTAAAAACACTTGAATTTTGTGAGATATCATCATCATATTTCTCCTTCTTTTGTTTTCAATTGATCCAACCTACAAGAAAGAAAAAACTAGTCAAATTCTGCAAAACATAGGTTAAAAAGCAGAAAACAAAAGACAAACTCATCATTTGACAAAAAACACATGCTAAAATAAAATTTCAACTTTTTACTCCCTGTCAGTGGCGCAACCCATGACTACGTCGCAGTTTGATTTCTCCAGTCATGCTATAGAGTGCCGCTTACTATTCAATGGTGCTCTATACCTGGACCAGTGAACTCAAATGCGTCACCCTTTTTCTCAGCGTCGCTATTTGATTTTTTTGAAAAATCCCGCAGGTCAGATTGGTCAAGCAGCACAGTTTGAAATTCAAAATCTTGGGCTGGAAGACTTCAGCGTCACAGTTTGAATTTCCAATAGTGTTGTATGGCGACGATAGAGAGTCAGCGGTGCTATATGGTGACGTTGAGCTTCCAACATTGGAATTTTCCTATGCACAAACAAAAATGCAGAATTTTTAGAAAAAAGTGATTAAAAATGAGATGTTGCCCTCCTTCTAGTGTCAAAATGTGTGAACCCCAATCCCAATACCTGCAAAACAATAAGAACAAACACATTAGATTAGAGATTCCAAGCAAGAACAAGGATTCCCCATGAAATCCATTCACAAAATTCAAATTAGGAAAAAAACAATGAAGAACACAATGAGAAAGCAATAAAATAGATTGAATCCTAATTAAACTAGCAAACTTATGATCCCATGGGGGAATTGGTGCCAATTTGATGTGAAAATTGGCCCTTTCCCAATTCCTTTGATGCAATCTTGATGAATGTTGATGAATGTTGATGAGTGATCCACTTTGTTGATGCTTGATGAGTGCTCCAATGGAAAAACTTGCATAACCTCGCTATGATTCAATGATATTGGATGGAAATGGCTAAATATTTGAGCATAGTAACTTTTCCTAATTTGTGGATGATCAAATGAGGAGTTTAGCCTCTTATTTGTAGAATGAGAATATGGATGAATGTCCAAAATTGAGGATTGTGGGACTAACATTCATCCAATGGCAAGATGCCACTTGTCAACCTATGAATGGATGGAGGATGTGCAAGTTTTGAGGATTGTGCCAATAAATGCCTATATTTGAATTTTGAATTTGTTGAAATGACATGCAAGAGGGAAGGAAAAAATGCATTAAATGCCACTTGGCTCAAGGCAACGTACATGTAAGAGAGTAAATTCCTTGTTGGATGTACATGTCAACTTGGATTTTTGAATTCAAACTTAGAGAATATTCCTTAAAGATGCCTTGTTGAGGAAAATAGAGATTTAATAAATCAATTAAATCTATTTTCATGTGCAAGTGGTAAAAGCTATAGGATGGGACATGATATGAGATTAAATTAATCCATGTTAATTAATTTAATAAAGGGGATTAGATGATGTGACCTATTTGACTTAAATTTGTGGATTGATTTAAATCAAATATGAGAGGAATGTGATAAGAGATTAATTAAATAAAGATTTTGATTTATTTAATTAAAAGAGATGATGTTAGATTAAATTAAATAAGGTTTTAATTTCTTTAATTTAATTTAATAGTTAGACTTTAGAGATTTAGTCAAATAAAATTAATTATTTAATTAAATAGGGATAATTAGATCAAGATGGCTAATTTAATTATTGAGAAGAGGTGACTTAATTAGATAACTGGTTTATTTAATTAAGAGAGGAATATTGATGAATTTAATCAAATAGGGGCATTTGATCAAATGGTTAGACCAAAGGATAATTCAGAATGAAATGATGTTAATAGTTAGGATCAAATGCACAATGTCAATCGGTACATTTTACGTGTATACAAGATGTACAACATAGAAAACTAGTTGATAAATATGGCCTTAGAGCTGATAAAGTAGACCAAGGGCATACAAGTAAAGCCGAAAAAATTCAATTTGTTAGAGCTTCAAATCCTCATCCTCATGGTTAGAAACAATCACAACTAGGACATGCCCATGGTGGAGAGCTTAGTGCAACTGGTACTACCTCTGGTGGTGATGGTATGGGTAGTAGTACTAGTAGTGGTCAACATGTGCTACAACAAAAAAATACACATAAGAGGACAACAATACAATATACCATAGAAACACCAGGTGATCAAGGCATACATAAGAGGTAAAGGATTTTGATAGGTCCAAGTCACACTACCAATGGATCCACCACAAAAGGAGTTATTTCAGACACTCCCCCACTACCAATTAGTCTAGATTTGACATCATTAGCAACTGCAAGTACTCATATTCCTTCACCATTCAAGCATTCCATTTTTCCTACATCCCTAGGTTTTGATTACATTGAAGATTTTAAAAAGAAATCAGACTTGAATAAAAAAGAAAAGAAGCAACTAATGGAGAGTGTGTCTGCTATAACTTTAGAGCCTGCAACAACCATGGTATTACCCACATTTAACACAAATAAAGAAATCATGGAGTATGCAATTCTTGTTCCCATAGTTCAAAACAAACCAAAAAATCAGATGGCTTGATTTGAATTCTAGGTGAACAATATTCAATTGGATTTTTTTGGACTTAGAAATACTAACAAAATTAATGTATCAAAGAAGAAGAATGAATTGGTGTACATATCATTGCTAAAGCAAGATAGAGAGAAAAAAAGGTTGCTGACTCAAATTGAAAAGTTACAAGAAGACATAGCAAATGAGAAAGAAAATAGGAAAGCATCAAATAACAAGAGAAATGAATTAGAAAAAAAAATAAAAAAATTTGCCTCTACTTCAACAAGCAAAGAGGATAAGCAGAATAAGACTGCAGTGAATGAACTGAAGCAAAGGCTAGATAAGAGCAACAAGAAATATGATGAGGAAAAATACACCTTAGAAAAATTAATACTAAGAATTTTGAATGGAAATGCATAGTGGGAACAAAAATTGGAGAAGGAGAGAAAAATAAATGAAAGATTGGAGGCAAAGATGATGGAAGCAAAAATGAAATTAAGTCTTGTCAAAATAAGTTATCTACATTTTGTAGAGAAACAATGAGGCAAATGAAAGAAAAGATCTGGGATAAAATAATGTAGAGGATTGATCATTTGTGTGACATGTTTCAATTGATTGATGCTATCAGACAACATCATAAGAAGCTCAACAAATATGTAGTGGAAAACAAAAATGTGTTAGCATTAGAGAAATCTACAAATCAAATTCAACAAATAGTCTACAAAGTCAGTGACAATGTTTTCAAATCAAAAGGGATTACTAATTGGCTTGCTACATCAATGACATTGTCATCTATCATTGAAAAGTGTTTGAGAATGCATGAAACAAAGGAATATTTGCATTTGGCTACAAACAAGATGAAGAAGGTGGATGAAAAGGTAAGGAACTTCACAGAGCTTGGTTTTCTAGAGGCTTTTGACATAAATGAGTGATTCATTGTAAAGAATGATTTTAGATTTAGAAGATGGAGGATGCAAGGAAGATTGATTTGGACCAGTTTCCTTAGAACTCAGATGTGGTGAACTATTTGGATTCCATCAAACCATTGCTAACCTTGAATGCAAAATTGACTAAAGAGTCCAAGATAGGTTCCAATTTGAATCATGAATTGTTAACAAATCTTCAATTCAAACAACATTAGTTAGAAAAAATGGCAATTCCACCACCTAAATAGTGGAAGTTGCTAGAAAAGGTGATGCAGTGATTTTATTTTTGATAATACGAGTTTTCAAGTTCCAACTCAGCTCTGTGTAGAGTTGCATTTGAGCAAGATTTTGCATTGTCAATGCCTCTATGCACTCCTTCATGTGATAATCAATAAAAAAAATCAAATTCAGACTTCAGTAATGTGTTGATGTTTAATTATCTATATTATTTATTTTATCATTTGAAGAAAAAGTTTGGTAGTGGTTTCAACTACTAGATACATATTAAACAATTGTTGATGTTCATTGTTGTATATGCTACTAATACAATTGTTAATATGTTATTAAGCATTGAGTTGAGTGATAAATCATTGAGTACATGTTCAAGTTTTACTTTTAACATAATTAAAATATGAACTATAAGGTGATTTTAATTCCATGCATCCATAATCTTAGTGAAATTGCATTACAATTCACACATCAATACTCAATATCCATGACTACTTATCATATCCACTAAAAAATTTATATGAATTCATGCATACGTAATCTTTGAGTTATGGTGTGTGGATTTATTCTAATTTTTTTGAGTAGTTTGTAGTGGATTATTTATTATTATAATTGGAATGATAGATTTTTGGTTAGTTTCATTATTGTGGTTGCTATCACTCAAAGTCGCAGTTTTGGTGCTTTTCTTAACCTTAGTCGCTAGTCCTCAGAGTTTTATAACATTGTCATGAAGTTCTAGATTTTCATAACTTCTTGATTCCTCGACTTGGTTCACTTTGTTGAGTTGCAAGTATTTATTGGTCATCTTTGTAGTCGGTAGAGGATGAGAGATTTATTTCAACATAGAAAGACATAGATAATGGTGAAGTTCATGCATGCGTAATCTTTGAGTTATGGTGTGTGGATTTATTCTACTTTTTATGTTTAGTTTGCTAGTGGATTATCTATTATTGGAATGATAGATTTTTGGTTAGTTTCATTGTTGTGGTTACTATCACTCAATGTCATGGTTTTGGTGCTTTTCCTAACCTTAGTTGCTAGTCCTACGAGTTTTATAGCCTTGTCACAGAGTTCTAAATTTTCATAACTTCCCAATTCCCTAACTTGGTTCACTTTGTTGAGTTGCAAGTCTTTGTTGGTCATCTTTGTAGTCAGTGGGTTAGAGGTTTTGAAAACTTTGAAACTTCAAACTTTTGTTCTAAGGTTCCAAGTTTCAACAACCAAGTGACATTATGTACTTATCTTAGCTTTCAAAGGTGTCATCATCTGAAATCTCATTGAATGCTATGTATGGACTAACCTAGAGTTGTCTTTTTGGGAATTTCAAAAAGCATGCTGGTTTAAAGGCTATATTTTCAAGGAATGAAATTGAATGTGCCATTTAATGCACATCCTATCAAAAGTAATGACATAAGTGGGTTGTGAATTTTTACTCAGACATTTATCTTCCATTCTCATTCTTTGCTAATGCTAGCACTTCTCAAGTGCAAACATTCTATCTTCGTGAATTTGTGCTCATGTAAAGTGGAATTCAAAATCATTGGTTTAGCTTGAGGGACACTGAAATTGGGCATGTCAATTTGGAGGAGTTTTTGGTGTGCCTGGAGCAAAGGGAGAGAACAACATTGGATGATAAAGTTTTGTAGAGTAGTTTGGTGCATGTGGAAGGTTTTCTTGAGGCTGTACAAAGTGTCAACCTAGTGATTATGTGCGCAAGGGGCTACATTCCAGAGACTCAGGAAATTAGAGTTGTGGACAGGTCAACCAATGCAAGAATTACTCTTGAAGTGATTTCTCATGCATTCGACATTCCAGAGAGGGAAACTATAGAGGAAATGTTTGTAGTTGTTGGTGACGAGTTTTTCAAAATGAATGAGGAATGGTGCAAAAATTCCATTGTGAGGAATTGGTTGAAGTTCGAGAAAAAGGGTAAGTCTTAATTGCCCTCAAAGCTTAAAAGGGTTCATTTTAAGGATGAAATTTTAGATGTTATCACTTTGTTGCATCGTGTGGTTGGTATTGCATATTTGGACTCTTTTGAATTTTGGATGTGTTGTTTTATTTTGTTGATTTGTAGTGAAAATAAATTCATTGACTGGGCAGAGATTATTAGTTATCATTTAAATGAGCAATCAATAAATTTTCAGTAAACTATTGCCTTCCACATGTGCTCATACCTAGTTTACATTCTAGTCAATCAAGAGGTTGTTTGGGCAGGGTTGGAACCGCAAAGGTCTTCGATGTTGGATACACTTGTGTATAGAAATTTTCCATAGCTCACTAAGGAGGTTGGAATGCAGAATTTATGTCATGTCAATGATGTATTTTTAATGGAAATAGTGAGAAAATTGATGGAAAACTTCAGCTTCGGGTTTCACCTGAAGTGGTTGCTTTGGGATTGAGGTTTGGAAGTTTCTAAATCCAATTCAATAGATTTAATAATCTTAGAATTGGAGGTTTTGAGAAGGCTCCATTGAAATTTCCCTATTACCCAAGTGATTTCTTGGTTTTTCTTGAAGTTTGTCGGTAGATGGCTATTGTAAATGTTAAATATTCAAACATGGGAAAGAATGGGTATGCTTTTCCATTGTGCATGACTTCATTTTCTTGCAAAACTAATAATATTGCTAGGGGTGTGCAGAAAGCCCTGAACGAATTCAATTTTCAGTGTTTTCCCATGAGAACTAATTTTGATAGCAAGGGTTATGTTAAGCAAAATTTGTATGGAGCTAGCAGCTATGAACATCACCCTGATATTGAAGATTTTTTGGAAGACTATAAAGATGAAGGTGAGGTGTATAGAATAAATTTCATGAGATTGAACCTAAGGAAAATACAAGCTTTTGGTATTTCTTTCAATATTCTAGAAGATACACAAGAAGACTCAGTGATCATTGATCTTGAATATTGGGCCCCTACTGGTAAGCCCTTGTACATAATTAATTGGTTAGAGGATGAAGTTTTAGAACTAATAGTCCTTTCTGCCCCTATTTTGAGAAGAACTTTGGACTGGTTGAATGAAAAATGGTGCCAAAGTGTGGGTTCTCCCCATGAACAAAAAGTTTCACAGAGAAAATAGCAATGGACTGTACATGTGTCTAGCATAAATATATTAGCTAGAAAGCAGTCAATTAGGTCGTTTGGCACTAGATCAAAGTCAAGAGGAGATGGAAAGAAGCTAGAAGACACTGGGGCCAAGCTAAAATCAATTTGCGAATAGGATAGTGTACCTTTAGTACCTAAGAAAAAGACTTGTCAAGAAAATCCAGTGCCTATAGACTCTGAGGGAATTTTTCAACAAATAATTTATGATAATTCTTTTCCCACATTATTTGAAGTTCCCACTTCTCCACTACAAGATACTTTTTTTCTATTCAATCAATTGAAAAAACTATTTCACTTCAATCAACTGAAAAAATTGTTTTTGTTCAATTAACTGAAAAAAAATGTAAGTGTTGAAAGTAGAGACATTGGATTATTTCCAGTGGCATCTTCCCCGGCATGGTTAAAGAAAGTAGTCAAGAAGAAAAGAAAGAATATTCCCACAATGACAATTGAAGTAGATACAGTTTCCATGTTGCTACAGGGTCACCGAAAGCCCAAAAAGGCTAAGACGATGTCATGAATTGTCACTAATTCCACTACTGGGCATCAATTGTTGGAGATTGTTGATCCAATAAAGGACCTAAACAAAAATGAGATAACAGAAGCCAAATACAAGGTTAGTCATGTTGATATGGGGCCATCTACTTTAGAAGGTGATGTATATCATGCTAATTACTTTGTTAATGCATTGATCAAAAGAGAAAAATAACTGAAAAGGGAGAACCTTCAATTGCAATCTCATAATCTTTCTTTAAGAAATTTTATTTCATCAATTGTGACTCTAACCACTGAGGAAGCCTCAAGCTCAAATGTTCAAGGTATTAATTCTGACACTATGCAATGGTTTAGGAAAAAATTACGTTATGTTAAAGCTTCTAGCAAATGGATAGAAGGGCTTTGTTGGGACGGAATTTTCCACATGACTAAATTTATGAAATTCTTTGTTAATGTGTTTGATAAAAGAAAGGAACTAGTAGTTGAGCTCCAACAGATTAGGAGAGAACATAGTAGCACATTTTTCTTTCAAAGGAAATTGAGAATTAGTCTCCATGGAGCACTCTTTGTTAATAAGAGAAAAATTGGTGGATGACCCTAAAGAAATTGATCCTACTTGGTATGATTCATTGGAGTGGAAATTGATAGTATATGAAGATTATATCAAGGAAATCAATAAAATTTTAGAAAAATACTTTGACATATTAGTGCAGATCAAGGACAACTTCAATGCTCTTGAAGTGGACCTCACAGATGGGTTCGATGAAAATGTACTGGATCTTGCAAACATATTGAGGGAATTTAAAGAGGTGTATCATAGAGAAGTAGTTGATCATGAGACAACCACTACAAACTCCTTTAGAAAATTGAGTAAGTTACAGACCTATATGAGTGCATATAAGTCAGAAAGTGAGAACATCTATGAAACACTAGCTAAGTCAGACCATGCACTTTAAAGATGGAGGACAAGGATACAAATCGCCACGACTCTAGGAAGCAAAAAAAATAACTGCAATTGTCACCAAGTATCGAGAATGCAAGAAGAGAGTAAAGGCACAGGAGGCATTACTGAAGGAGTAGGAGGTGGAAATAATTGAAAGTGAAGGAGTCAGTATTGGGAGTGGGACCATTGTTTAGTTTTTATTTTTTATGTTATTTTCTTTAATTTGGCTCTCTTGATACTTCAAAGACTTTTTATTTTAATTTCTAAAATGGTTGTCTTCAAGAAATTGTTATCAAGACAAAAAAAACTCTACTATTTTTATTGCTTTTCTATTATTTCAATATAGAAAGACAATGGTAAAGTTCATTCATACATAATATTTGAGTTATGGTGTGTGGATTTATTGTGATTTTTCTAAGTAGTTTACAAGTGGATTATCTATTATTGGAATGATAGATTTTTGGTTAGTTTCACTGTTGTGGAATATTTATGTGTGAATAAAGATTTTATGGTGATGGATGCATAAGGATTTCTCAGTATAATTTAGGTGATTTGGTAGTTTAAGCTTTTATTGTTTAATTTATGTGGATTCCTTTATAAGTTATTTATGTTGAACTATTAGCTTTTGTTATCTTATAAGTTATGGATGTTGAACTATTAGCTTCTATTGAAGGAGTGGATTAATATTCTTTTCAATTATTTATCGAAGATTGTGTGTATGGCAATGCAATAGGAATTTATAAGTAGTGTGATAAGTGTTGTTCTTTAAAAATGATGCAGAATCACATATCAAATTCAATACCATAGAATACAATATAAAATATCATCAACTACAATTTGGAATATGATTCATGAAGTGTAATATAAAATAAAATATCATGAAGTGCAATGATTCACAATTTCATTAAATACAATATAAAATATCATCAACTATAGTATGGAATAATGGAAACTGATCCATGAAGTGCAGTATGAATACCTAAAAGCTGCTAATTCTCTTCCATTTCCCAAATGGAGTCAAGGTACTCAAACTAACATTCATCTTGAGATAAAGTAAAAGAGTCACCTTGAATTTGATTTTGAGTTTGCTCTTCATTTTCTTTGACCTATGCCTCAAATTCAACATTCATTGTATGATTTGTGTTCATGTCATTTGTCCCAATCCCACTACCATTTCCACTACCACTAGTACCAACATTTGGAATTGGAGTGTTACACAACCCGGTGCTTCTTCTTTCACATATGTGGACCTCCAGATTGTGAGTGTCCTTTCAACGTCAACTAATTTTCCAAACTCTTGTCTAGTTTGTTTCTTAAATTTGATTTCAAAAACCCCAATGTACTGAAAACTCTCTCATCCTCCATGGACCCCAATATCATTCTTTGACATAAATCAACAAGTTTGAAATATTTTGATATCGAATCACACAATATTTCACTTTGACCTAAGTTTTTCCAAACCTTTTTTATTGATCCTAGTTTAAAGGCCTTCTTCATGCCCATGGATTTATAATGGTCCCTAATAGCTATTGAAAAACTCCTAGATTGTTTTTTAAGTCTAGCTTCATTTAAAATTCCTTCTATTTTATGATCATTTATGTTAAACTTTTCAAAAATTGTTCAATCAATATTTTTACTTGATCATGAAAATATTTTGGGTTATCTTGGTTTTCCCAAAATTGAGGATACATAATACCCATGGCTTCAAGTATTTCATGTCATGGGAATCTTTCACGAATCTCTAAGGAAAGATATTTTGCAATTTCCTTCAAATTATCACTAACATATTTAACAATGTCGTTAAAATCTTCCTCGTTAACAACTACTTCTCTGCTAGAGTGCCTGGTTATCTTACAATGGTACATTGGTATATCATATCCACGTACACAGATACATAAGTTCCCACTTGCATTAAATTGTAAATAATTATTAGGATCATTCAAATCAATAATTTTCTTCCACATGAAATAATTTGGGCCTTCTTGTGTTAGATCTAGATATAGATGATCAAGGGCCAAGCATGTATGTTTACACAGATTGGAATATTCATTAATATACATAGTTTTTTCTTGGGATTTCTTCACAAGATTGTTCATTACATCCAACATGGGGAGAAGACTAACTAAAGTCAAGAGTGTCTCTATATTGCTTAACCTATGTAAGAGGTTAGGAGGTTTTTCTATTGTGTTGTGATGCTCGTACATCACTCCAATCAAGGATTGTTATTCTAAAAGAATTCATTGTGTTGGTCCATGCAGGGAGATCCATCTAGTATCGACACCCTTGAGAAGCTTCTTTCTTGGTGTTATTGCCTTAGCAAAATTTTGAAATTCTACTAAACGTTTGGGACTTCGGGAGAAGTATGCATGGATCTCACGGACTATATTTTCAACTTTTGATACTATAGGAAACTTGCTTAAAATTTTGAATGCTAAATTCATTATGTGGGCCATGCAGTGAATTCCAAGCATGTATGGTGCACAAGTAGTTTGTAACTTTGTGCAAACACCATTCCTTTGACCTTGCATTACTCCAACTCCATCAACTCCTACACACACCAACTTTTTGGTAATTGTCAACTCTTCCATACCTACAATTTCATTCAAAGATTTCTTGACCAGTTCAACTAGATTTAGCGATGATGAACTATCCTTCATTTTATGAAAACATAGAAGATGATCTTGGAAAACATGTCATTCTACAATATACAAATTCTTACAAACCCAAGAAGTATTGTCTACCATAGTAACTTCATCTAAATATAATGCAATGAAATTTGACTCTTTTACTTTCTCCTTTAAATCTTCCTTTTCAACTATAGCAAGATAGTTTTCCCATTCCCATCTAGCGTTTACTGACCAATGTGAGAAGGGATAGTGAGGAACACCCAAATAAGATGGGTATGTGCAAGATCATCATGGAAAAAAAGGTCCCTTAAGTGGCAAAAAATTCAAAAATATCAGAGGTAGGCAACTTGACATAAAAATTTGAATAAGTTATCTATATTATTTCAAAAATATGTAGGAATAGAATCTATAGAAAATTGAATGTAGTTTCTAAACTACTAGTTTTTTTTTCTTAAAAAAAAAATCTATTTGGTGAAAATTTGAAATTTCAATGGAGTAGTACTTAAATTTAAGGGAAACAATAAGAAGTAGGCATCTGTCTGACCACCCTAACCACAATAAAATAATAAAAAAAAATTATAAGATTTTAGATATAAGTAAAGGACTCATGTCCCGATGTGATACCTATTTTTTGTAATTTTTTTCCAAGTAAATAATTAATTTATTATTTTTAATTACAACTTTTAAAATATAAAACTCATATGTCGACCACCTTAACTTGGTCAAAATTTCATGAAATTCATTTTTTAAATCCTATAGTATGCAAAGCATAGAATGTGATGCATGTTTTGGATTCAAAAAATTGATACCATTTGAAAGCTATAGATGTTTTTCAATCATCCTGTCAATCAAGACTTTAGTCATAATTCAAATAGAAAAAGAATAATAATTATTTATTAAATTCAAAGTAAAGCATAATTTATATTGGTGGAAAGTTGAGAATCTCCTTTAAAAACCATTTTCATTTCATCAATTTTGGGTAAAAAAATGTCGTTGGCCACATACTCTACACATACCCATCATATCGCCACTTTTTGGCCCATCATGATCCTACACATACCAAGATAATAAACCAAATTATTCTGGGTAGTCTGTCATAGGACACCCTCTAGACAAAATATGAAAAACAACACTCATCTGAATTTTTTTTAACATATTTGTTGCTTCCATTGCTTTTCCAAATTGAGCCTCAAGTCTACCTTTACATGCAGCAAGCTTCGACATTCTTTGTTCATGCTCTTCATAATCTGTTACATACCTTACATGAAGACATTCTTCCTTTTATTTTCATCATACGATTGATTGTTCCTTTTGTGTATGATTTTTTTTCATAAACTTTA
This sequence comes from Sequoia sempervirens, assembly GCA_007258455.2. Classification (NCBI taxonomy): domain Eukaryota; kingdom Viridiplantae; phylum Streptophyta; class Pinopsida; order Cupressales; family Cupressaceae; genus Sequoia; species Sequoia sempervirens. Next base: position 307,804,685 of record VDFB02058242.1, on the reverse strand, counting down.
TCGATATGATTTTCTATAGTGTCAATCTTTAGCTGCAACATCTTGTCTCTTCCACATTTCCAACTACAAATCGTACATTTGCCCAATGTTTTCAATATCCTTTGCTTTCCCAATCCCCACTGGTACAATGAATGGGTACTTTTACAACCAACCAAGTTGAAAGTTCCTTGTCATTTCCCACTCATGACCCATTTTTTATTTGCTCCTTCTTTTCTTGCTACCAACATCATCCTCATCTAAGTCAATTATCTCATTCTAGCTAACCAGGGTATCCCTTGGTATATCTTCTGCAATATTGCCATCCTCATTTGATACATTTTTATTTAACTCAATGAAAATATCAACTTGACCTTCTAGTGGTAGCGAGGTATTATGAATGCCTTCCTCATTAATATTTGGTGGAAGAGTTGATGATGTAGCCTCATCTTGATCTGATGGATCAGAAGCTTTAGTAATTCCAAAGTAAGACTATATGGTACCTCTATTTCTAAGTTTTGGGTGTTTTGATGGCCTCCCAATCTCTTCACTAACTTGAGGAATGACGGAAGCCTAAACCTTGCTACTTGACATATTGATATCTCACTTAGAATAAAAACTGGAAAAAATGTCTTCTTATTTAAGGATAGAGGATATAGATCCCATTCCCTACTCAATATCATTTTTAACTTTAAGGCTGAAGAAAGAAGGGAAAAGAGATAAAGAAAACTTATTATTATAACTAATAACACTATGAAGAAATTATCACTCACCTTTAAGTCTACGTTTTCAACTTTTACTGACTTTCGAATCGTGAAGTAGAACCTTAGAATTGGAAAAAATGTGTAAGAGTAAATGACAGTTTCTATTGTATTTATATCAATCCATATTTGGAAAATTCTGCGGGATTTTTAAATGGTATATTGAAAATTTGGTGAATCTCGTGTGCTTATACAATGATACGTTGTAATCTTCAAGGCGAAATGTGTCCTCAAATGTAATTATTTTTTAATGTTATTGGAAAAATAGGTCCTCATAAACAACTATTTATAAATTTTAATTAGTGAAATGGGTCTTCACAAGAAACTATTTGTAAATTTTAATTGGAAAAATGGGTCCTGATACAATGTTGTTTTAATAGTATTGGCAAATATGTAGGTGTTTTATTACATGCTTCCAGGATTCTAGGTGAAAATATTAGTCAGTCCATTTGAAACGTGTAGTTTGTTATGGAAAATTTGTTGCTTAAATATGCCCCATAAAAAAACTCATTGGCTAATGCACATGCATTGGACCTATAGTTTGTAAAATCTGAGCAATTTGGGCACCCTATTGGTTTGTGCAAATTCACTAATTTCGACTTGGCTGATTTCTAGAATTCACCAATTGGTGAAGATTCGCCACTGAATTTTTCCTTGACCATGGGTCACATATTTCTATGTGAGAATGCCATTTGGATTGACAAATGTAGGGTCTTCTTTTCAAAGTGCCATGGATGTGGCCTTTGCAGATTTTACAGACATATTCTTAGTTGTTTACAAGGATGATTTGATTGCATACAGTAAGAAAGAAGAGGATCATTGTATGCATTTAGAAAAGGTATTTTAAAAGGCATTGGAATATGCGATTTCATTGAATCCAAAGAAGTGGCATTTGGAGTAAAATAAGGGAAGCTACTTGAGAATAATGTTTCTAAAGAAGGATTTAGGATTGATCTATAACATGTAGCTGCAATAGACAAGATCCCTTAGCCTAAAAATGTCAAGGTATCTAGTCTTTCTTTTGGCAGATCAATTTTATAAGAAGGTTTGCTACAAATTTTGTAGAAATCACATGTCCTATCTCTAAGATGCTCAAGAAAAATGAAAAGATAGTGTGGAGTGAAGAGCCTACAAAAGTTTTTCAAAGTATCAAATAGGCTATTAAGGAAGCCCCAATTTTGAAATCCTCAAATTTCTTAAAGCCTTTTCAGCTTTTCTTATTTTCTTCATTTCATATAGTTGCAAGAGTTTTGTTGGAGAAAAATAATGAAGGTTTTGAGCAACTAATAAAACTTTTCAATAAATCCTTGCAAGTTGCAAAGCTCAAATAAAACTTGATAGAAAAATAGGCTTATGCATTAGTTAAGGCAGTGAAGAATTTCAGAACATATCTCATTGGAGCAACAATTATTGCATATGTTCCTAGTGCTGCAGTTAAAGACATCTTTACCCAATTGGAAGCCATAGGTAGAAGATGCAGGTGGATTAATAGAATCCAAGAGTTTAACATTGACACTCAAATCACTAAGCTGGTTAGAGGCCAGGGATTAGCTAAATTAATGGCTGGACAAATCTAGATGCTTATCAAGTAAATCAGGCAGATTATAAAGAGTTGTCGCCTATTTTTCATATGCATACCTCTGAATGGTACAAGAACATTGTCCATTATTTTCAAACAATGCAGTGCCCTGACAGTTTGGATGACAATGAAAAGAGAACTCTAAAGTTTTAGGAAATAAAATATGTGATTATCAATGATGAACTGTGGTGGAGTCCTAATGGAGTTTTTTCTGAAATGTGTTGATAATACACAAGCTTCTAAGATTTTAGATGAGATGCACAATGGAGTGTGTGGATGGTGTAGGGAACCATATGCCTCCTGATGCATGAATGAGTCTAATGTTGTGTATTGGGTTTTAAGTCACGTCTTTGATTAAATAAGGTCTACTTAGACCATGTTTAATGTTTTTGTCATTTTGTAATAGGTTGTGCAAATTTGTCATTTTTGCTAAAAAGTTGTAAAAAGTTGCTAAGTGATGCAGAGTAGGGAGGTCTTCAAACAATCCAACACAAATTCACTTGAACAAAACAAGCTTTTAACCTTCAAACCCTATCTAGGGTGATTCACATCAAACTTCATAATTTTTCCTTGTAGGGGTGTAGACCTATCTTTTTGAACTTATCTCACAAATATAAACTCAAACCCACAAAAAAATTGGCTTTTTAGACACACTTTTATCATCTTCATAACATATCTCAAAACCTCTATAGGTCACTTTTGACCAACATCTTCAAACCAGGGCTTCAACTCTGTCTTAGACCCCTAATTAGGTCACTTTTTCAAAGGAACCCCAATGTAAACACTTCCTCAATCCCAAAAATCAATTGGGAACTCTTAACCAGGCAATAAAACCACAAATTCCACAACTTTTACTCTGAGACACGACCACCATGATACCTATTCATGAAACCCTCATTTTTGCTTGCACAAGATGGGGTTTATTGAAAATAAACCATCCTAGATCAATTTCACCACAAAAAATCCTCAATCATCTTTTTTTATGTCTGTACAAACTAAATCCACCTTCAAAAGTTGCTGCCTCCAAGATTTACAACATTTTCCTCACTCAAACTTCTCATTTTCACTCTAAAACCACCATTTCCACAACTAGAGCTTCATGCCCAAGACTCCCAATGACCTACCATACTCACCAAAACTCTTTAAGCACCTAAAACCACACTAACCCACCCATTCCACCAAGCTACAATAGTTACAAATAGTGGAATGGGTGTCTACCTCATTTTGTTACTCTCAAACCCTTTAAATAGGGAATACCTAGTCAATCTTAGGAAAACAAGTATAAAATTATTTAAATTCAATATAAACCTCTCAAACCAAGTGAAAGATGTAGTTAATTAATTCCTCCAATGAGTTCATAATATTTTAGAACAATCTTGTCTCTGTATGATACCGTATAGGCTTGTAAACAAAGATATTACACATAAATTTTAAGAAAATAGAGAGTTCTTATTAGTTTTTGCTTCCAAATTACCAAGAGAGATGTACAATGAGATCCTCTACATATATAAACCTTTTTCCCTCCTAAAACAACTAACACAACTGTGCAAAATTGAATTTTGAATAATGTGACTGTTGATCTTCCACAAACTTGAAATTTTGCAACTCTTACACTTTTAAGTGACAACTTTTTACAATATTGCAAGAATGTGACAAAACAAACTCAAAGACTCCAAATTACATTGAAATGGTCTATTTAGACTTTATTTGATGAAAAAAAGACTCAAACCACCTAAACTCTAACATATGACCTTATTGGACAACATTGACACAAATTGCACTTGGTTCCCCTGCACCATACACCCAACCAAAAGAAAATCTCAAGTCCCTTGAGGAACATCCAAAACCATGTTGTATTTGATCACTTAATGCTCTCCAACTTGTATCTTCACCTAGTGACTCCTTCCCATGAGTCAAATATTGAGAACTTTTACATCATCTTTGTCCTTTGATGGTTCATCCTTTGAATATGTTGTCCTCCACTTACTTGTTGTTGTTTGACTATCCTTCCCTTTGGAAATGATGTCTAATCTACCAATTTACATGTGCCTTCTATAACATGTACTTTCTTCTTCCTTTCCTTTGTTGTATGCTCAATCCTAGTCACATACCCTTGCTAAATACTCTTATTTACTCCACCTTTTGTCTTCATATTTGCCACTAGGTTCTCTGCCCCAAGAATCCCTATACCATTAGGCCTACAAACCACTATCCTCTCAGACCTAGGAACCTTTTTTCTAACAAGGATTGACTTTCCCTTAACCTCTTTTTCTCTCAATGGACATATTACTGTACCTATCACAATCTGATCATGCCAACATTGCTCAAGCCTTTCACCCTTGATTTCCTCTTGGACTGTCCTTGTCAAACTTTCATATTCTTTTCTCATCAAATTCATATTACTTCTCAAGCTTATTGTCTTCACATTCTCCTCTTTCTTTCCATCTATTGTCTCATCCTTCAAATTCATTGTCCTAGCATCTACAACTCTTGTAATGGTTGCATACTCTTTATTTTTGTTTTCCTCAAGCTTTATATACTCCTTTCTTCCCATCATGATCACCCTTGCTACCTTACCTTGTTCCTTAATTTCCTCAACCAATGGATTCAATGTGAATTTACTCCCACCTTTCTCAATAGTGTAAGTGTTTTTTCTACCATCATATATTACAAACCTATCAAACTACCAAGGCCTTCCAAGTAACAAATGACAACTCATAGACAAAGTATCACAAAGAACCTTGTCTCTATATCCACCAATTTGGAACTCAACTATAGCTTGTTAATTTACCAAAATGGACTAATTATCAATCACCCAAGATGATTTGTAAGATGTTTCATGAGGCACTTTCTCCAATTTCAGTTTTTCAACCATTTCATTTGATACCATATTATCAATGCATCTTAAATCTACTATTATTCTACATACCCTACCTCTGCAAATGCAAGTTGTCCTGAATAGTGCTCTTCTTTGAATCAGCTCCTCCTTGGATTTCTTTAAGATTTTTCTTTTCATCATCAATGATTCTCCCACCTCTAGAGCAACAACATAACTTGGAGAATTTGAACTTTCACACTCATCTTCTTGCACTATTTGAGCTCTCCTTTCACTTCTCCTTTCTCCACCACTTGATGTAGATCCCTATCTCTCAGGAAATTTGAATGCTAGATATCCAAACTCTTGACAATTTTAGCACCTACCTGCAAATGTATTTGAACTCCTACCTCCACCAAATCTACCTCTAGTGTCTCTAAAACCACCTCTGCAATCTGAAACTTGTTCCTGTCCTTTGTGTGCTTCTTCTTGTCTCTCACTTGTTTGTATTGAAGTAGAGAAAAATACTCTACCCCTAGAGGTGCTTCCTCTACCTCTATTTGTTTTATCTTTCCTTCTTTTCATCTTTTCTTCAACCCTTATTGCCATTTGATAACACTCTTCAATAGTCCTAGGATTTTCCAAAACTAACTCATGCTGAATATTGAATCTCAAGCCCCCAAGATACCTAGAAATTTTCTTAACTTCATTCTCATTATGCCCTAATATTATATTCAACTTATAAAATTCTTTAATATACTCTTTTTGTCTTAAACCTTGTAATTTCTTAAATAAATGAATTTCATAGTCTTTGGGAAAGAACTTACCTTTCATTTTGGCTACCATTTTTTCCCATGAAACAATCTTGGACTTACCTTTATTTCTCCCCTCTGATTGCTCATAATCCCAGCACAAAAGTGCATGACCCTTCAGCTTGGTCTTTGCAATTTTCACCCTTTGTTCTTCAGGAATGTCTTCACATTCAAAATAGTTCTCCAAGGCTGCAATCCAATCTAATAAATCCTCATCATTCAGATTCCCACCATATTTAGGAACATCTATCTTCACTTTATATTTATCACTCTTGATTTCCCTCAACAATTTTTCCATCCTTTGGTCTTCAGGATCTGGTTATTCATCCACATCTTCAAATTCTTCTTCCTCTTCTTCATTTGAATCACTTTCATCCTCATCTCTTCTCTTGCTTATTTCCAGAGCTGCAAGTCTTTCCTTCAACTCTCTTATCTCCCTAGCATGCTTATCCTTCAATTCATTCATTTCTTTAGCCATATTTTTCCCTTTTGGAGGCATTGTGAGTGTGTTGTCTTTTCAACTTTCACATTCCCTTTCTTCAATCTACAACTTCTCACCTTCTAGAGATCTAATCCCTATGCTCTGATACCAATTGATGCAAAGTAGGGATGTTTTCAAACAATCCAACACAAATTCACTTTAAAAAAACAAACATTTAATGGTCAAACCCTATCTAGGGTGATTCCCATCAAACTTCAAAATTTTGCCTTGTAGGTGTGTTGACTTATCTTTTTGAACTTATCTTACAAATTGAAACTCAAACCCACAAAAATATTGGCTTTCCAAACACCCTTTTAGCCTCTTCACAACATATCTCAAAACCTTTATAGGTCACTTTGGACCAACATCTTCAAACCAAGACTTCAACATTGTCCTAGACCCCTAATTAGGTCACTTTTTCAAAGGAACCCCAATGTAAACAATTTCTCAAGCCAAAAATACAATTGGGAACTCTTAACCAAGCAAAAAAACTAGAAATTCCACAACTTTTACTCTGAGACACAACCACCATGACATGTATTCATGAAACCCTCATTTTTGCTTTCATAAGATGGAGTTTATTGAAAATTAAACCATACCAGACCAATTTCACAAAAAAAAAACCTCAATCATCTTTGCTTATTTCTGCACAAACTAAAACCACCTTTAAAAGTTGCTACCTCTAAGATTTACAACATTTTCCTCACTCAAACCTCTCATTTTCACCCTAAAACCACCATTTTTGCAACTAGGTGTGTGTGGGAAATGTTAGTATCAAGATGATATGACAAAAACACACTAATGCAACATTAAACTGAAGAAAGCTAAATAGAATGAAATCAAACAAATCAAACAGAGCTTCTTCAGAATCGTTTCATTGTCCTCTATCTCTAGTGATTTGCTTGAAGCTACTGCTCTCATATTGTATAAGCAAAGCTTCTTAGAATGGAAACCTGCATAATGAGTATGCAAAGGAAGAATACTACTCTATCCTATATGCTGGTGGAGTGAAATATTGGTTTGTGGATATGCACAGGGGCTGTGGATTATGAATGCTATTGAAGCTATGATATGAGGATGATAGGCCATGATATGGATTGCTAATATGCTATGCTATGATTCTAGAGGCTATGGATGTTGGAAGGCTGATTGACTATAGTTTTCCCATACAAAAGCTTCTCCTTTTTTTTTTCAAAGACCCGACAGTCCTTTTTATAGATTTTTACAGGCAAGAGCCTGGCTAGCAAAGATCAATGGCTATGAGATTGTCTGGTAATTTTGAATGGTGAAAGATTGAGAGGTTGAGAGGAAGATGGAAGATTTTGGGAGGTTGGAGAGAAGAATGGATGTTTGTCTTCAACCTACGGGAACAACTTTGCTTAGAAATAGAGAAATTTATTGATTTTTTGTTTTGAAGTTATTTCACGGTTGTTGTAGATAATCCAAATTAAATAAATATTTAATTTTATGTGTGTTTGAGGATTTAAAACATTTTTGAAATATTTGATTTTAGGACTATAGAAGACTTAATTAAATATTTGGAATATTTAACTGTGAATGGAATTTGGAAGAATTTTAGAAGAGAAAAATATTTAATCTTTATTTGAATAAAATATTCAAGCCAAGATTATATATGATAATAAATATAAATAAATCATAATGTTTATTTAATTAATTAAGAAATGGATAAGAAAAGTGATTAAATAAACTTATTTATTTAATCGAAATGAAAGAATAAAAAATATAAATAAATTATTTAGATTTATTTATACACAGATTGAATTCAAAGATTTAATTAAATATTAAAAATATTTAATTAATTACCAGACTATTGAGATGTGACCATTTTTAGGTGTTTACACTAGGGCTTCATGCCCAAGACTCCTAACAACTACCCTACTCACAAAAACTCTTTAAGAACCTAAAACCACACTAACCCACCCATCTCACCAAGCTACAATAGTTACAAATGGTGGAATGGGTGTCTACCTCATTTTGTTACACTCAAACCCCTTAAACAAGGAATATCCAGGCAGTCTCAGGAAAACAAGTATAAAATTATTCAAATTCAATATAAACCTATCAAACCAAGTGAAAGATGCATTTAATTCATGCCTCCAAATATTTCATAAGGTTTTAGAACAATCTTTCCTTTGTACAATATCGTATAGGCCTGTAAACAGAGATATTATACAAAAAATTCAAGAAAATATAGAGTTCTTATTAGTTTTTGCTTCCAAATCACCAAGAGATATGTACAAAAAGATAATATACATATATAAACCTTTTTAAATCCTAAAAAAACTAACACAACTATCCAAAACTGACTTTTGAATAATGTGACCATTGATCTTCCACAAACTTGAAATTTTGCAATTTTTACACTTTTAGGTGACAATGTCTTACAATATTGCAAGAATGTGACAAAATGAACTCAAAGACTCCAAATTTTATTGAAATGGTCTATTTATACCTTGATGAAAAAATGAATCATACCACCTAAACTCTAACATATGACCTTATTGGACAACATTGACACAAAATGCACTTAGTTCCCCTGCACCACTAAACAACTTTGCATTTTAGGTCTAATTGAGAAGTTGAACAGTTTGGAAGTTGGTGGGTAGTTTTAGTTGGTTTATTTTGGTTGTAAAATCATAAATTCATCATGTAATGTCTGTACCAAGGTTCTGGTGTTGATATTGGCAAAGTTGAACATCAATAAAGCTTGTTTTCTGCATTTTCTTGTTGAAATTTGTTGCTACAAAAACTTGTATGGTGTTGTACGACATGGAAGTGCTCAACCACTTGTTGGAAATCATGGAGTATTGAATTATTGTTCTATTTCTTTTTGTTTCATTTGATTTTATTTAGTTTTGAGTAAATTAGAGCATTTTTACTAAAAACGGTTAGAAAACCCTAGTTTTTAGGGTTTGATTGAAAGAAAATGAGTTTTTGACCCATTCCACCGATAAAAAGGTCTAATAATAGGTGTAATAGGTGTATATAGGATTTTTTTGTATTAATGTTCTTTTCAGGAGTAGAGGAGGCAAGTTGGTGATGATTTGGTGATGCCCTAGTTGGAAAACTTCATATTTTTGACATAAAAGTTGCCTAAGAGTTAGAGTTTAATAAAAATCTCTCAAGGAGTTGTTTGTAATGATGGGAAATTTTTTAGAATACCCTAGGAGACATGTCTAAGACATTTTTGTGGAGGTGTGAGGTTTGGGTTGTGAAAACCTAGTTGTGAGCCTCTCAAACAAGCCTAATTTGACATTTTTCAAGTGTACCAGTAGATTTTTTGTCATTGTGTTCCAAAAAAAACCACCCTTAAATTTTGGATATGTTTTATAAATCCATAATGGGTATCCAAAACTGTTTTTATATTGTGGGTTGGAGTTTTTTCCTGCAAATTATGTCAAAAATACCCTATTTGTTGCTCTTACGAGCCTAGTGGAAATTTTGTTAAGAAAGTCTCTTTAATTGTTGTGTAAAGAATCTTGAATTGATTTTTTTTTTTATTTGAGACCTTGTTTATACCTTCTACCCTACTCTACATCAAATTTGTATCAGATCATAGGTCTGATCTGAAGAAGGGAGAGAAAGTGAAACAAAAAGGAAACTGTGAAGCAACAAGTGAACAAAATGCCTCGAAAAGGGAAAACCATTGCTAGAGAAGTGAATGAATTGAAGGAAAAGCATGATAGGGAGATGAGAGAGTTGAAAGAGAGGCTTGTTGCTCTAGAAACAAGTCAGAAAAGAGGTATGATCATGGGTTATGAGAGTGACTCTAAAGAAGAAGAAGAGGAGAATGAGGAAGATAAATTGGATCATGATGATCAGAGGATAGATAAGTTACTGAGATCAGTCAAGGAAGATAAACATAAGGTGAATATTGATGTTCCTAAGTATGGAGGTAATTTGAATGATGAAGAAATTTTAGATTAGAGTGTAGCACTTGACAATTATTTTGAGTGTGAGGATGTACTTGAAGAACAAAGGGTGAAGATATCAAAATCAAAGTTGAAGAGACATGCTTTATTATGGTGGGATTACGAGCAATTTGAAAGGAGAAAGAGAGGTAAGTCAAAAAAAAATTCTTGGGATAAAATAGTGGCTAAGTTTAAGGGTAAGTTCTTACCATTTGATTATGCAATTCAAATGTATAAGAAACTTAAAGGTATGAAACAAAAATAAATGAATGTCAAATCCAATACTAAAGAACTATATAAGTTAGGTATAAGGGAAAGTCACATGGAGGATGATGTGGAGAAGGTGGATAGGTATCTCAGTGGGTTAAGGTTCAACATTCAAGATGAGTTAACTTTGAAAAATCTAAGAACGATTGAGGAATTCTATCAAATGGCAATGAGGGTTGAAGAAAAACTAAAGAGAAGGCACTATAAGTCAAACAGGGGAAGAGGCAACAATTCAAGAGGAAGAGGTTCATTTTCTAGTTCAAGGAAACCATATGAGAATCAAGAAGATGTAAGAAAAGTCCAAGACCAAGTTGCTAATGCAAGAGGTGGATTTAGAGGTGGCAGATCAGGCTTTAGAGGCATATTTGGAGGTTTCATTTGAAATTTATGACAAAATTACTCTATTTTCTATGCTACAAGGCAAAAATGGCAGTTTGTGAGAAAATCAACTTGTTTGATGTGCTAGGGTTTTGACAAAGCATTGTTTTAGTTGGTCTAGTTGTGAGATCCCCCGCTCTGCATTAGTGGAGGATATTACATGGCTAAGACAATTTCTCATAAGGTTTTAAGATTAGGTTTTTTGTGGCCTACAATTTTTAAGGATGCACATAAACTATTGAAGGCATATGATGCTTGTTGATGGGGTTTTTTGCATTTTTCAACACAAGTAATACACAAGTGAATCACCTCTCTTGAAAGGCAATCTTCTACAAACAAGTTATAGAAAATTACCCGAAGGTCTCTCGGGTATCAGGTCATGACTTTCTTAGAATGTCTCAGTGGTTTGATGTGATTTGCTGGTAATCACAGGGCAGCCGTACGTATGTTAAGTTGGAGAGGAATTGGTTCTTTGAATGGAGTTTATAAAATTTCTGAAATGTTGTTCTATTGCTGTAAGTTCAGGACAATAGTTTGAAACTACACTTTTGTCATCAGATTTGGCTTTACAATGTGCAATGATGCTTGAACTTGTCTAAAGTTACTATTTCAAAGGAAAAAATAAAAAGGGCAGGTGAGGGAAAAAGTTTCTACACCTAAAACTATCAATGAATAGTGATAATGGAGGATGCTATAGTGGATAGCCTTCCCAAAACTAATTTTCACTTAAACAAATCAACCAATAGTCTCATGAAACTAGTGCGATCTTCTAAGGTCTACAGATTTCTAACCATTCATTCACTATAAATCATGAATACAAGATAGAATTTAAGTGTAGCATTCAATTCATGTTCATACTAGCTTTACACTACTATTTATCATCAATAAACAACAAAAATCATGAACAAGGAAGGGCATCAACACAACAAAATTCTTCATTATCAATGATCAAAATCTACCAGTATACTAAAACATGCTAAACACATAGAAAAACAAAGTAAATTTACTCAAATCTATTAACTATGAAGAGAAGAATCATGAAACATGAGATGAAACTCAAAAATCCACCCAAAATCAATGAGTTTCTATTAGAATTTCAGCAACATTTCTTTACAACAACTCAACTCTCTTTTGAAAATGAGAGGAGACACCCTATTTATAGTGTCCCAAAAGAAAAATAAATGGACAAGATTTAATCTCATTGTGTGGCCAAGATTCACTACAAATTAGGGTTTCGCCTACCCCTTAATATTTTACAATTTAAAATACATCTTTGTCTTTTAGCTTAATTTGTCTTCTAGTGGCCAACACTATAGCACTTTGTCTTTTAGCTGATTTCCCTTTACTATAGTTATACTATGAGAAATTCATCATCTATGACCAAATTTCCTTCACTTTTCTTCATAGTAGCATACCCTACAAATTTTCCAATCAATGCCTAAAGCTTACTCCACTCTATTATATCAGATTGGATTACCTAGAAGTTCAACTTCCTTGACCTGCTGGTAATCACATCCCAATCTTTATCACATTTTGGTGTATTCTTTATCACTTGCTTAGATTAAGTGAAAGCTCAAGCAGAAAAATCCATAAAGTCTAGCATAAGTACATTTGTCGCTCCATTCTCCATCTTCTTATGGAAGTATGGCTTTATTTTCTCTAGATCCAACTCGAGGTGGGAATATCATAATTTGTCATCAGCTTCAGGTACTCCTCACATGCCATTTTGATTTCCTTAGCCCAATCTATGTCGAGCCCCACTTCATGGAGCACCCACTCCAAAATCTCCTTTCTATGATTGAGACCCAGTTTCCATGTTTCCATGAGCCAATGATCATATTTTACTAGTGCCAGCTCCTTTTCCTAGGATTTCCCAGGTATCTTGAGGATAGCCTTAAGTTTGGGATACATAATTCTATATAACTTTGGCAAGTCGGTAGAAAATTTTCTTGTGCCTTCAAGTTGTTTTTACACTTCCCAAAATTTATTTTCTATTCAGACAACGTGAACGATACCCATATTTCCATTATAGACCACCCATTGGAACCAATCTTCGGTTTCCTTTGTCCAGTTCTTCCTCCTTTCAAGCTTGTTGATATGGTCCTTTGACAACAATTGTGGTAGAGCTACCAACATGGTGGGTATTTCTTCGATGGAGGACCATTGTTGTATGTAGGTTGCTAAATCTGTGACTTGTGCTTTTAATTCCTCCTTAGAGGATTTGTCCTTATTCATTTGATGCACAATGGTGGTGAAAGATCCCTAGAGGTGATCAACTTTTCACTCCCTCATGGTCATTCCTAGGTCAATGGTGGAGATATTATAGTTGAATCCCTCTCCTTCCACCACTAGAGTAGCTATTTGCACTATCCTTGATCTCGATGCATCCATCGTTATGTGGGATCAGAACCTCAGTTTCTTCTCCTTCTTTGTCCCTATATGTGCTTGAGCCAAGATGGCTTCTAGTCTCTCTCTTGGATCCATAAGGATGGGGGCCTTCTTCTGTAGTTTCTTTTCTAGCCACTTAGGCATTTGGGATCCCTCTTTTGGTGACTCGTGTTCACCTTCCTTCACTTGGGCATGCTAGATTTCCATCTCTTGGTGACCCAGAGACTCTCATTCCATATTTTCTTCTTCTTCTTCATCTAAATCTCGAACGAATATAGCCTTTTCTTTTGGTGATTCAGTAGTGGCTATTTTTTCCTTAGGACTATCTTCCCCTTCGGATTCCTTATCTTCTTCCTCCTACCCATGTTCTTTCTAGTGTTCTGCTTCTGGGCTTCTTCTTGTTTTAGCCTCTTCTTCAGGCTTTTCCTCTTCATTCTCTTCCTCTTTCTTTTCTTCTTCTTCCCCCAAGGGAGCCATCTATTCATCATGATCAGGGCTCTTATCTTGTTCCCCGGTTGGAGGTTCTATGGTTACTTCCATTTATTCATCTACTTCTTTCTTCTCTTCAGAGGATTGCTTCTTGATTTCCTCCCCAACATCTTTGAGTTTCTTGGCCAACTCTTCCTCAAGTTATTGATTAGAAGTTTCCACAATATATCTTACGCCAAGGTCCTCACTATCTTCTTCAAAGGATTTTGTTTCCTCTTCCTCATGCACTACTTCATCAATAACTACATATTGATGCTTGGGGTGCTCGTGGTAGTCATTGGCTTCCTCTTCTATTTCTTTAGTCGCTTCCCTCTCTTCTCTTTCCAATTCCTCAAAACTCTACATTGTTTCCTCCATCATAGGTGGTTTAGTCAGAGGAGGAGGGATAGGGAGGCCAACAACAACTTGGGCTAAGGAATCCTGCACTACAAGGTTCATAAGTACTCTCGAGAGCTCCAACGGTATTTTTTACATATGTTTGGAAAAAGCTTCAGGGAGACTAAGGATAGGCATTTTCATTATAGAGGCTAGGGGAATAGTGGTTGATGGAGACATGGAGGAAGAAGAGAGTGGAGAAGTTGCAGTGGAGGAAGAATCTATCACCATAATTTGTGCAGTAGGTGAGGTGGAGGTGAGGTGAACCAAAATTTCCACCGCAGGCAGAGAAGTAGGCAATGCCTAAGATGTTGGTGGAGTGATGGTAGTGGTAGCAATAGTGACAGTGAGAGCAGATGTGGTAGGTGGAGACTTCGGTTGCTAAACCTCTTCTCCCTCTCCCTCATGGAGTGGGTCCACCTGAATTGTGGGAATTTACATGAATCCACTTGATTTCTTCGCTTTCTTAAAGGGATCACCCTCTGACGCCTTTCTTGAATATAGTTTATTCTTAGTTTAGCATTCTGCCACCTCTTTCCTCTTCTTTGATCTAGTGGTAGGAGGGGATTTTGAAGTTTATCTAGATGAGGCAGCAAAATTCCCACTATCAGTCTCACTTTTGAGCTCATCCTCGAGCTCTCCATAAGTTAAATTGGCCCCTTGGAGTTCTCGAGCTTTGTTCTAGCCTCTATTGGGTTTTTCAGAATACTGAGGTCATTGACCTCTTCCTCATCCTAGTCAATCAAAGGAAACACCATTGAATCTTGGATCTATAATAGTATTTTCTTCCCCCACAACTTGATCTGGCACTAGGAACAAGTTAAGAATTTTAACAAAGTACGTCGTCATGCACATATAGTGCCTCATGCACACTTCTTTATCATCTTTGTAGTTTTCCCAGAAGTCCTCCACATTGTGTAGATGGGTATATTCCTTTCCAACCATCTTCTTCAATTTACCATATGAATCCATCCGTGGCCGAGAAATCTGGAGCTCCAAGTTGTATTCAATGATTTCTTTCTCTGAGTACTCTGCACACTGGGATGCAGGGATTAAATACATACCTTGGATGAATGTGAGGGGATACAAAATCCCCAACCTATGCTTGTCACTCAAAACAATATGTACATGTTGTAGTTGCCTAGAGATTTCAAGGAATACCAACCGGTCATTTGGGTACCGAGGCAATTTATATGGCCTCTCAGAGAAGCCCCCAGTTCTGATGTCGGTAAACTTAGGAAATTGAATAAAAATGAATCTGAACTGGTGGATGAAGGAATTTTCACTATGAGTGACTCTCCTTTTGAAGTCACCCCTGAGTAGTCTAATAATGTGCCTGATGAAGGAATCATTCACCCTATGGTAATCTTTCTTGAAGTTGCGGTACTGAAGCTATGGGTATCTTTCATAGACCTTCAATTCTCTTCCTATAGTTTGGCTTGGTGCTACAAATAGACCTCTGTATTGAATGTGGTTAGCCAACAGATAGACTGGGTATGAGGTCATGTAGAATTGGGAAGTCTTTTTAATGGCCACAAACTACTCATGTAGGAAATTACTAATCATTCCTACCCAGTGGAATTTAGTCTTCTCCCTGATGATCTCTTCTATGAAATACAACATCCATTCCTAGAAATATGTTGTAGTGGGGAGGCCCATAACCCTACCTAACAAGGTTACCAAATCATGGTAATCCTCATGGAAATCACTCTTGAAGAGTTCCTAGGGTATTTTGTTCACGCTGCCCCTCTTCTCCTTCAACCAATATTGATTAATTAACTTCTTGCATTTGAGGGGGTCAAATTTCCACATGCTTTAGACATATTCCTTTGATGTCTCCTCCATCTCATCAAAGGTGGGGATGTGGAAAGTTTTCCCTATAGACTTGGAGGACAAGTTAGCCAATATGTTGCCATCCTAATCCACAATTCTCTTGGTCATTTCTTGGTATGCCTCTCTTGGCCATTACCAATTTAGGAGCCACAAGGGCAAGAAAGAAACCATTTGCCTTGGCAAATCCACTTTTCCTAATTTTCTTAGCATTCTCTATAATGGGATTGGCAATGACTCTCTATTATAATTCATTAAGGTATATATGTCCCAGGTTAGTGTCTGAGACAATGTCCCAGGTTAGTGTCTGAGACAATGTCCCATTCTGTGTTGACCTTAGTGTTGATTTCCACCCCTTGGAATTTATACTTCATTTGATCCTTGTCCTCCTTTCCCCTTGGTTCTTTGGCAGCTTTCTTTCCCTTTTCTTTCTCCCCAGAAACTCCGGAAGGTCCTGTAGCTAATTCCATATATTATGCAAGCAAAGGAGCAGACAATATATTCATATGTAATACACGAGAAACATTAGCTAAATCCTACAAAATCCACATTAGATCGAGAAGTTCATCATTTAAAGATCATAACATTCCTCATTGATCATCATTTTCCTTTTGTTTGGAGAGTTATGGCAATGCGGGCTGAGGGGTGTAGACTTCCCTGGGTTGGCAGCCGTTTGGAGGGAGCCTTAAATGGATGGAAAACAAGGCACGGTGGCCCACATTGATCCACCTCCATTAGGATTTCATGCTGAGATGGAGCCCACTAATGGTTAGGGTCATTTTGACATGTGGGCTTGATCAATTATGGGGTCCTTGAAATTTCAACTTAGTCATTTAAGCATGTAGAAGCAAGGGTTGTGGGTGCAGGTGACCTCTCAGCCATTTGTGGCTCTACCATTTGAAATGGCACTAGTGGGGTGGAATCCCGTAGGAGGTATCTGGAAATGTGGGGCCCGTGGCCAAGGAGGACAACATCATTTCAACAATGAAATTCAAATGGTTCGAGCGGATGTGGGAAGGGACCCGTGGAAAGGCATTAGATTTTAGTCACTTTGAATGGCGAAGGAAGGACAACGGCTCATAGGCAATGGTCCACACCATCAAGTCCGCAAGGATCATGATTCACCAAATGGAAGCAACGAGGTTAGTCCCCACATAGTGGGTGGCAAGGTTATCTTAGCAGCTTAGAAATGGCGACACCAGGGCGACCACCTGCAAGTGACCATTTGCATCAAGTTTTTCTTAGTGGTTTTCAATTCATTTGGGGAAAAGTGGATATCGAGGTTCATGGAGTAGAAGGCCAGAGGTCATTCAATATTTTGAAATGGTAGTTGTGGGGCAGTGACAACCCGCATCAACAGGTCCACAAGCATAGACTTAATCACTTTGTTCTCTTAAGCTTAGACAGAGGCGGTCATTGTAGAATCTGCAAGGTAGAGGGATAGTCTACCGAGGCCATTTAGAATAAAAAACTCGTGATGGAGGCCCATAGATGGAAGTCTACCATGAGCAGCCCATAAAGGGCCCAAACTTAGTCATTTTCACTTAAGGGTCTGGATGGAGAATTGGTCAGAAGTTGTTGGTGCAGGGCTCACTTAGCAGAAGGAACTTAGGACCTCGCCATTTTGAATCTGGTCCTTAAGCAGTGGTGAAGTGAGGACCGAAACCTACATTGGATGGTCCACACCGTCGAGAGAGTTATGTACGGAGCTCGGTTTAGCGGACATGGATATTGCAGGACCCTCAAGGTGGGTGGTCGAGGTCAGTCAACCATTTGGGATGGCCAATCACAAGGAACGATCCGCACGCGGAATCCCGCAATTGTAGACCCGCAAGGTCGAAAGGATCCTAGTTAACTTGTGATTTTTTTGTTTAATGCCAAAATTTTGGTGAAGAGGGAACATCTTTCTGCATGGGCGGGGTCTGAGCAAGGTGAAGGTCAGTTGTTTCAAGTTTATTATTTTTGGGTTTGACAGTGGCAGTGAATGTCTTGCAGGCTATAGGGGAATGATTGCCTTGGTTCAAGAATAGCGGCAAGGGCTTCAAGTTTTGCAAGCCTTTAATAGGCATATTTTCAAAGGGTTTTCAAATTTTAAGACATGGGTTTTGTTTTCCATTCAGTTTTCTTTCCAATTTTAAATTTTTTCCTCTTAAGATTTTAATGAGTCTGTAAAATTGAAGGAAAAACATGAAACAAGGTTGCGATGGAGGTCCTACCTAGCGAACCCACAATAATTTGATGAAGATGTTGAATATGGAAAAGAACGAGTGGCAGCAAGGTCTTGTGAGCGTGGAGGCGGCAGCAATTGGAGGCTCTAACAGGTTTGCAGGAAGAATGTCGATGAAAATGACCCGTTAGAGTTGCTATTTATAGATTTTTCAGTATTAAATGTCCACCACAAATGCTGGTATGACAAAAGATAGGGTTGGTGGGCACACATTTCAAAAGAGACGATGGGGTCCATAGGTCAGACAACGGTCCAGGGTTAGCCTTTTGGCGGGTAAGTGCAGAAAACAGCGGTAGAAGCCACAGATACCACAAAGTGGGTGGATGTGCTAAGTCAGCCATTTGGAACAGTGTTGAAGGAAAAATGTCCCACCAAGGGTAGCTTGCATGGGCGGACCCGCATAGTGTGAAGGATGACAGCTTAAAGGTTTGAAGGAAAACATCCAAGGGAACACCGCAGAGGCGAAAGACCTAGAAATTTCGAAGGCGGTGAAACCTGGTCAACTCAAAATGACATCTCTAAGACTCCATGACCACTTAGGACTCAAAATTGGGGGCACAAAAAATGAGGCAAAGGAAAAAGTGACCCAACAAAGTGAGAAGAGAGGGTCCCCATTCTGAACAGGGCATGTGTTCTATAGGCACAACAATGCCTACTAGAGGTTCTCTAAGAAACTTAAATTCTCAAGAAATATGCCATTAAGGTCTATCTCAGTTCAACCACTATCTCAATAGTGGGGTATTGATTTCATAGGAGAAATATCAGATAAGTCTAGTTGTGGACATTCATGGATTTTGGTTGCCACATATTAATTTACCAAATGGATAGAGGTAATCCCTACTAAAAGAGCAACTAGTAAAGTGGTGATTTATTTTTTTATTAGAGAACATATTGATTAGATTTGGTGTGTCTGAAAATAATTTGATGAAAATGTATAAGTTCATTCATGAGTATGATGGTGATTTATGTGATGAGTTGCAATAGAAAATTGAAGCTCTCACAGAAGTGGATGAGATGAGAAGAGGGGCTCAAAAGGATAATGGAAAACTACAAATGCAAGTTAAAAATTTGTATGATAGAAAAGCCTTAATGAGAAAGTTTGAAGTAGGAAGTATGGTTTTAATGTGGAATGTCAGGGCTGAAGATAAAGGAAAGCATGGAAATTTTGACCATCTGTGGCTGAGCCCTTATTTGATAGAAAATACACATGGTGAAGACTCCTACTTTCTCCAAAGTTTGATAGGTGAACTTCTTGAACTATCAGCACATGGAAAGTTCTTGAAGCCGTATTTCTCTTAAAATATGTTTTGCTCCATGTACATTGTAAATTTTGTATATTCTATATATAAGTTTTGTTTTCTCTGGTCTAGTCTTCTTACCTTGTCCAAGCGGATCCTTGTTTTTTTGGGTTTCTTTGTGCTTGGCCTACTTCACCTTGAGATTTGGAATCTCACCATTCCTACAAGAGGCATGCATCCCCAGTCACAGCCACTAGTGGAACCCTCAAATTTTTCATGTTCCACTAAGTCTTAGAACATTATTTGGTTATCTTATAGACCTTGTTTTTCCCACTGGTTAAGGTTTATGTCACTGGGGTTTAGGGTTTTATGGTATGGGGTTGGTTTTACTTAGTGTATTTCCCTTTCTTTTGGTTTATTTTTCCATTAACTTGTTGTTGGTTCTCGATCATTTTAAAAATAACTTTTCTTTAGTATCCATCTATTGACTGGTCCCTTGTGTCTAGGGTTATTGTCTTGCGATTATATTCAAATATTTCCCTCCAGGTAATTTCTCCTATGTTCGAGTTGCCAATTATTCATCTTTTATCTAAGTATTGGTCTTGGTTTTACCTTATATCATTGACACCTTCATTCCCTAGTTGGTCCCTCTTTTAAGACAACTAATGTGCACATGTAGAATTTTACCACTTAAGTCATTTCCTACCACTCATTACATCACCCATCATGCATAGATTTGTGACTATCAAGATTGAATTAGTGATAAGTAATGGATCCTGCTTCGATGCATCATTGTTTTGTTTGCATCGTGAATAAGTATGAGGCCTCAAGTTTCATATTAGAGACGTATGATGTGAAGTCATTTACATTGTATCACTAATTTCCCCAATTCTTTTGTTTCGATATCAGCGATGAGTGATAACATTACAATCCTTTCTATTGTTGACGCATCAACCATCACTCATTGCTTCACGTTTTCCATTTCTAAATTAGTGATGAGCGATAAAACTTGTTTTTTTTGTGTTTTAAGCACATTTTATCACTAATCTATTTTTTCTTAAATTACTGTCGAGAGTGACACCCATTGTAACCATAGATTTTGTTGCTAGGAAACGTGGCCAAATATTGAACCATCGCTAAAATCCTCCCATTGCTAGTGTGATTCGACTATTGTGAAATGAATCAGTGATGAACAATGTCAGTTCTAATACATGTTCTCATCGTTGGAGCTCAAGGAATCACTACAAGCTCTTTCTGAAGCACCTTCTAATTAGTGATGAGTGATGGAGGGAACATAAAGTCAAGGGAAGATGATCTAATCCAATGGATAGGATTTCATCCCATATGTTATTCATATCACAGATGGGGTACACGAAGGAAAAGGAGTATTCATGATGAGTGATGGTAGAGTTAAGGGATATTTGGTGGAATATTCCTCCAAATCACCAAACTCCTAGGCATCACAGATCCTTTCAAGTAATATGAGGATGAAATATTGATGGGCAACCGTTTTATAGAATGAAGTGATAAAAGAAAAAAGAGTAAAGCATGATGATAAATGAGAACCATTGATGGAGTTTTAAATCGGATACATCAATGGCTAAAATTCAAACTTCAATGATTAAAGTGCCAGTTCTCTCACATGAGCATTCTTTCAGGCATTAATGGTGAAACTTCTCCTTTCTTGAGCCATAAAGAAGGTAGTTGGTGCATTTTTCCTCACAATTGCAATGATTCAAAGAAGAAGAAGATGTGAGGGATCTAGGTGAAGGATTTGCAGAGAATCGAACATGAATTTTCTCCTAAGTAAGCAATATTTGCACTTCTCTATATAAATTTTGACTATGTTAAACTAGTTGAGGAAATTAGTAGTTAATTCAGTGAATTCTTGTGGCTTAGGGTTTTGAAAAGATTTTTATTTTGTGAGAGTTCATAGATTCTGGTTAGATTGAGTAGAGTATAGGAGGGTTTCTATTGGTAGTTTGCAAATTGAGTTTCCTATAAGTATAAAACCAGAAGGCCTTAGTTCATATTTTAAATTCATAAACCCTAGGTGTAAGTCATGAATCAACCTAATGAATCCATAGAGGTAGTGCCTAAACCGAAACAAAAAAATCCCAAGGTTGTTAAACCAAAACCAAAAATCTCAAGAGGGAACTACAAAGAAGAAAGAAGAAAAGAGAGACTACACTAGGTTCATGGAAGGTGAGCCTCAAGAGATTTATGAGTGAGGAAAGTGAACTAGCAAACGACCTACTGGAAAAGGTGTTATGATGAGAAAGTTGATTGATAATATAGCTAAAATTGGAGAAGTACCATTGCCTCATAGTGGTTTGGAGTTGTTCTTGTATGCTTTCAATAGGCGTTATGGAAAACATCTAGCCCATAATTTATGGGGTTCTGATCTTGGAAGGCTGGTGTTGCCCAATATGTTTGTTGAGGTTGACTTGATTCTAGAGTTAGCAAAGCATTATGATGCTAAGGACAAAACTATTAAGAGTGTTAATGGAACCCCACTACTGGACATATATAGAAGTAGAATTTTGGAGGTTTCTAAGTTGAACTCTAATGCTACTATTAGCATATACTTTTCTAAATTATTCCATGAGTATGAGAAAAACAAATATGGATAGAGAAAGCATGTATTTCCTAGGCATAGGAAGAAGGATAAGGTGTCTTTTGGTCCCAAGGATTTCAAACCTTTTGACTGTGATGAGTTCAAAAATTATTTCAACAATACATAATATTTTTTAGATCAGGTGTTGGCTCAGAGATTTGATGAGAGAATACCCATTGCACTGATGGTAATGATCACATACATCTAGAATTGGAATTCAAATAGAGGGTTTGATTATGTAGCATATATTACAGAACAAATGCATAAGGGATTGGTTGAATTAAAGGATGGTAAAGCCCCTTTGTCTTTCCCCCATTATTCTTTATTGATGCATATGATTCTATGGATGGGGCAGAAGTGGAAGAAATTTATGAAGCTAGTATAGATGTGACATTAATTTAGGATCAAAACTACCCACATTCCAACTATATTACTTTTTGTAATGTTTTGAAGGATGGTATCATGGAGAGCTTGGGAGTGCAACCTTTGTATAGAGTCTCAAGGAACTCATCATAAAGATGTTGCAACCACATGAGCTTAGAGAAGGATCTAAAGTGGGTCATAATTGGGGTGACTGATTCTTGCATTCACACTACATTATGATTAGAGTTTATGGAGCCATGGTGACACCAAATTGTATACCTTTATATGTTTATGACATAATGGATTTTATGAATATTATATGGCAATTGGACAGCATGGACAAAGAGCATTTCAGGAATAATAGAAATTATTCTATGATAACTCCACAATGCTCCTTTGGTTATTTTATTGCTACTACTAAGGAAGGTTCTGAAAAATTTGGAATAATATTAAGTAACCTCAGAATGCCTATTGATGAGGTGAGGGACTATGACCTTGAGGGGATTGGAAACAAAAAAAAGTGAAAAAAAGACTTTTATAGGTTTTCACATCATTTTAGTATACAAATTATATAATCAAAAAAATTTAGACTGATGTTGCTGCAACTTCAAGGAAGAAAGAGTGGATTGCTATTTGTGACATTGAGGAGGATGTAATGAAGAAAAATCCATTCTTTGTAGGTCCATATGATGAAATTGAGAATCCATATGAGCAAGCCATGACCAAATTAAAGGAATTACAAAGGGGTGAATTCATTGTTAAGGTCAAGAAGGTTGTAGAGAAATCTCAATTCGTAAAGGATCAACAAGATGCTCAAGGTACTCAAGAATAGCCTTTGGAGGTTGGTGAAGGGGTGGTGACTAGCCATTAGTTGAGTACTCAACAACAAAAATGATTGGAGAAAAGCAGTCTATTGAGCATGTGCTAAGTGACCAAGAGGTGGAAAAGATATTTCCTTCCCCTCCTATAAGAGATGCTCTTGATGCCTACATCCTAGAGGATATAATTTTCAAATGGGAGTATGATGAAGGGGTTAATGATGATTGTAGACGTATTAAATAATTAAATGAAATTTATTTATTTAATAATCAAGAAGAATTAAATGACAAAGGGGAATTAAATAAATTAAGAAATTTATTTAATAAAGGAAAGACTTAGACAGTTAATGACGTATTTAATAAATAAATAAAATTTATTTATTTAATAATCATGAAGAAAACAAAGACATGAATTAAATAATTATAAATTATTTAATCAATAGTCGAATGTGGACCAAGGACATAATTAAATTAGAGGTCCTTGGTCCACATTCGACTATTGATTAAATAATTTATAATTATTTAATTAATTCATGTCTTTGTTTTCTTCATGATTATTAAATAAATAAATTTTATTTATTTATTAAATACGTCATTAACTGTCTAAGTCTTTCCTTTATTAAATAAATTTCTTAATTTATTTAATTCCCCTTTGTCCTTTAATTCTTCTTGATTATTAAATAAATAAATTTCATTTATTTATTTAATATGTCACTGATTGGCTTAATTAAATAAATTGATTAATGTATTTAATTAATTGGTCTTATCTCCTAAATTAAATAATTAAAATTAATTATTTAATTGTTAATTTCATATTCTTCTCATTTTAAATAAATTAAATTATTTAAAATGTCATGTCAATCTTAACTGTCAGTCCTTTTTGATAAATAATCTGAAAAAGATTATTTATTATCTCATAAAATCCATAATGTGAATTAATTTAATTCAAATTAGTAATTAATCTTCCAAAAATCAAGCAATCGGGCAGATTCTTGATTTTCCAAATCTTATCTTCAGTCCAAATCTTATCTCTTTGATTTTTCGAATCTTGCAAATTAGGAAATCTTATCTTCTTGATTTTTCGAAAATCTTTATTTTCTAATTAATTTGTCTTATTTATTCTCCACCGTCGATCTATTTTTATTCCAACCATTCGATTAAGGATTTTGCCTTAACCCTAATTTGGGATTCTTGGGTGTAATCTGGATTGTTCGTTTTAGGGTCTCATCACTAATTCATCTTGTCCGTCCGTTCGAAATGGCCTTTTCTATAAAATGCCATTTCCTTCTCATTTTTCAGAGGTTGACATTTTACGTAATTATTATAGGCATTCATTTACTTAGTTTCACATATTTTGTCATAGGCATTTGATTAATATTGGCATTTGTTTAAATATAGACATAGGCATTGGCAATAGTCATAGGCATATGAAATCCTTCGAATCTTGTTGTAGGACTTAGGCATTTTAGATTGCTCAAGAAGACGAATCTGAGGGCAACACATCTCCAGCAAGCAAGAAGGTATTACGAAAGGGAATCATGGAGGTATCGACGATCAGGTATACTTGTTCTTTTATTTACTTCCTTTGTATTTCGTAAAGATCTTTGGGTTTTGATTATTATTCATTGTTTATTGCTAACTCTCCTAATCCTTAGAAAACCCTTGATTACAATGATGTTAGAGTAAAGGATAGTGAAGAATTTACTATTGATGATTCCATTATCCAAACTAAGAAATTCAAAGAAGTTGTTTTTCAATTTAAAATTCAAGAAATTAAAAAGAGAGTTGAGGATGCAAAGGCTAGTGTGGACCCCTCACGACAAAAGGTGGTAGAGAAGGAAGAGGAGGAGAAAATAATGAGTGAAATAGCAACAATTACTCCTATTGAAGCTAGGAAGATTTGCAAATATAATGGTGTAATGTTGTTGCTAGGATAGAATCTCACTTCCGCCATTGTACTAGATGTAATAAAAAAGGATACAAAGGATTCTATGTTTGAGGAACACTTTGAAAATCAAAATTTTGGTTCTAGCTTCAGTCCCAAATTGCATACCCTTGCTATTTGGTCAATACACCAAGAAAAAGGAATCCTAAGGTGGTAAAGTAAATTGAAGAGTTCATTGGTACTGTTGTGGTGAAAAGAGCTACAAAAATTTCTCTTATATAGGCTACAAAGTTGACTGTACATGCTACAATGTTGAGTGTAGATACTACACAAATTTCTCAAAAAAGATATGATAAATTGTAGAACAGTTACAACACTCTCCTAGATGAAGGCTACTACATAGGTAGGTAAATCACTGAGTGAATTTCCTTCTCCTTCTTCTTCTTCATTGGATCTATCATCACAAGACAGGGAGACTTTATCATTGAGGATTAGCTAGCTAAACTAAGAGTTGAAAATAGAAAAGGACAATGTCAAGAAAGCTAAGGAAGAAATTGTAAAAAGTTACTTATGGTATTTTTGATAGTATCTTGAGGCACATGGTTTCTAAGTTTGTGTACAACTTTGATATTGTTTGGGAGGCATATAAGAGCATTCATGAAGCCCACAAGAGATACGTTCAAGTTCAAAATTCCTTTCAGAATGACTGGAGCAAGTGGAGTGCAAGGGTTGGACCCCTTAACGAAATGATGTCGAACATGAAGGATGATCCTAAAGCTCAAAAAAATATCCCAAATTTTTTGAAGGCAGTATATTTATTGGATGAAATATTAGTGTACCATGGAAAGATTGGCATTCAACTCCAAAACAAACTAAAAATGTTCAAAGATATGGAGGAAAGTGGGATGCCAAAGATTCTAAACAAGAATGGGGAAAGGAAAGATTTTAATAAATGGAAGGAATAAATAATGAATATACTCCCCAAGGCTAAGGGGGTTTCCATTCTTGCAAATTATAAAATGTTGAATGCTTCTTTTGATGAAATTACTAAGATTGAGGTTAGTACATATGTGTTTTTGAAAGAGGCTCGAATACTAATGGATGCTAGGTACAATTAGCACAACACTAAGGTGAAAAAAATTCTAGATATACAATGGACAACCCAAGAGGAATGTAATACATGGCTTGAAAAGTTTACAAATTAACCCTTTGATGAATTATTGCAAAAATTATATCCTCTTAGTTAAATGATGACATGCATGTTGACATGGAGGTCGAGCTCCTTCTTTTTGTTTCTTTTATGTTTTTTCCAAAATTTTGAGATGCACGTGAAAAAGATGTTTAACTCGTGGTTGGTGTTGCTACAACAATAAAGGGTGCCCTTTGGAGGGTGGGAATTATCTTCTTCAACAATGTGCAAAGGGATTTTGTCCCATATGTTTTTTCCCCTTTTGGAAATGCAAATATAACTACTTTTGGGATGTTTGAAATGTAAATGAAATGAATGTCAAATGTAAATGTGAAAAAATGTACAATTTGGGTTGAAGCTTCTTTGCTCCCTTAGGCTTATAAAAGGGAATTCAAGGTGAATTGTATGGGTCTTTGGTTGATAGAGTTTTGATCTCATGTAAAGAGTTTTGTAATACAAGCAAGATAAATGGAATTATAATTGAGTCTTAGGTTTGAAGTTGATTTTTTTAATAGGCATAATTTTGTATAATATTACTAGCATTTGAATGAGAAAGTGTAGATTCTGAAGAAAATTCTATCCTTATGTTTTTTTCATACAAATTATCAATAAAATTATCAAGGATCTTTTGATTGGTCTTCATTTGTGTTTCAAGTGAATGTATGATTCTATCTTTGCATTAATTCAAGGAAATAATTAAATTGCTCTAATAAAGTCATGGGTTTGTGTGACTAGATATAAGGATTTGATACTTGTAGTCTTTGTTATGAAGTATTAGAGTTATTTTACTGTAATGTAGTATTATAATAGTCTGGAATGCTAAGTTTGGTTACTGTTATATTTTAGTCTATTTCAAATTTAAGTTCACCGCCTTTGGATAATGCATTGTTCCATTGCTTTGGTTAATTTTGAAGTCATTGTGTCATCCCTACCATTCAAAGAACAAATTCATAAAGAATATAATTTATTCAATCTGAATTGTTTAAAGTTTCATGTGAAGTTACCCATTCTCTACTTTAGGTGATAATTTGTTAAAAAATTTACCATATTCTTGAAGGATTTCAACTAATTTTCAATTTTATGATATATCTATTACAAAAATGTATTCGATAATTGACACAAGAGTATCATAAGATACATTATATGGATCACCCTCCTAGGTCTTACAAAGCCCGAAGTGTAGAGGGAAAGCCTAGCAAGCTTTCACCTACTTGTTGGCCAATCCCCACAATTATCAACTATTGAATTTGGAAAATTCATAGGTAATTGATGATATCAAGTTTGGTTCATTAAAAAACACCAACAAGAAACATGTCTAGATGTGTCACATTTTAAAAAAAAAAAATTGCAAGTAAAAAATTAGTTATGATTTTTTTATTAGATATTTTTAAAAATATTAAAAATTTATTGTCTAACCACCATAACTTGGTTGAAAATTTATGAAATTCAATTTTTCTTTTTTTAATCCTATAGTATGGGAAGCATAGAATGTGTCACATCTTTCAGATTCAAAAAATATGAAATCGTTTAAGAATTATATATTTTTTCAATTAGCCTATCAATTAGGACTTTAGTCAGAATGTATGTAAAAAATCAATAATAATTATCTATTTAATTCCAAGGCATATCTTATATATTTCGAAAGCTGACAATTTTCTCGATAAACCTTTTTTGTTTCATCAAATTCAAATAAATAAAAAAGTCTTTGAAACCACTTTTTTATCATATCGCCACCTTTTGGACCCCCATGATTCTGCACTCACCCTTGTAATTTTCCTATCATCAACAAAACTAGCCCAATCAGCATCTGTATAAGCTCTTAATGTGAAATTAGTATCCTTAGGATAACACAATCCATAATCTAGAGTGCCTCTTAAGTATATGAATATCCTCTTCACTTCTACAACATGTGTTTCTTTACGATCTTATTAAAATCTAGCTACAAGACAAACTACATGCATGATATCCAGTCTAGTAGTAGTTACATATAGTGTCCCAGCAATCATAGATCTATACTTACTCTGATCAGCCTTAGGTGAATCATCATATGTGCTTAGTTTACAACAAGTCACCATAGGATTACATACCGATTTGGAGTCATCCATTCTAAAATTCTTCAATATCTCTTTGACATATTTAGATTGTGAAATGAATATCCCATTATCTGTTTGATTGATTTGTATCCCATGAAAGAAATTCATCTCCCCAAACATTGAAATTTTAAACTCTTTCTACATTTCTTCTATAAAATTCTTACACAACCTCATTTCCATCAAAGATAATATCATCCACATATACAAATACTATCAATATTTCATCTTCCTTAATTTTAAAGTAAATATTTCTACATACGGTTCCTTTACTGAATCCTTGTTGTAACCAATATTTGTCCAATCTGGCATACCAAGATTTGGGAGCTTTCTTCAATCCATATAGTGCCTTCTTCAACTTACATACCATATCTAGTTGATCTAACAACTGAAATCCTTCTAGTTGTTCCATGTAAACCTCTTCTTCTAATTCACCATTTAGAAAAGCAGACTTCACGTCCATCTAATAAACCTTAAAGTCTTTATGTGTTGCAAATGCCAAAAACATTTTGTTAACTTCCATCTTAGCCACAGGAGAAAAATTCTCCTCAATGTTTATACCTTCTACTTGTGAGTAACCCTTACACACAAGTCTTGCCTTGTTTCTTACTACTTCTCCATTCTCATTCATTTTTTTCCTGAATACCCATTTAGTTCCAATTATGTTTTTGTTTTCTGATCTAGGGACCAATTCCCAAGTCTAATTTTTCTCTATCTACATAATTTCTTCTTCCATTACCTTTATCAAATGTTAATCTTTACTATAGTAGCTTTGCTTCTTGTCAATACACCTTTCCTCTTGTCTCCAATGATTTGATCTCCAGAATGATTCTTTTGCACATATGTAGGGGTTTTAGGGGTCTTTTCCAAAGCTTCTTCCTCTTTATTATGCACTTCTTATTCATCAAATTTGTCTTCTTCTTCTCTGCAATCAGGTTCATTTGACACATATCAATCTATTGTAATATAATTCTACAAGTTTCCATCAACTTTAACATTTTCACTTTCAATTATCTTTCTTAGCATCTTTTTGTAACATCTGTAAACTTTTCTTCTAGTAGAATATCGAAGGAAGATAACTTCATCAAAACTTGCATCAAACTTTCCCAAGTTTTATTCTTCTCTTTTGATGTAACATTTTCTTCCAAATACTCTAAAGTACTTCATAGTAGGAATCCTTCCATACCATAGGTCATAGGGAGTCTTTGTGTTGTTAGCTTTATCTTAAACTTTGTTAAGTATGTAAACAACAATATGAATAACTTCTCTCTAGTAGATTTCCAATATATTTTCCTCTTTAATCATAGTCATTGTGGCTTCTTGAACAGTTCTATTTTTCCTTTCAACAACTCCATTCTACTAAGGAGTTCTAGGCACATAAAAATGCCTCTTTATTCCATTAACCTTACAAAAATTTTAAACTCATTGGACATGAATTCACCACCTCTATCAGACATCAAACATTTAATTTTTAGAGCTATTTCATTCTGAACCATAGCTTCAAATGCCTTGAATTTATCTAATGCATCAAATTTCTCTCTAATAAAAGTAACTCATTTCATTCTAGAATAATCATCAATCAAAAGCATAAAGTACATATCACCTTGTAGACTTCTCACTCTAGAAGGACCATAATGATATGTATGCACTAATTCTAGTTGTTTGGTAGTAGATAGTTCCTTTCCACTAAAGCTACTCATTTTTTTTTCAAATTGACAACTCTCAGAAACAAAATTGATAGGCTTTGTGATTCTAGGTAAATATCTCACTACATGAAATGAGCTAATTCTTGCCAAATTATCAAAATTCATGTGACACATCCTCTAGTGCCATAACCAACTATCATTAATCTAAGGCATAAAGTGATGACCATCCACACTCTTAAGTTGATATATTTTTCCATCTATTCTATTACCAACAACAATCATAGTTTTGGACCCTTTCCGGATCTCACATGTTTCATCCTTAAACACAAGATTATATCCTTTTCAACACATTTATCCAAAACTCAAAATGTTATGCCCTAAACCCTTAACATAGTAAACATTTTCAGTATTATTCTTTCCATCAAAATAGATTGAACCTATTCCACAAATCTTGGCTCCTGAATCATCTCCAAATTTAACCAATCCTCCATCATACTTTTCAAGTTTAACAAACTTACTTTTTTCTCCATTCATGTAATTAGAGCAGCCAATGTCAACAACCTAGTAATTCTTATCTTCTTTGAAATGAAAGCAGATACCAAAGAACCTTCAACCTTATCCTTCATCTCCGGAACACTTTCCTTAACATAGCTTTTAGGGTTAGAAGAACCAAATTCTTCTTTTATAGCCAAAACCAAACATTCATTATCTTCAAAATATGCATAATCATATTCATCATCAAAAATTACATCTTCTCTCACATATTAATCTTTCTTAATCATTTTTCCTTTGTTTTCATTATTCTTATTGTTTGTAGCTCTTTTCGTTCATCTTGAAGCATAATGACGTATACCACCACAAATAAAAAATTTGAAGGGTGATTTACCTTGGTACTTACTGGTGCCTTTTTTCATCTTCCTCACAAATTTAGCTTCCAAATCTTCAAGATCTTCTCCATCTAAATCTCCAACCTTTTTTTATTTACCAACCTTGAAATCAATCTCTACTTTTGTGCCTTTCTTCATTTTTCTCATTTTAAATGTAGTTAGTAATGTAACAATTAATTGATCTCTAGAATAACTATCAAAATCTATAGTTTGCTCAATAGTAGATACATTTTCACTATAACAATCCAGAAGTGATCTGGTAACTTTCTTTACTACTTTAGATTCTTTAACTATTGAACCAAGGCATCTCAGAGCACTTACCAACTCATCAATTCTCTGTCTATATAATTTAAATACTTTTTCCTCAAACATTTGCATCATTTCAAAATATTCCTTCTTGAGTTCCACAACTTTGCTTGTTTGGCCTTCATATCTCCTTCATAAATGCTTTCTATATTATCCCAAAATTCTTTAGTAGTCTTCAAACTCATAACTTTTACTAATTAAGTATTTGAGTGACTATTCATAATAATAAATCTTTCCTTAGCATTGATATGATGCACCTCAATCATTGCACTTGTACTTGGACCATTTGCAAGTGGAGTATATGTAGTCTGATAAGCCTTCTCAATCTCATGTCCTTGAGCAGCAAGATATCCTTCCATCTTTGTCTTCCAGAATTCATAATTTGTTCCACTGAATCTAGGAAATTCCAAAGCAACCTTGTTCGCCATCCCATATTTACCTCAAATGGTTAAGCTTTTCTTCAAGGAACCTTGATCTGATACCAATTGTAATGAAAAAGACAACTAATAGGGGGGTGAATCATTTCTAGTAAATTAAACCTTCAAAATCCTCAACAGTAATCAAATCCACATGCATTCATTAAACCCTTATTCTATTAGTATGATTAAACATGAAATACAAACAACCAAAACTAAAATCACAACACCATAAACAAGAGAACTCTATATTTACATGGAAAACCCAATGAGGGAAAAATCATGGTTAGGATTAACTCACAATATAAGTAATATCAAAATTGGTACAAAAGGGATCACTGCTAGAATAGGTCACACTGTCCAAAAGGCTCATAACTAGGTTTCACTACCACAAAAATAATAAAATAAGATAGAAGAATAATGTTACATAGAGAAAACTTCTCAATGTTGTTGGTGTTTTTCTAGTACAGCCTTAGAACTCTCTAAAGAGTAGCCAAATCCTATAATCAAGAATTCCAAAGAGGAATGACCAACTTAACAAGTGAAATCTTTGAAGATTTTTACTCCTTCACTTTAGGCTCTGTGGGACCTAGGAGGGTGTTCCTAATTGTGTTCTATTTTGGTTAGTTCAATTCATAACACATCAATTCATAGAGTGGTTCCTATGAAGGTTAAATAACATAATTCACCAAAAGGTTGCCTAATCTTTAAGCAAATAACTGTTAATTCACTAGGAATAGGGAAATACTTCAAGTACATGCCTCATGGTAAACAAATTTTAAGTGATTTATGTTCTAATAATAAATCTATGATCTAGTATACCATTATTATCCTTCAAATTGTAAATACCTTCAACAAATAGATCAATCTCTCATCGATTGGGAAATGGAGTCATACATTTGACAATCAGTGATATAGAAATTCTTTAACTCTGACAATTTTAGACTATTTTCATAATGCCTTACATTATGAAAACTCACTATACCTAAAGCATTACTTCTTACTAGCTCCTTTATAAATCCTCACAAATTCATGACCTCATTAAAGCATTTAATTGATTCAAACAAGGGAATACATTCAAACAATGTATTTGATGATGAACAAAATATTCTTGATATTTCATTCAAAATTTGAAAAATGATTTACAGAAGGAGAGTAGATGATTTATGCATAAGATTTGTTTCAATATCAATAATTTCTATAAAACTATTTTACTATTTACATATGTATAACTCATAGCCAAGACAATTTCATTGCTCTATTCACTGATATTCTTCTTAATTTCTACCCTTTATATATACTGGACTCAAAGATTCAAAAACCTATAACCACTGTAAATGGGCCATGATATCCCTTTTATAATGCAAGAGAGCCAACAAGCTTTTGGCTCAAAATGCAAATTACATTTCAAAAACATTTCATTTCAGCTCTAATTTGGGTTTCATTTCAAAATTCCCCACATGTTGAAAATGGGGAAGCAAAAATTGTAACGACCATCAAAAAGGGAAATGCAAAGTTTCGCCAAAATTCCCTTTAGCCACTAGCTAGGCCATATATCCATCATCCATGTCACCAAGAAAATACACAATCAACATGAAAAACCTCAAAAAAATAGTACCATCTATGGAGAATAGGAGTGACCACCATAGTAGTTTATCAAACACAAAATTTACCATCCACACACCACCTCTTTATTGACCAAAAAACCTACCACCACTAGCACCAAGCCCATGGTACACATGCCCACTTCGCATCATTTCAAGAGATGGAGAAGAAACTTCTACTTCTTCCTCGTCCTTATCCTTTCCAAGAACATAACCATCTTGCCCACTTGGAGTCTTGATAGCCAACAGTGGAACATAAAACACTTCCATCCCTAGGACTGCAACTTGGCCCAATGTCATGAGGTACTGCTGATAGCTAGAGTCCATCTCTATTTCACTTTCTGATGGGCTATCAGTGACATCAATTAGTGAATTATGTCATCCAAAGGAACCGTGTCCATACCTAACCTTCTTGCAAGCTCCAAAGGAAAATTGTGCAGGTTCCTTACCCTTCTCCTTGGTCTTCTCATTAGCAATTCCTTGGTGTTGTAACCTCTTGCTACATATAGAAGGAACACTCACAAGCCTTTCGACAAGGGATTTCTCTTCTGCAATTAGAGCATGTTCACTTGTCTTATTCCCAAAAGCATCACCAAGAAGCTTCTATGTGTTGAGTCTGGATGACCTCCTTACAAGTACCTCAAACTTGATAGACTTACCCATCTTCAATGCCTGATAATCTCTCAAGCTCACAATTGAGAACTCCTCGCTCTGTGAAAACTTAGAAGGATGCCAAATACTGAATGTAGTGGTGAGAGTGACAACTGCTTCATTTGTATTTATCGAGCAATTTTGATGATGTTTGCTCATTAGTGTTAGTGTCACATGCTCAATGGATTAATTAATGGATGGCACCAATATCTTCACCGTTAGCAACCAAAGTACTTGAGATTTGCAAATCACTCTGCATAATGGATGGGAATTAATTCCCCACATGCACAAGGACTTGATTCTATCATTTTTGAAGAGAGCACACCATTAATGCTTCAATGGTTGTAGAAAAAAAATGGCTATCACATGCATGTGTTGTTTATTTTGAATATATTCCTTTGATCTAGGAGTGAGATGGACAATTGAGCAGGCTAAAGACTGTAAAATTGGGTTTGAAAACCTAGAATCATAGCTTGTCACCTTTCAGCCAATAAGAAAAAAATGACCGGGCACCAAGTCACTCATTCCGTGAGATCCATTTTTCTCCGCACTGCATTTGAGAACACTACATGTCACCATTTTGCACACCTCGCAAGTTGTTAGGCAAGAATTAATCATGTACTATGAGGTGTACAATGAACACCAAGGATTACATCATAATCCATCATTACAATCATTGATTTCACCACCATCAATTACCGGGCACTAGTACAAGGGTTAGGCTCCATACGACAAGCACGCGTGTCAGCATCTCACAGACCTCACACACTTCAGGATGACTCTTCATCACTACCTATATAGTGTACGATGGGCGGTAGGGATTTAATCCTTAGATCTGATGGTCCCTATTTCTGCACATACTTAACATTAGTCATAAAAGTGGCCATAATTAGGCCAATTATGATAAGACCCTTAAGGATGCCAACTTAAAATTCTTTAAACATTATTTTCCTGACTTAGGAAAAATTTAGTGCAAGATGAAATGCACGGTGATCGCTTGTCTTAATTGAAGGGGTCGGTATTGGAGGGTTTTTGAGTATGATGTTCATGAAGTTAAGGCCAGTAAACCAAAAAAAATGGCCAAACCTAAGTTACAAAACATTGGAAGATTGTAACACAAGTATGATTTTCTTAGAACCTTGGAAGATTTTAAAAGCTCCATCAGTGGTTCATGCTTGGGGACATATACTCCTAGTGGGTATAGTGAGAATCTAGATCTCAGGTTGAAGTAGACCAGGGCAGAAACACAAAAACCCAGGAGCTTGCCTAGACAAAGCAAGCAGACACAACATAAATAAAATACACCAAACCAAACCTATGTACATTATTCACAAAATTACACAATACAATTTATTCCCTGAGAATCCCATTTCAAATAATTGGCTTCGATATTCAAATTGGAGGCCTATGGCCCCGCAAAATTCAGAACTAATTCTTTCCTCTATCAAAAACTTTCTCCTATTGTGTTGACAATAGAGCAACCTATTATTGTGTAATTTGAGGCAACTAGAATTACCTATTCCACTTACTGCAATGTTGCCTCATTCATTAGCCTTTTCCACCAGGGTCTCAACAAATTGAATTAGGAAAATAAAACATTAATACTCCATATTGTCATGAATTACATCATCAAATTTAATTTGTTCATCAAATTGGAATCCTTCGTAAACACTTTGGCTCATACTTGGCCAATCCTTAACAAGATCAAGGAAAAGAAATATAGGATGAGGCATACCTTCAATTTTCTTTTCATAAGTGTTGTCCTCATGGGATGAAATAAGTTCCATGATAAGATCTAGAAGATAGGGAGTATTTGCAAAGAAATCAAGTGCAGCTTCATATTGATTAACAACATACCTCTGGTTTTCCACACATTTGAATTGCTCTTCACATGGAGCAAACAATTTTTTAATGCTAGCATGCTCTGTAAATTCATCAAATGGCTCCATCTCATCAATACACAATGATGTTGCTCTGATATCAATGCATTCATCCTGGTGTACCATTTGACCACCCAAGAATGGGCTTCCTTCTCTATTAGTGCAAATATCATCATGTGGAACATGGGTGGTTGACACTATAACCACTTTCTCAAGCACATGACTAGGTATCATGGGGAAATTAGCATAATCATCTACATCTCCCTTAATAGTATTGTATTCAAGACTATCATTACAGTCTTCAACTTCTTCACCATGTGAGCAATTATCACATTTAAATATCAGTGAATTGGAATTACACTCTTGGTGTTTTCCAAGTGTAATTTGCTCATCCACATGTTGGCAAGTTAATTTACCAACTTTTGTGCCACCACATTCTCCATACAGCTGGTAAGTTGTTAAATCAGATTTGACACCTTCAAAGGCAAAACCACATACCTCAAAATCAACTTGGGTCTTGTTTGTAACTTATCCAAGATATTCACCAGTAGTATTTGCCACCAAATCATCAATATCCTCCTCAAAGAGTGGATTTATCCTACACTAGTAGGAGTCATTATTTATAACCTCACTTTCTAATGAAGTTTCATCAAATAAAGGATTCTTCCATATCTTCATGGTTGTCACATATACCCTTACCTTTCCAACATGAGGATCCCAATCTCTAAGATCATCAGTACTTTCAAAATCTATATAGTCACCTAAGGAGTAGAGACATTTTTAACATCCTCTTCATCATTTGTATTCAAAATTATTGATCTACATTCAGAGAATTCTTTGCATGAAGAAAATTGTTCATTTCCAAGCAAGTGCATTCTTTCAAAGCTATCAATATATGTCCTCTACTAGAGGCAAGAGACTCAACTTCAATATCATAAGAAGAATTGTAATCATAGAGGATCGACCAAATTCAATTTCATCACCTTGGTCATGGATTTGTGCATCATCATCACTTCTTACATGAGGACGTGGGATTCCTCTTTGCATTCCTTGTATTTTTTCATGGTATAGGACATCCCATGGACAAAAATCATGCATTATTTCCTTGTCCTCATACTCTACATCTTCATACCCATCACTGTTGTAAGAGTCTAACTCTATGTTACTTGTGAAATGGAAACATTCATTAACCAATTGTTGTCACTCTAATACATCCCTTTGATTTGCTAATACTAACATTTTTTTTCCTCATCATGAAAACTACTGGTAGCACTCTAAAGTGAAACTTGTCTTGTGTATTCATCTTTAGCCTCCTCTACAACCCTTATCCATTCTACTACTTGGATCAAGTTCTGAGGTTTCAATTCCTTTACTAAAGTGCTTAATCCTGATTGATACATGTCACAAAAAAAATCAATACATATGGATCCATCTGTCCTGAGATCCTTAGGAATATCTAATAAGGTGTCCACAAATCTAGAGAAAAAATCATAGGGTGATTCCCCTTGATACCTCTTCATTTCATATAAGCTCTTGAGATTACCTAATTAGATCTACCTTGCCCCTATGAGGTTTTAGCTTGAGTCTTTGAATAATTCCCACAATGTGACAATTGGGAAACTGGTGTGATAGGATGTGTATCCTCTTGGCTCACATTTCCAATAATTGATCTATAAGTTACACTAGCATGAGAATGACCAGAATTATCAGTCTTGGCCACTGCAAATCCTTTTATCATTGAATACTTCAAATTTTTTTCAATATCTATTTCTATTTGGTATGCTTGGCACGATGTGTTAGGCTCTTTGTCTCTCAAGAGCTAACTCATCCTTTTTTCAAATGCACCCAAATACACTAATAAACACTCCATGTCATTTGGTATTATGTTGGCAGCCATCTCTCTTACTACTTTTGAAAACCTGAGATTGAAAGAAGGAACTGACTCATCCTCCTCCTTCTCCATACTTGTAAATTTTTGTCTAATTAAGACTGGTTCAACCCTTTCTCCAAATTTTTCCATGAACACTACCTTAAATTCTTCCCATGAATGAATGGAGGACACTAGAAAATAAGAGAACCAATCTCTTGCAACTCCCCTCAAGGATTGAACAAACAATTTCATGACAACATCTTCGAAATCAACTTCATAATCTCCCATCATGTCAATAAACTCTTTCATATGTTTGTTTGCTGATTCAAATTTGTCACCATTGAACTTTGGTATCATGTCTCTGACTTTTGGTGGCATAACGTTTGGATACCCACAAACGTTATCAAATCTAATGGCTTTGTACCTCTCAGTACTGAAATTCCCTTGTTGTGACAAAGGTTGTCCATTATGCATGGTTGCATTTAGATCCACACTAGAAGTTGCAGCCTTACAGTCCATCCTTACTCCTCAAAAAAGAGATTTGAAAAATTTATTGTGCAACTACACAATGCTACACCAATTCCTCTAGCAACTATGATCTTAAGCCTTTATAGTGCACAATTCCTACAAATTCTTCTTAAGATTTCACCACATTTACATGCTTATAACTCACATTTTGAAATGCATGCTAAATTATCTCTAATATTCCCTCATCTAGTACTAATTTACCTAGTAGGGAATCCTTTACAAATAGAGCGTGGAAAATTTATCATAATTTTCAATAAAAATGATCAATTCTCCTTTAATTCTATGAGAATACCTAGAATTTTGCAATAGATGACTATCATTTTTCTTGAAATCTACAAATCTGAACATTTGATGTAGGATTTATCAGGGTCTTTAGTTATAATCGCCACCTCCTGTCATGGAGGAATGAACATCAAATCAGATGAAGTTTCTTCAGAAATAGAATATCCTCTAGGTTGTCTTCCAAAATGGAGTCATTTCCAGATCTTTCAAACTTTACTGCACTCAAGTCTTCTACCAGGTTCAAGAATTTATCAATAAGATGTTTATATTTACATCACCATTTGACTTTGCAATACAAGTATCTACATTTGGAGAGTGGAGAATTTCCCCACTAGAGTCACCATTCTATTGGTATTTTTCTAGTACACCCTTAGAACTCTCTAAAGAGTAGCCAACTCCTATAATCAAGAATTCCCAAGAGGAATGGCCAACTTAACGAGTGAAAGCTTTGAATATTTGCAATCCTTCACTTCAAGCTCTGTGGGGCCTAGGAGGGTGTTCCTAATTGTGTTCTATTTTGGTTAATTCAGTTCAGAACACAAAAATTCATGGATTCGTTCCTATGAATGGTAAATAACATAATTCACCAAAAGGATGGCTAATATTTAAGCAAATAACTATTAATTCACCAAGAATAGGGAAATACTTCAAGTACATGCCTCATGGTAAAATTTTTTTAACTGATTTATGTTCTAATCCTAAATCCATGATCTAGTATACCATTATTATCCTTCAAATTGCAAATACCTTCAACAAATAGATCAGTGTCTCATCAATTGGGAAATGGAGTCATACATTTGACAATCAGTGATATAGAAATTCTTTAACTCTAACAATTTTAGACTATTTTCATAATGTCTTACATTATGAAAAGTCATTGTACCTAAAGCATGACTTCTTACCAGATCCTTTATAAATCCTCACAAATTCATGACCTCATTAAAGCATTTAATTGATTCTTTGAACCAAAGTAGAAACAAGGGCATACATTCAAACAAAGTATTTGATAATGAACATAATATTATTGATATTTCATTCAAAATTTGCAAAATGATTTACATAAGGAGAGTAGATGCTTTATGCATAAGATTTGTTTCGATATCAGTAATTTGTATAAAACTATTTTAAGATTTATATATGTATAACTCATAGCCAAGACAATTCAACTGCTCTATTCACTGATATTCTTCCTAATTTCTACCTGTTGAACCCCAATCCAAATACCTGCAAAACACAACAAAAGAACACATTAGGATATCATATGCAAGTAAGAACAAGGATTTCCCATGAAATCCATTAGCAAAGCTTAAAATAGGAAATAAAGCAAGAATGAGATGAAAGAACAAGAAAGCAAGCTAAATCCTATTGGAGACAATGAAAACTCTTGATCCCATGGGGGAATTGGTGCCAATTTGATGTGAAAATTGGCCCTTTCCCAACTCCAATTCTATCTTTGATGGTCTGATGAAGAATGTGATCCACTTTGATGAAGAGTGATGGGTTATTCAAGACAAAAATCTGCATAACCTAGCTACAAATTCGAAAAGAGGGATGAGGATTGCTAAATATTTGAGCATAGAAGTTTACTCAAATTGTGGATGATGAAATGAGGAGATTAGCCTCTTATTTATAGAATGAGAAGATGGAAGAATGTCCAAAATAGAGCAATGTGGGACTAAGAATTATCCAATGACAAAGTGCCATTTGTCAATGGGTGAATGGATGGAGGATGTGCAAGTTTTGAAGAATGTGTCAATAAATGCATATATTTGAATTTTGAATTTTTGAAATGACATGCAAGAGGGAAAGAAGGTGCATTGAATGCCACTTGGCTCAAGGAAAAAGGACTTTGTAAGAGGAGTAAATGCCTTGTTGGAAGGACAAAGTCCACTAGGATTTTGAATTCAAACTTGAGGAATATTCCTTAAAAGATGCCTTGTTGAAGAAAATAGAGATTTAATAAATCAAATAAATCTATTTTCATGTGCAAGTGGTAAAAGATGGAGGATGGGACATGAGAAGAGATTGAATTAATCAAGGTTAATTAATTTAATGAAGGGATTAAATGATGTGACCTATTTGACTTAAATTTGTGGATTTATTTAAATCAAATATAAGGAGAATGTGATAAAAGGATTAATTAAATGACTTTTGATTTATTTAATTAAAAGAGATCATGTTAGATTAAGCTAAATAAGGTTTTAATTTATTTAATTTAATAGATAGACTTTAGAGATTTAATCAAATAAAATTAATTATTTAATTAAATAGGATAATTAGATCAGAATGGTTAATTTAATTATCGAGAAAGGATGACTTAATTAGATAACTGATTTATTTAATTAAGAGAGGAATATTGATGAATTTAATCAGATAAAGGTATTTGATTAAATGGTTAGACCGAAGGATGATTCAAGATGAAATGATGTTAGTGGTCAGGATCAGATGTCCAATGTCAATCAATACATTTTACATGTCTACACTACCCTTGGTATATACTGGACTCAAAGATTCAAAAAACCAAAACCACTACAAATGAGCCATGATATTTCTTTTATAATGCAAGGGAGCCAACAAGCTTCTGACTCAAAATACAAATTACATTTCAAAAGCATTTCATTTCAGCTCGAATTTGGGTTACATTTCAAAATTCCCCACATGTTGAATTTGAAGTCACATGTTGAAAACAGGGAAGCAAAAACTGTAACCACCATCAAAAAGGGAAATGTAAAGTGACGCCAAAATTCCCTTTAGCCGCTAGCTAGGCCATATATCCATCATCCACGTCTCCAAGAAACTGCACAATCAACATGAAAACCCCCAAAAAAATAGTGCCACCTATAGAAAACAGGAGTGACCACTATAGTAATTTATCAAACAACACAAAATTTACCATCCACACACCACCTCTTTATCAACCAGAAAACCTACCACCACCAGCACCAAGTCCACGGTACACACACCCACTTTGCATCATTGCAAGAGATGGAGAATAAACTTCTATTACTTCCACGTCCTTTTCCTTTCCAAGCACATAACCATCTCGACTACTTGGAGTCTTGATAGCCAACGATGGAACAAACAACACTTCCATCCCCAGGACTGCAACTCGGCTCAATGTCATGAGGTACTACTGATAGCCAGAGTTCATCTATGTTTCACTTTCTGATGGGCTATCGGTGACATAAATTGGTGAATTATGTCATCCAAAGGAACTACATCCATAACTAACCTTCTAGCAAGCTCTAGAGGAAAACTGTATAGGTTCCTTACCTTTCTCCTTAGTCTTCTCAACAACAATTCCTTGGTATTAGCCTCCTACTACATCTGGAAGGAAAACTCACAGGCCTTTTGATAGGGGCTTTCTCTTCTAAAATTGGAGTACATTCACTTGTCTTGTACCAAGAAGTGTCACGAGGCAACTTTTGTGTGTTGAGTCTGGATGACCTTCTTAAAGGTACCTCAAACTTGAAAAACTTACCCATCTTCAATGCCTGGTAATCTCTCAAGCTCACAATTGAGAACTCCTCACTTTGCACAAACTTAGAAGGATTCCAAGTACTGAATGCAGTGGTTAGAGTGACAACAACTTCATCTATATTTATTGAGCAATTCTGATGATGTTTGCTCATCAGTGTTAGCATCACACACTCAATGGATTAGTTAATGGTTGGCACGAATCTCTTCACCATTAACAACCCAAGTACTTGGAGATTCGCAAATCACTTTGAATAATGGATGGGAATTAATTCCTCACACACACAAGGACTTGATTCGATCATTTCTGCAGAGAGCACACCATTAATGCTTCAATGGTTGCATAACAAAAATGGCTATCACATGTGTGCGTTGTTGATTTTGAATATATGTCGTTGATCTAGGAGTGAGATGGACAATTGAGCAGCCCAAATATAGTCAAATCGAGTTTGAAAACCTAGAACCACAGCTCTTCACCTTATGGCCAATAGGAAAAAATTGACTAGTCACCAAGTCACTCATCCCATGGGATCCGTTTTGCTCCGCACTATAGTCGAGAACACTATGTGTCACCATTTCATGCACCTCACAAGTTGTTAGGTAGACATTAATCATGTATTGTAAGGTGTGTGATGAATGATAGGGAATACATCACAATCCATCACTATAGCTGTCAATTTCACCACCATCGGTTATCAGGCGTCGGTACAAGGGTTATGCTCCATACGACAAGCACACATGTTAGCATTTTGTAGACCTCACACACTTTAGGACAACTCTTCATCAATGCCCACATGGTGTGCGTTGGGTGGTAGGGATTTAATCCTTATATCCAATGGTCCCTATTTTTGTACATACTTAATGTTAGTCATAAAAGGGGCCATAACTAGGCCAATGATGATAAGACCCTTAAGGATGTTGACTTAAAATTCTTTAAACATTATTTGCTTGAATTAGGAAAAAAATAGCACCAGATGAAATGCACGGTGACCGCTTGTCTTAATTGAACGGGTTAGTAATACGACATGATTAAAGGCTTAGGTTATGACTTACATAACTAACAATCAGTAGGAGCGGGTCACCACAAAATTATAACAATGGAGGGTTTTGGAGTATTATGTTCATGAAGTTAAGGCCTACAAACCAAAACAAATGGCCAAACCTAGGTTACAAAACACTGGAAAATCATAACCCAAGTATGATTTTCTCATAACCATGCAATATTTTAAAATCTCCTTCAAATGTAACAAGGAATCCACCACAATCGCTCAAACACTTTCGTAATCTTGCATGAATGATTTTAAATTCCTTTAGCTCATAGCCTTTAAGAACCCTAAAACTAAAATTCACTCTTCTTTACTCAAATTTGCATCACACACATCACTCACATCAATCTCACATCTATCTTTGTTCTTACTTCTTTCATACATCAATTCACAACAACACCATACATATTTATATCAACCTCAACCTCAAAAACCTTCTCCAATGTTGGAAACTAGTCATTATACATACAAATTCAAAATAGGTCAGCATCTAAACATTCCCACAATGGATAGGAATGAAGATCACCTACATAAACCATTAATTAGGATCCAAATAGATCCCAAAACACTTCAACATGCTTCTACAAGCCTCACATGTAGTTTTAAACACAAGGTCAACCAACACCCATGTAAAACACCATAAACATTAAGTACACACTTCCACAAATCAATCCAAAACATCTGAAGAACATAATTCACTTGAACACAATCAATAATAATCCATGAACTACTTAAGATTCATCAAACACTTCATACAAGCTCGCATCATACAAACACTTCAACTCAAAACAACTGGTAACCCATATTTACATACTGATAAATGAAACTTACTTTGTTCTACAAAAAATAAATTAAAAACTTGAATATAGAAAGATACAATAATTATAAAAACATTCCAAATATGCACAACTTGAAGCCAAATAGTGGAGAAATGCAGATAAAATACATTTCTCCTAGGCCATAGAAAACATCACTAAAAAATAGTTCACACACTGGTGAAAATATCTTGCACTTTACAACAATCTAGAAACCCAAATTTTGAGTATAACAACATCTAATAGCCTTTAATAACCTATAAGATCCATATAGGCATAGCATCAACATAGAAGAAATGTGGAGCACAATACTAGAGCACACTATGAACACTTGCACAACACAATTTACTCTATTTATCAAATTTT
Organism: Sequoia sempervirens; assembly: GCA_007258455.2. Taxonomy (NCBI): domain Eukaryota; kingdom Viridiplantae; phylum Streptophyta; class Pinopsida; order Cupressales; family Cupressaceae; genus Sequoia; species Sequoia sempervirens. The sequence continues at coordinate 307,760,401 of VDFB02058242.1, read as the reverse complement.
CTCAAAATCACTTGGAAACCAAGTACCAGAGACATCATCTTAGATAATTACTTCATTCCAACTCCTGTTTAGACTATGCAATAAAATATAACTCCATTTAATCACAACACTCCACCAAGGTCTCAAACACACATGCACGACCTATTTTCCTCTTTTTCACTATTTTCTCAATATCCTTGACATCGTCATCCCATAGTTGACATCAATGAGAACACCAATCAGTAGAATTCCTATTGACATCAATGACAACACCTTCATACTTGCAACACATTATTTTTCAAAGTAGAGCTACAAAATTTGGATGTAGGTTTTATACGTCCTATTGATTATCTAGAGTGGGTTTCCAATATTGTTCTAGTTTCAAAACCCATTGGGGGCATACATATCTGCATGGATTTTAGAGATCTAAACAAAGCTTGTCCCAAGGATGACTTTCCTCTTCCTAACATAGATATTATAGTGGACCTGATAGCTTCTACATGAAATGATTTCACTCATGGATGGGTTCTCTAGGTATACCTAGACCATGATATCTAAGGAAGACTAGCACAAAACATCTTTTACTTGTTCATGGGGGACATATTGTTGGAATGTAATGCCTTTTGGTTTAGAGAATGTTGGTGTAACATATCAAAGGGTCATGAACTTAGTATTTCATGAAATTTTCCACAAGATCCTTGAAGACTATGTGGATGACATCATGGAAAAATTAGTAACAAGAAAAGGACACCTAGAAGTGCTAACTCAAATTTTTGATAGGCTAGAAAAATATTAGGTGACTCAATCCAAAAAAGTGTGTCTTTGGAGTCACCATAGGTAAAATTTTGGGGTACATCATATCCCAAAGGGGAATTCAAGTGTACCCTACCAAATTCAAGGAAATAATGGAAATGGAACCATAAAAGATATTGAAACAAATTAGAAGACTCCAATAGAAGCTCCAATCAATTAGAATATTCATCGCATAACTGGTAGATAAGTGCCACCAATTTATCCACCTCCTTCACAAGGGTGTGACATACAAATGGTATGATCATTGTGAGTAAGCATTCCAATAGCTAAAGTACTAATTGGTATCACCATCGATAATAATACCACATATTGCTAGTAAGACTTTGATCTTGTACATCTCTGCAACAACAACATTAAGAGCTCTTTTGGTGTAGCATGACAAAATAAGAACTGAAAGAGCTATATAATACATCAAAAGAACTTTGTTAGGATTTGATCTTAATTATACACCAATAGAAAAATCATGCTTAGCAATCATCTTTGCATATCAAAAGCTACGGCACTACATTCTTATTCATGAAGTTAATCTCATCCCTAAGATTGATCCATTGAAGTACCTACTATCCAAAGCTACACTCAAAAGCTACTTTGGTGAAATGGTTCATGGTATTGAATATGTTGATTATAATGAAATTAAATGACTAGTCATTTTCGATCAACTAGTTGAAACAACATTATCTATAGATCATCCCCTAATATCATATTTTCCAAAATGAGGTGATTTTACTGTAGTGTCAACAAACCAATGAAAATGTATCTTGATGGATCACATACACAACATAGATCTAGAGTGAGTATAGTATTCATCACCTCACAAGGTGATTATATACTTAAGTCTTATACATTTCCATTCCCTTACACAAACAATATAGAAAAGTGTGAAGCCCTAATCATAGGGTTGAGAACTTCTATCCAATGGCAGATTTAGGAGCTACAAGTTCTTGTGGACTCTTAGTTGATAGTAAGGAAAGTCAAAAATGACTATCAAACAAAAGATGATAAGTTGATGCCTTATAAAACTATGGTGGATAGCTTCAAGGAGTATTTCATTGATATAACCTTTGAAAAAATCCCAAAGGTCAATAATAGGGTAGTGGATGCTATGGCTATCATTGGTTCATTGCTAGATATGCCTCAAAACAACCTAAAATATGAATTCCTCATCGAACAGTTTCTCATTCCAAAGTTAGTGTTTGATATTGTTGGTCCTGGCTTGCCTTGGTATCATGAAATGTTCACTTATGTCCATAACAAAAAATTTCCCTCCAACCTCACCTACAACCTATGAAAAACCTTTATCTTAAGATTCTCATGCTTCACTATCATTGGCAACACCTTATACCATATGAGTCTTGATGGGACCTTATTGCAATGCCTTAACCAAGAAGAATATTTCATCACCTTAAAAAAGGTTCATGAAAGAGTTTGTGGGTCACATTCAAGTGGCCTTACCTTGGCTAAGAATTTACTAAGGACAAGATACTACTAGTTGCCTATAGAGCAATAGTCCATTCAGTTCATGAAATTTTTAGAGTGTCAACATGGGGACCTCATCCATGCTCCAGCTCGGGAGCTTAAACCAATCACAACTCAATGGCCTTTTTCACAATGGGGGCTCCACCTCATAGGGAATATTACTCCTGCCTCCTCAAATGGGCATAAATTTATAATTACTGCCATTGAGTATTTTATAAGGTGGATTGACACAATCCCTATGACTTACATAATTGGGAAGTAGATCTTGAAATTCATCCTCAGCTATATCAATTTTCATTATGGTTTTCTATAAGCCATTATCTCAAATAAGCCAATTTGTAAGTATTTAAATCTAATTGATCAAATAACATTGAAATGAAGCAATTAAACAAGAAATAGATCAACTAAAAGTAATGCTTCATTGAAATTTTATTAACAACAGTAAATTATTCAAATTAAAAGAGTGAAACATAATTCAAAGAATTTAAACAAAAACTAGTGTGCAAACCCTCGTTTCCATTACATATTTGAAGAAAAGTTGGTGTGATATGATGTACATTGCTCAAACTTTCCTAATCCTTGATATTGCAAGGAAAATTGATGAGAATTGGAGTAAATGATCCACAAAAAGCTCTCAATTTGTCAAAATTGAGTAATCAATTCAAGAGAGTTAGTTTGCATAATATTTGTTAATGATTCGATTAATAAGAGAAAATGGTGAATTTAATTAAACAAAATTGACATTATTTAATTAAATAGATGAAAATGAGTGAATCAGAATATAAATGGTGTTAATAATCGAAATCAGGTGTGCAATATACTCAGACCATTTTTAGGTGTGTACAATTAGTATTTTAGAAAGTAGATTCAAAGAAATATTACTTTTTTCTTATTGTGTCTTCAAATTTTGAGTATAACTATCTTCAATTTATCATCAAAGACTAGTTTTTCATGATTAAAAAAGAAAAGGGGCCACTCAAGACACCCTTTTGGCCCCCATTTTCATGCACTTTCCTTGTGAGAATAAATGAAATATTTTTATATTCTCATCATTCTATCCTAAAAAGAATGAATATATACTTTAATATGAAAAGAGAGGAATTGGAGCACTAATTTGAACTATCCCATTTCATATCCCACCTTATCCATCATAACTACTCATAATTTCTAGATCTTGTAGTACTATTGAAGGTGAGTTAGGAATTTTTTTTAATATGGATGTTGAATTGGATGTTGAACATCTTGATGAATCCAAAAAGGCTATTGAGAAAAACCTAATTTATAGTATGATCTAGTGACCAAATTTCTCCTATATAAAGATAATATATTTATTATAATTATTTCTTTAGATGATCTACTTGGTTAACTCAAATTTACATTTCGTGTAACTTTTTATCTCTCCTCCATTCCTTACATTTGATCGATGTAAGGAATTAAAGGGGACACTATTTTATTGCTAGCACTCATATTCCTTACAGATAGACAATTACAATAACTCACATAGATTCACCAACATGAACTAGATGGATAAGTACAACATGGCATGTCATTATCCAACTCACCTTGTCATCTTGTGGATGTTGAGTCTAATAAAGCATTACCACTTTTTATATAGCTAAAAAAATATAACCCTACTCTCTTTTATCTCTCTTGAACATAATTTATTATAGTACAATATAGATTACATAATGTCATCATTTCTACTTGCATGATAGAAGCTACTCATTAAATATTTTTCCTTATTTTGCAAGTTCCCCCTAAACATACATGTTAAATGATGAACTTATGCAATGATATTTGACATGGGAAATTACTTTATATGGACTTGTATGCCCTTTATGTTTGAATATATTATTTACATGCATGTACATGATTGATACATAGCTTGATATACATGATCATTCTATAGGATTTACATACCCATGGTAATTTCCATTTTTTCCTATTTCTAAAGGAATAACTTAATATAATTATGTATTGATAAATGATGTTATCTCATGTAAAATTGTTCTTTTCCCCATGAAAATACTCATCTATTTACATACTATCATATCCTATATATTGTAATGTCATAAAATTTCATGCCTAAGCAATTTCATATTACATAACTTCACTTTAGCATAATAAAGATGATAATGTAAATCCCCCTTTTTCTCACCTTCGGTTTCATCCTCGATCTCATCACTTTTGATCATTAAAGGAAAATTTTTCAAGGATTTTTCCACGATGTGTAGACATCTGCACATTGCACGAACATCCTCACAAGATTCTTGATCCTATGGCCATTGGGATGTTACACTTTTTCTTTCTCACAAAGTGTAACACCTCTTTTATCGCAAAGCACCCAAAAATGAACCTCTTGCATGCATTTCTTCATTCAAACTCTCATTCTTCCCTCTCATTTGATCTAATTTTCATCCTCTCACTCATTCTTGTAACTCAATCTCTAAAACTCCCAATATTCCATTCTCCTTCTTGCATTCTCATTCTTCCAAGCTCTTCTACACCATTTTTCTAAAGCTTCTTTCATTTTCATGGCTCTTACATATTTTTCTTGTCTCTCTCAAGTGTTCCACTCTCTCGTCTTCTTAAGCTCATTGAAGGGAGGGTAAACACTCTTTATTGGAATTATTGTATTTTTTTACGTGACATATTGATATATAACATGTATTCCTTCTTTATCTTTTCATTTTGAAACAAAGGGAAAAGGGGAGGAGGGAACACTAAGTTGTAAATGCAAAGAACCTAGGATGAAAGGGGGCCTTTTCTAAGTTCCATTAAAGAGGGAAATCAACAAGGTGAATAGATTGACTATCTATAAGGAAGTTAAGGTAGTAGAACAACTTCCTACACTAATCTTGAGAGGAGAATAATGCAAAAAATTTACAGATCTTTAATGGTTACAAAAACTTAAACAAAATAAGCACAAATATCATGCATAACACAACACAATGATTTATGTGGGGAAAACCCTTTCTGGAGAAAAACCACACACTCCAAAAGCTGCCCAATATATTATTCAAAATCATGAAGATTACAATATACTTGCAAAGCAAGCTTCTCACATGAGTATCACCACTTAGAGATTTAGAGGCAACACAACCACTATCAAACTCTCAGAATACATCGCAAAACCCAGTCATAATACAATTCCATCATAAAATAGGGTTGCCTTCTAGGGAAAGTCAAGCTAATTAAATATCAACCATTGGTTGAACAATACCTTATATATCAATAGTAACTTCTATGATTGCAAGGTTGAGACACATTTTCTCTTGACACTATCAACATTGAAGGTGAGCCAATTAAACCTGGATATCCTTCATTTAAGTCTTAGAAATGGATTAGAAGTGATTTTAAATGATTAACCTAATTGAACTATATTACCTAATATGTAAATGCAATGTTTCAAAAGCACAAAGATAAAAATAAAAAATTGCAAGCAAATCTGAGAAGTGTTGAATGATATGTACCTATGATAAAAATTTGGGTCTAACTTGTAGAGGAGGACACAAGCACCTAGGGGCATATGGGACATTGATAGGGGATCCTAAAATTGATTTTGCGGTCCTTTGGTGTTGGATCTAAGCTTCTATTTTGAGGTTACAAAGTTATCAAAGTCATCAGGTAATTTTGTAGTTGAGTTTTTATGGCTTGAAATTTTTTAGGGCTTTCAATGCAACAATTAACAAGTTGTCTTCAATATTTTTTGAATCCTCTTCAAACTTGTAACCTGCACATTAAAAGAGGGATAGAAATGTAGGGTCATTTAGGAGCTTGCCTCAGTCAAACCTTGTGTAATTTTTTCCACTTCCACAATGGTAATGTCAATGATACGAATGATAATTGAAAAGTGTTAAAGTTAAAATGTATTAGAGAATAACTAATTAATTTAATTAATTATTATTCTAATTCTCATGCACTTAAGCTAAACTTAGGTTTTATTTATTAGTTAATTCAATTCTTTATTTATATTAACTACAGAGCTCATATTAGATCAATTCATCTCATCACACAAGATGTTGACACTTGTCATGATCCAATCCCTTTTCATTAGAATTGCTCTTATAAAGCATTCATTCTCTCTTGTAATTATTCATTCTATAAATATTTTCTTTTTGAGAAATCACAAATATTTCTTTTGCAGAGCTCTTGGGTGGAAGGTGTTTAGTTCATTGTTTGATCCTATGGCTCATTTTATTGAAAAATATAACACGGTATCAGAGTGAGGATTCAATGAACCCCTTCTCCATTTCTAAGATTTTTCTCATCTAGGGTTACAGGTTCAAATATAGAATTTTTAGTGGTTGTTTTTGAAATTTTTGGAGGTAGAAATTTTTTTGGAGCACTTTGGTACAAAATAGACCTCACCATTGCATCTGGAGTGGCCGAAAACCTAAATATCGACTATTGTTTCATGAAATTCTAAGAAAAAAATTCTTACAATGATTTTATTTACACCGTTTTCAAGGAAAAAATTTCGTACAATGGTACAAAATCCATGTGATATAAGAAGGATTTGCTACACATAGGTCTCTCATTCTCAAGAGACCACCAGGGAATGAACTGCCCTTGTACACCTCAATATGAACAAGTTGACGAAAATGTAGAGAAGTATACCCAAGTTATGCTTAAGAGGAAATTACTTCAGATCCTGAGAGAGTGAAACATTGAGATTTCTATCTCAGGTGAGTGAGCTCTCGGCCAAAAGATAGCAACATGGTTTCGAGATACCAGAGTGACGTGTTGTCATCTAAAATATGCACTAGCATCCTAAGCAACATAAGACTAAGGGACTCAAGTGGACTGAACCAAGTTTCACTTCTAAGCTCATATTTAGGAGGTATTGAATGAAATAAACAAACAAGAAGCTAAAAATTATAACAAGCAAAAGGGACTTGGAGAGAACTTACTTTTTACTGAATTTTCAACTCTTCACTCCAAGCTCTGCTTTGCACCTACATGCAAAAGAACAAGGGGAAAAGGTTGGGGATGTATAGGGGCCTGCCTTAGTAAAACCCTCATTTTGGTGTTCCCACCTCCATGGACAACCATGTTGGAAAGGAGTGCAAATGAAGTAAAAAAAGCATGTGGTGAAAGCAAAACCTGGTTCAGGAGTAGAACCCACACCATGGGGTAGTAGATAAACAAGTAGGAAAGGAAAGTAAGAGAGAGAGAGAAAGAGAGAGTTACCCACGGGCCTAGACCCCCTCTGGAGCACACAGACACACTGTTGAGTGCTTGCTTGAGTGTTGTTGCTGCTAGAAGGACCTTAGTTTGGCATGGCTTTGCTTGTGAGAATGCTGCTATAAAAGATGAAGATAACTCAAATATGGAGCAAATAGCAAGAGAGCTTGAATGAATGACTTCCAACCTCCAATGAGAGAAAGAAAGAGGTTTTTAATGCATGCAAGGGTGGCAAAGAGCCATTACATCTAAAATATGACTGCTAGGACGTGTATCAAGAGAGTCAAGATTCCATATTCCCTATTTCAAACTTGGAAAACCTCTAGGACACTAGCATGCCATGCAAACATCCAAAGCCTAGATTTTTGGGAAACATGTCACCGGGCTTTTGTTGCTCTCCCACAAGTACGCATGAAGTTAGAATCATGAAATTCTTACTCATGGGATTTTTGTCATTAATGCTCTAAGGTGTAATAAATGTTAAGAAAAAATGCAAAAATGTGGAATTTCCCCTAGGTGCAATTTCGCGACATTACATTTTTCGCCCACTTTAGTGGGATCAATTTTGGAAAAAATCAGCCTCACCAAAATAAAGAAGAAAAATTTCACATGAATTTTTAAATTTTATGGATTTGTGTGCCAAGGAAAAAGGGACCACATGAGCCATAGAAGTTGAGCTAACTGGTATCGATGGTGCCTCCAACATCCAAGCTCAACAAACAATGACAAAATGGTCGTGAAAATTTGTTCAAGACTTTAACTTGCAAAACTCAAATTTTGGGTCAGCCTGGAAAAATCAAAAGAAGCTACAATGGCAAGAGGAATGATCAAGAAAAAGGTTGTCGATTCAGAAGAAAAATATGATCAAGAGGTGACTATATGCCCCCTCCTGAGTTTTCCCCTAGCTTGGTGGGGTAAATTCAAGAGAAACTAGCTAGCCACAAGCTCTAGGAAAAATGGGCCTCGGGGGGCCTATATATACCTAGGTGGGCCCCTAAAAGGCTCATTTTCACTATTCACTGTGAGCAAACTATTGACTTTTGTGAGAGAAAAATCATCAAAATGTTGAGCAGAAAGGGAGTACGAGGCACCAAGGTTGGAGCAGCTATGTGATGACATCGTTGAGGGTCACGAGGTGGACCAAGTAGGCCTCTAAGCCTTGTTTTTAATGATTTTAAGCCATTTTTCTAGTCAATGAGGTGCACAGGTGTCTTTTTGGGTGCTCGTATCCAAAAAGTGCAGTGTCGTCTAGATTCTACACCAGGGTCTCGAGTCTGCGCTATCGTCGTAGGGACATGCTAGCATCCTCGAGGTGGCCTTGGCAGGAAGGGATGCATGCACGATGTGCAAACGTCTATGCGGCATGTACAGGTCTTAAAAGGTTTTTCATTTCCATAATGAAATTTAATGTTTCGAATTAATTTTTTTTTACTTTTGTAGGAGTATCCAAAGATTTGTGAGCATCTAGGAGGGTGAGCATTCCAACTCATTCATGAGCAGAGGGATAGTCTTATAGATGATGAGGTCACGAATTTGGCGTGTGTCGATCTCTAGCATGTATTCACCATGCCAGAGATGCAATATCATGAGAGGATGCTCATAGTATTGATGAAGCGGTGGGATGCCACTACATCATCTTTCTAGCTACCTTGTGGGGAGATGACTATAACGCTTGAGGATGTCTATTGTATTTTCAGAGTACCCATCCATGGATGGTGGGTGACCCTAGATGATACTTGATCGGCATGGGAGCAGAGGGAGGGAATCCTCTACTACTCAGGGTGGATAACGGTGGCGACAACACGTGCCACATATATACTTACTGGTACAACTAGGTGAGGACCACTCCATAGTTGTTGCGCTAGGTTATGGTCATGACCATGGCATTCTAGATCATGATAGATAGGTGAGGTTCGCATCTATAAGGTGGCATCGTCCATATGATCAAGGAGATGGTGGAGCATCAGACAATTTTTCCTGGGGGCGTAGCATGATAACGCACCTCTACTAGGAGCTAGGCTGGTATCTCCACTACGAGTACTATAGCCTTACTGCATGCACACTTTTCCAGGTGTGGGCCTTCACCCAAATCTTGTGTACTAGGTCAGTTGGTTTTCCCTAGCAACGGCCATATCATGTTGCCATGGACCACTAGTATGACATGACAAGTCAATAGAGATTTGACAACTTATAGTTTTAGCGACTATAGTTTGACACTCTTACCGTGGATGGGGTTTGATGGAGACCCCACCAATTTTTCATATGGGTGGACAATAGTAGGCATTTGGGGAACCTACAATGGGATAATTTTTTAGTGGGTCACTGTGATTATATTATAGCACCATATTATTGGATTTCATTCATGCGACAACATGGTCGTCCTTAGACGATTCCACTAAATGTGCCCACATATACTAGGGCCTATAGGAGTTCAGTGAGAGTTGGGAATCACCTTCACCCCACAATCAACAATTTTGTTTGGTCTGATGATGATGAACACAACTAGGATCTACCACCCATAGCAGCGGTAGATAATGTCGGGGTGGCTGTAGATTTTATGCAGTGGTGGGAGAAGCATCGTCTTGCTCCTATGTTCAGCGAGGGTGCCCCTAGGGGGATCCTAGTCCACAAGAGGATATGCCACTCCAGCCCCCATAGGACAGATGAAGAGGTCACCAACAAGACAATGGGGAGGAGGAGAGGGTGCAAGAGGAGGAGACGACACCCCAAATACTGAGGTGATAGAGGATATTAGACCCCCAATGGCTACCCCTATCTCTTCAGCACCACCAGCTCCTACTATTATAGTGGCAGTAGCCTTGGTGTCACCAGGAGTGGATACCTATGTCAGCAACCTAGGTCCTAGCACTGCTCCTCACCCTGACCCTACATTTCAGCTAGGGGATCTAGGTATGTATTGTACACTATTTATGTTTCTGCTCTTTTAGTTTTTCTATTTATGATTATATATATATACCATGTGATACTGATTTCTCTTTCTTTCTCTATTGTTGTAGAGGATGCATAGGGATGGACTGGGCTAATAGCTCAGTGTATTTTAGATGTATCCCCTGATGTGTCGATCCAGGGGATAGTTCTCAAGGCTTTCCAGTTGGTATTTGCAAGACTTCATGCCCTCACTTTTGAGTCAGTAGCATGCCTGAGGACTACCTATGAGGAGCAGGGTGCAGAGATAGTCCAGCTGAATACAGAGCTTACTACGGTCTGGGGACAATGTGAATAGTTATTGAGGGAGCTATGGATGGTGGTTGACAAGAAAGATGCGTTAGTGAGGAGAGTCAACACTGCCAAGCATGCGCATGATGCTTTCCAAAGCCATCTCAATGACTTCAATGAGCAATCGGTAGCTGTGATCCCAACAGATGTTCAACAATTGTGGGAGGAGCTAAGGCAGGTGGAGATGACTATATGCTCCCTACAGGGAGAGATCAGGAGGATGTAGGTAGCTATTTCCATATCACGCTTGCACTGAGCCCACTCCACGATCACCATGTAGTCTCTCCTGAGGGTACCAGAGTAGCAGCCAAAGCCGAAGGGCTCTAGGAGCCATGCACCATCGCCATAGGGGCTCCTAATTTTGTACTTCATTTTTTTAGAGAGATACATACAGATACATATATATTTATAAATCTTTTGTATAGACATATATTCTGTAGCCACTCATTTTTTATAGTAGTGGCCCGATACATGTACATGACATTTGATGCATACATGCGTATATATATATATATGGACATATCCCTTATGATATCATGAAATTGTTTATTTGGATGTGTGCGCTTTTCACTTTCATGTATGTTTATGCTATGGATGTTATATTCTTGTATGGATGTATGTTCATATTAGATGCTAACATGATTTAATAAACACATATGGTTATATGTTAATTAAATACAGTGATGATCTAATTTCCTTAAAAGATGTAATGAGATGCACAGATACATAGCATACAAAAACATGTATGTGTATCACACACACACACATGGTCATATCATAACATAAAGAATTTTCATAATGTCTTAATGAATGATGTCAATATATGGAGTGTCACTACCCCTTCATAGAGAGAACACCACATAGATGACACATGGAACAATATGCATAGTATTAACGAAGATGCATCACATTAACAGGATCTTTTAAAGGTGTTCCATCCATAGATGATAATCCATTGGGACCTGAACCATACACAAAGATTACAATGTAAGGGCCTAACTAGTTAGTACTAAATTTTTGTCTTTGGTCAAGTGGCACATTTACATTTTGCTAATTTTCGTAGAGAACTAGGTCTCCTCGTTTAAAGGTCCTAGGAAGCACACTCTGATTATATTGTCTTGATAATGACCATTGATAAGCTTTAAGATGATCAAAGGATCATAATCAGTGCTCATTGAGCATCTCTAGCTAATGTAAATGGTTGATCGGGTAGGTTTCATCATCAATTACACCTTTAAGGGAAACCCATAAGGACAAAATCTCCAACTCTAAAGGCATGATAATTTCAGCACCATACATGAGATTGTAAGGCGTTGTTCCCATCGCCCTATGAACACTTGTGTGATAGGCCCACAACATGTATGTTAATTGAATATGCCAATCCTTACCATGCTTATTAACTGTTTTATGAAGAATGATCTCAAGAGTCTTATTAGATGCTTCTGCTTGACCATTGGATTGTGGATAGTATGGTGTAGAAAACCTATGTTGGATATGAAATTTCTCTAAGAACTTATTTAATTCCTTGTTCTTGAATGGTGTACCATTGTTAGAAACAAGTGTAATAGGTAGTCCAAAATGAGAAATAATGTTGTTCATAAGAAAGTTGCAGCTAGCTTTGGCGTTTGTGGATCAAAGTGGAATAGCTTTGACCCATTTCATGAAGTAATCCGTAGCAGTAATAATAAAAGTATGTCCCTTGGAAGGAGGTGATATTTTCCAATGATATCCAACCTCATTTTTTGAATGGCCAAGGAGAGGTTTGATTTTTTAATTCTTAAGTAGGCGCATGAATAAGATCGCTATGTTGTTGACATTGAAGGAACTTTAAAAAAAAATCAACGTAATTTTGTTCCATTGTTTTCCAATAGTACCCCATGTGTATAAATCTTCTTTCCAAGGATCTACCACCAAAATATCCACCCCCAAGGCCTAAATGGACTTCCTTAAGGGAAAGGGGTATTTCCACTTTAGTGAGACACCTAAGAAGCAAGCCGTTATAGGATTTTCCATAAAGAACATTAGATAAGATGACATAATGTGCTGAAAGTTTTTGTATATGAGTACAATTATTTTTGTTGCATCAATGAAAAATTTTCCAGTCTTTAAATAATTATAGATACTAGAAAACCATTGCCCTGAGTCCACCTGAGAATAGACAAAGGATTCAGATTCAGGTTGATCAGGAACCATAAGGTTTCGTGGGACCTAAACAACAAAATGGCATTCTTTCGTATCCTTTTCTAAAGGTACCAAGGAAGTAGTGCTTGCCATGGTGTCGACATGTCTATTTTATCTCCTAGGGACACTATCTATTGTGAAAGAGAACCAATTAAGTAGGGACAAAGCAAGGTCTCAGTATCGAAACAACTTACTTTGTTTAGCTTGATAGGTTCCCATAATCTGATTCACAATAAGCTTAGAATCGCCTAGTACACGGAGATGTTTGATTCTTAGTGCAATTGTGGCACACAAGCTAGCAATAAGAGTTTCGTACTCAACAATATTATTGGTACAAGGAAAATCTAATCGAAAGGATAGAGGGGTTGTTTTACCTTTAGGGGATATTAAGACCACACCTACTCCAAAAGCAGTCTGACACCTCGATCCATTGAAATACATCTTCCATTCAAGGTCATAATTAATCATAAAAATATTCTCATTAGGAAATAAGTCCAACCCTGGGAAGGAACGAGATGAGGGGGCATCTTCCAATTAATCAACAACTACTTGACCCTTTATTGAATTCTGAGTAACAAAATTTATATTGAACTTAGAAAGCAACATAACCCACTTCGCTAATCTCCCAGTAAGATCAGCGCTAGAGAAAAAATACTTCAAGAGATCCATTTTCACAATGACATGTATTTTAGCATGGAGAAGATAGTTTCTCAACTTTTTTGTAGCAAAGATAAGAGTGAGGAATTGCTTCTCCAGGGAGGAATAACGAGTTTGATAATCTACTAGAATGCAGCTGATGTAGTAGGCCGTTATCTCTTTCCCTGCGTCATCGTATTGAGCCAGTAAGGATGCCAAGGCATATGGTGACATAACAAGGTAAAGAAAAAAGGGACTATCTTGCATAGCCAACATCAATGTGGGAGGATTGGCCAAATAAGCTTTGATTGACTCAAATGCTTTATGGTACTCCTCATCCCATATGAAGCGAGCATCTTTTTTCAATGAACGAGTGAAAGGAAGGGTATGATCAACCAATTGAGATATAAATCTATGAATCGCCTGAATCTTCCCTTGTAAACTTTGTAACTCAGTGGTATTCCTCGGTGGAGGTATGTTAATGATGGCATCAATTTTATTCATGTCAACCTCAATTCCACAGTGCGAAACTATGAACCCCAAAAGCTTACCGGCATCCACACCAAAAACACACTTGTGGGGATTGAGTCTCATCTTATAGAGTTGAAGCCTTTTGAAGATAAGATGAAGGTTCTTCACATGATCCTGATAGGTTATCAATTTCACAAAGATGTCATCAACATAGTCTTCTAAGATCTTATGAATAAAATCATGAAATATTAGGGTCACTGCCCATTGGTAAGTTGCTCCCACATTCTTTAACCCAAAGAGCAGACCACATAACAGAAAGTACCCCAAGGGGTAGTGAATGTTATCTTGTATTGATCATCCATATTAATACAGATCTAGTTGTAACCCGAGAAGACATACATAAATGATAGCAATGAATGGCCCTTAGTCGAGTCCACAATCATATCTATATTAGGAAATGGAAAATCATCCTTAAGAGAAGCCTTATTAAGATCTCGAAAGTCAATACATATAAAAATACGACCATCAAGTTTACTAGCGACAACTATATTTGAAATCCAAGGGGAGTAGTCAATCGGATGGATAAAGCATGCTTTCAACAGCTTCTCTATCTCAGTTTTGACCATCAATGCCACCTTGGGATTGACCTTTCAGATTTTTTGATTAATTGGCTTGGCATCGGGACATAAAATGATATTGAGAACCATTATAGACTCATCAATATCAGGCATATCCTCATACTTCCAAGCAAAGATATCAGGATGAGAATGGACGATTTTGGAATATTCATCTACTTCTTCCAAATAGACACATTTCCCAATCTTGATCACTTTTTCTAAGGATTTAGGATCCATAGAAACTTCAATAGTATCTCCTTTAACGAGAGAACTACGATCTTTAGGATTATATATCAAAACATCATCATTTATGTTAGATAGAGGGTGTTCCTCATCAATATTCAAGATATATTCTACAAAGTATGCTTGTTTATGCAAGTGATACATGAATTATTTCTTATGATGAAAAGAAGGTAATAGGGAGTAGGCACCTAGGAATTCACTTAGTGCTTCATCTAAAGAGAAGATGTCTAAAGGGATTTTCTTGGCCTACTCCCTTTCCTCTATTAACTTAGGATGTACCAAGCTCAATGGCTCGAATGAAATCATATTAACACTCCACCAAATTTTTTGCTTAGACTGTTCAATAGAGCATCCCAAACCCAGATAGTGTTGTCGTGGCTTAAACTAGACAGGGACTTGGATTCCTTGTTCGATATGCCCTAGGCCTTTTTTCCCATAGCCATTTCGAGAGGCAAGTTCATATCCAAACCCATAACAAGTTTATATAACTTCAGGAGGTGGCGGCTCTACGTAGAGTCTTTCATTCCACTAATGAATGTCAAATGTCCCTATGAGAGCGCTCCCACCTTCTTTACTAGGTTTGCAAACATTAACCTCCTTTGTAGGAGTGGGATTGCTCTCCTCAGTAGAGGAAGGAGTGGTCTCCTGAACAAGATGAAACTTCTCCTCCATAGTGTGAGTGTCTTCCATCTTTGTGTCAACAGTACCTAGAAATTCTATACAAGATGGGTATTCCTTGTACTTTGCAATAAAGAATTCAAAGAAATCAAAGGAGCCCCAATCATCACCTAGGAAAGCATTCGATTGAGAAGAATGGGAAGATGGAGACTTAGGAACTTCTCCTTTAGGTGGTTCACATTTACTGACACTCACTCCAAGAAAAACTTCCATAGAGGGTATCGATGAAAAACATGCCATAGCATCAATGGTTAAAGATGGAATGCAGTTCTTGAGAGTGGATACGATTGAAGCATGGCCAACAACCGCTAGCTCACAAAGGTGAATGATTTCTAGATCCGCTTTAACCATAACCCCTTGATTATTTGTGATGAACTTCAAAGAATGGTGTAAATTAGAAGTCATAGCACCCATAGCATGAATCCAGGGTCTCCCCAAGAGAAGGTTGTACAGTAACAGGCTAGGCATCACATAAAATAACGTAGGTAAGGTAACGAGACCTAGTTGCAAAGGTATTATTATCGTACCTAGAGCTTGGCATCCAACATTATCAAACCATGAATATACATGGAAGAAGCTACTAAAGAAGATGAATCAACTTTAATCTTAGGCAATAGATCTATATCACAAACATTGAGAGCTAAACCAGTGTCAACAAGAGTACGCCTAATACTGATATTATTAACATTAATTGTAATCATGAAGGGATTTGCTTGCTTTTGCACATCTAAAGGTAGGATTTCTTGCTGGTGGAACATAATATTTGGTGAATCTGCTCGAATATGAGCCAACAACGCATTAACATCCATAGGCCTAGTGGAGGTAGGAAAGAGAATATTTTGTAAAGATTCTTGAAGCATCTCTTGGTAAACTAGAGTGGTCTAAAGCAAGTCCCAAAGTGAGATCTTAGCCATAGTAACATGAAGTTTCTCGACAAGATCATAGTCACCTGGTGCTTTGATTGTAGGTTTAGGTGCTAAAGGAAGGCTTGGTTGAGAAGGTGTTAAAGAAGTAGGAACTTGAGTGAGTTGTGATGTAAGAACAAAAGGTTTTTGATCAAAGTTTTGTTTATTTCTCCTTGTATTATATGTGTTCCCAACAACAATATAGGAAGTGGAGTCCATAGCTTTCATGAACCTCAAATATAAGTTAGATAAATCAATATGACACAAAATCCCATAGATAGAATAGCTATCCATAGAGGATGGTTTAGTCAAGGTCACATAAATGATAGGTGTCTTAGGGCTTGGAGGAGCCACAAAGACCACAACCACATTTACCAACTCCTCAACTTGCAAAGGTGGAGCTTGTTTGGAAGATTTGCAGATAGGGGAGAGTGCTTCTAAGAAGTCATCTAGAGTGTCCTCCAACATATCAAAATCTTCTTTAGAAAAGAGATTATTATAAGCATGCAACATCATGAAAATAAGATCCGATGTTTTCACGTCGGGTTCACCAAAATGTGATATAAGAGGGATTCGCTACACATGGGCCTTTTCATTCTCAAGAGATCACTAGGGAATGAACTACCCTTATACACCTCAATATGAGCAAGTTGACGAAAAATGTAGAGAATTATATCTAAGTTATGTTTCAGAGGAAATTACTTCAAACCCTGAGAGAGTGAAACCCTGAGATTTCTATCTCAGGTGAGCGAGCTCTCGGCCAAAAGATAGCAATGTGGTTTTAGGATGCCAATGTGATGCGTTGTCATCTAAAAGATGCTCTGGTGTCCTAAGCAACAAAGGGCTTAGGAAATCAAGCAAATAGAATCATCTTTCACTTCTAAGCTCAGATCTAGGAGGTATTGAATGAAATAAATGAACAGGAAGCTAGAAACTATAACAAGCACAAGGGAGTTGGAGAGAACTTACTTTTTACCAAATGTTCAACTCTTCACTCCAATCTCTACTTTGCACCTACACATAGAAGAACAAGGGGAAAAGGTTGGGCCTATATAGGGGTCTACCTCAGTCAGACCCCCATTTTGGTGTTCCCACCTCCATAGATAGCCAAGTTGGAAAGGAGTGCAAATGAAGTAAACAAAGTGTGTGGTGAAAGAAAAACCTGTTTCCGGAGTAGAACCTGCACCACGAGGTAGTAGATAAACAAGTAGGAATGGAAATTAAGAGAGAGAGAGAGAGTGAGCATTACCCATGGGCCTAGACCCCCTTTGAAGTGCATGGATGCATAATTGAGTGCTTGCTTGATAGATTTTTTTGCTGGAAGGACCTCAT
Organism: Sequoia sempervirens; assembly: GCA_007258455.2. NCBI lineage: Eukaryota > Viridiplantae > Streptophyta > Pinopsida > Cupressales > Cupressaceae > Sequoia > Sequoia sempervirens. The sequence continues at coordinate 307,742,646 of VDFB02058242.1, read as the reverse complement.
TCTGACATGGCTTTGCTTGTGAAAGTGCTACTATCAAAAATGAAGAGAAATCAAAGATGGAGAAAATAGCAAGAGAGCTTGAATGAATGAATTCCAACCCCAAATGGGATAAAGAAAGGGGTTTTTAATGCATGCAAGGGTGGCAAAGAGCCGTTACATCCAAAATCTAACTACTAGGATGCATGCCAAGAGAGTTAGGATTCCAGATTCCTTGTTTCAAACTCAAAAAACCTCCAAGATGCTAGCGGACCTTGCAAACTTCCACGTGTCGTGCAGGTGTCCAAAGCCTAGATTTTCAAGAAATATGTCGTCAGGATTTTGTTGCTCTACCACATGTCTACAATGAGTCAAAATCTGAAAATTTTGACTCATGGGATTTTTGTCGTTAATTCTCTAAGGTGTCATAAATGTTAGGCAAAAATGCAAAAATGTGGAATTTCCCCTAGGTGAAATTCTATGACATTATAATCCATATGTGTAGTGTGCATGAAATTAGTTTAAAAAAAAAAAATCTCCATTGGGTTCTAAAAAAAATTGTGCAAGTTTAAAAAATAAAATCACGGGGTTTGATTTTTAAGAAACAAAAGAAATTTTTTATTCAAAAGGTTGTTGCACTTTTTTGTGAATTGACAGAAGAATATTCTTAAATATTCTATAGAATATTACAAGCGCCAGCCCCTATACCTAGAAATTGGGTTCCCATATGTCCAGGGGCTGAAATTTTAAGCCCCCTTGTTTGGTCTTCTAAGGAAAATTGAGTAGTTTTTACAAAATCAAGTATATCTTGGGTATACGAACTCTGTTTTCTAAAAACTTTATATCATCGAAAAACTGGTTTTGAGCCTTTTCTAGATCTTGATTTCTAATAGGAACTTTCTACATTTAGTTGAAGAAATCCCTTCTATTCTGCACTTTTAAGGCCATAACTTGGGAAAATAGACTCCATTCTTTCACAAACGAATAGGAGTTGGAAAGCTTTTTTAGTGATCTACACATCCATGCAATCCATTTTTATAGAATATTCACAACATACACAAGGTTCTCTCTAAAGTTATTTTTTTCTTTTTTAATATTTTTTGCTCTCAAAGTTATATTTGGTTTTAGTTTTTCCTATTGTGGGGAGGTATATTTCTTGTTTTTAGTATCTATATACATTTGAGATCAGAAATCCTATACTGCACATTGTTTTGAAAACCACAACTATCATGGTAGAAACCTTTTCATTTGAACATCTTAAGCCACATAACTATCATACTTGGAAAGATCATATGACTAGAATGCTCATGTCTAAGGGTTTATGGTCCACTTTGGATGAAGTATAGCTAGCATTGACTTTTCAATTTGAGATATTTCAACATAGGAATAAGACATATGAGGTTATGGGTTTGATTTCATTGCATGTGTCAAACATTCTCTTCTTTCATTTGGAGTCTTGCAACACTCCTAGGGCTATGTGGATGAGATTCAATGATATTTTTGGCACCATCAATGAGTATATAGCTCTCTAGATGGAGGAAAAATTAACATCACTTGTACCTGTTTCTTACCCCTCCATTGTGGACTTCTTGTAGAGGTTTAAGTCACTCAGATCTCTTTTGCATGTTTGTGGGAAGAATAAAACTGACAAGAATGCATTTTCTTGATTGTATCTAATAAGCTTTGAGGGTCATTTCAAGTCATCTCTTCTACTTTCTATTCTACTATGGATGCATTGGGTGACGTATTTACCATTCCTACTTTTGATATTTTCTATGATCATTTGACTCGTGAATAGGAAAAAATTGGTTTAGTTTGAATCTCTTTCTAGTTCCAAAACCTAGGCATTGGTAGTGTTAGAACTCTAAAAATCTGGTGTTTTTACATATTGATTTTACTCATAAATTTCCAGATTTGATCCTACCGTGTGCATATTTCACCCATATTTTGCCCATATAGCCCCATAAATTCCATCGAGTCTTGCATAATTCACATCATGGTTTGTATCGGCGTAAGAATACCATTGTCTTCCTGATCCATTTTGCATTTTCTAGTAATATGAGTCTGTGTTGCTTATCGGCAAGACTCATTTGATGTCACAGTGATCGATGTTTACATGTAGGAATCTTTCAGAAAGACTTTTTCATGGTTTTGGGGACAGAGGATGATTCTTATCAGCATGAGTTATACTATCGGGATGATGATTCATTGAATTCAATATGTCTCGCCGACCAACTTGAATGAGGATATATCGGCATGAGTTGCGGTGTTGATATAATGTCATGGCGAACTCTTGTGGTCTCACCAACAACATGAAGGGATACATATCGGTAAGAGTTGGAGCTATCGAGATGAGGTCTCAACGAGTGACCTTCGGTCTCGTTGACATCACATATGGGGTTTCATTTCGGCCAAACATAAGGGTCTTCGGTGAATGGTCACAGTGAAGTGTATATGTCTCACCAACGGAGCATAAAAGGTTTCTCTCAAATGGCTTTTGATGAGAGATTAGTTGTGTCTCACCGACCGACAACATAAAGGGATATGATATCGATATGAGTTAAGGTTTTCAGCATGTGGTCTGTGCAAGTGACCTTTGGTCTCACCGATGGAAAACAAAAAGGACCTCGTCGACATAAAAAATGATTTGTCTCTGCGACACTCAAGGATGGTTGTGGTCTTTCGGTATAACAAAGTGCACTCTACATGAGGTCTCTCTGATATCAGAATGTTATGGCAACAGTGAATGAAACAAAAAGAACACATTGGTGGGAGATATTCTTATGTCTCAGTGATTGGAATAAATATGACAGAAAAGTATGTCTCGGTGAGACATAGGGCGATCTGCGGGATACCACCCCGATAACAAAGGGTCATGGCAAAAGTGAATATGAACACGGGGTGACCAGCGATATTATTGCCTTCGGCATACTTACAGGGTGTCTCGGCGACTGATTCAAAGATTATTAATTGGGCCTAATTGCAATTGTTGGCTGACGTTTGGAATATGAAACAATGTGTCTGTTCAGATGCTGGTGTATAAATGATTATTCCCGATTGTGAATGGAAGGGATTAGATCAGGTTTTAGAATAGAGATAGTAGGTAGATTAGGAATGGATACAGTAAAATAAAGTTCTCATATTAGAGACTATGATGCATGTTTTCAAATGGCGATTTCAATGAAAATCAATTGTTGCAGCAGTTTATTTCTGATGTCAATTTTCTGTTGAGTTTATTGAAAAGTATTGCTAAGCTATCTCCAAGTTGATTCTTTCTAGTTGTTTAAATTGATATAACAAGTTTATTTTCAGTTTATCAGTACACATTTGTTGTATCTGTGTGATTAATTGATTGGTTCATTCAAGGAGATATTAAATCCTCTTAATTGATCACAGTAATTAGGGAGATTCATTTGGATTATTAAAGTAGAGCTCAGTAGTCATAATCCTACATGTTTATACAAGTTATAAACATATCATATGCCGACAATTCGAGTTTCTACCAGAATAAGTTGCCCACTTCTGTTTCATTTGACTCTGCATACCCAATAAGGAACTGGTCTTTGCAATTTCATCATTTAGATTCATTCATTTCCTTTACATCTGTTAATTGATCATTTTAGGATTTAGATTTAGAAGATTGCTATTGCTATTTGTATCAAGTTTGAATTCATTTGTCCACTCCTATCTACCATTGTAGGAAAATCATTTCAAGAAAGATAAGCACATCAAGTCTACCCAATTCGTATAGGTACACCCGCCTAGGTCAAGCAACACCTGAAGAGTAGAAGGTCTAAATATTTTGACCTTGTCTGTTACCCTAAAATGTTGCGAAAGCTTGGCAACCTTTCGTGGTTCAAACCTGTGTTTTTGAGAGATAACAAATTGGTGACTCTGCTGGGGATTACATCAGAAAATTTGGCTGAAGACCATCATATAGAGTCATTGAAGAAAATGTTATAATTTGACAAGTTTTAGAAAATTTGATTCTGTTGGGGAAAAGATCAGAAAGAATTATTTTCCTACTTATGGAAAAGTAGGTGGCAACTCTAAAAAAGTTTGAAGAAGAATGGAATTTGTATATGGAATGAATGAATACACAAATGCAGGCAGGCATTGGACTCCTCAAATTCCTGATAATACAATTGGAAATTCTCACAATGGAGGCAATGCATATCATGCACAACAAAGTACATACTCACCACAGCCACCTCATGGTCACCATTATGTCCCACAACATAATGCATAGCACAATAGTCTGATGTACCAGTATCAGTACCCTCCTATCCCTCCCCATCTGTGCATAACAATGATCAAGCAATTTGACCTAACAGGGTTTCAATGGTACCCTTACCCTATGGATATGAATTGGAGAAGCCTTGTCCCTAAGTTTACAGGGAGTAACGAAATCACTGTTGAAGATCATTTGAGAAGCTTCAATGCTTTCATTGAGGGCTTGGATGTTCCATATGAGGATTTACATATGAGGCTATTTATAATGTCACTTATTGAAGATGCTAGGGATTGGTTCAATAGCCTACCGGTAGCTTCTATTAAATCTCTCGAAGGATTTCAGGATCAATTTCTTGAGCAATATGGAGATCTGTCTGCACCAAATTGGGCTTCCCATGGGTTATTGGAGATTCAAGAAAATCAGAACTTGCAGAGATATGTATGCCAGAATCAACAATTTGAAGCAGAAGAAGAAGAAGAGTATATTCAAAGCCTGGACTTCATCACAGAATAAGGATACAAATTTTTCCCCTTGGATGCATTTCTTGACATAAGGAGGTATGAAGGAGAAGATTTGGATTCTCTATACAATAGAATGACAAATATTTGTATGCATGTACCTTCTCATTGTAGGCCAACAAGGGCCATGTTTGTTGAGCAATTTGTAAGAGCATGGGAACTTGAATCAGTTTATTGGATAGAAAAGCAACATACCTTTGATCGAGTGAATAAATTCATTGATGCCATGGAGAGTATAAGGTATGAGAACACTATCAATGTTGAATCCAATAGTTGTATTTCTTATGAGTATAGAGAAATTGATCAAACAATTCATCCAATAGAAGATGAGATATGTGCAAGTCAATATGATTCTTGTGATAGCTTGCATAATGAAGATGAAGGTACAAGATATCTCTCTTGCATAACAGATTGTGACAGGGAAGGCAGTGTGTGTTATGAGGAATCCAGTGAATATTCAGATTCTGATGACGAACCTAAGGATTTTGATATACAGTTAAGGGATTCTTCTACCTCTTATGAAGATCAGGATGAAGAGGCAATGGGAAATATTGATTCATCTGATAGTAAGTATACAATACCTCTAGCTACAATTGAGAGCCACGAAGACACATTCATTGAAGAAGAGGTTTTACATTTGAAAATGGTTTCCGAACTTTTTCAAACCCATTGTATGATGAGGAGTTAAAAGAAGATCAAATGATATGTTGCAAAGGTGTGTCCATGAATGAGTTTCAGGTATTTTCAAATCCACTTTATGATAAAGAGGAGATATTTTCAGACAAACAAAATGATGGAATAAATGACTGTGCTGGTATTTTTTCTGATTTTCTATTCTTTGATGATCCTGGGCCTCTTTTTGATGATGATAAAAGTGAAGAATATAACTGTAGTGATGAAAATGTAGAAACATGTTCACTTAGTAGTGAGCAAATTTCAGGTTTGCTAACTCTTGAATACCAGAGATGTGTACATGAGGGTGATCTTGAAGTTCTGTGTCCAGCTTACATTTGTTTTGACAGTGAAAGATCTTTGTGTGATGATTCTTATGACTCTCAGTGCATTTCTCGAGTTGATGGTGAAACCTTTCAAATTGATCAAAAGTCTATGTCCATTCAGGATAAGCTGGGAGAGTTTCATAATTCATAACAGTGAGAGATATAATACAAAATGTTGTATTGAAAATGCATGCATTTTGTATGTTGAAAATAACAGGGGTCTATCCCATGATGACGAAGAATTTGAACTGTAGGATGGTGTCTGGATTTTGGGCCAAGCTGAGCTCGATGATTCTCTAAAAACTTGAAATAACAGTGACAAGAAAGATTGCATGTGTGTCTTCAAGAAGAATCTGATGAACTCAAGACAAAACTAGGTATTTGACAGGGGAAAGTATGATTTGAGTTTCAGATTGTAACAGCTCAGAATAGGTGAAGTTAAAACATAGAGGATTAAGGGTTGCCAGAGCATGGACAACTCTTGCTTATCCTCTCTAAAATTCTTTTCCATGCACAGTATTTTAGGGTTTTCTCCATCTCCATTTTGCATTCATTTCCATTGCCATTCATTCCATTTTTTCTCACTGTTCATCATTTTGTGTCTAGTCTGCTCACCCAAAGATTTGGATCCTTGCAATGATCTTACTATCATTCAGCCCCAGATGGAGTCACTATTAGAACTATAAAAATATGGTGTTTTTACATATTGATTTTACTCATAAATTTCTAGATTTGATCCTACCATGTGCATATTTCACCCATATTTTGCCCATATAGCCCCTTAAATTCCATTGTGTCTTGCATAATTCACATCATGGTCTGTATCGGTGTAAGAATAACATTGTCTCCCTAATCCATTTTGCATTTTCTGCTAATATGAGTCTGTGTTGCCTATCGGCAAGACTCATTTGATGTCACAGCGATCAATGTTTACATGTAGGCAGCTTTCAGCAAGACCTTTTCATGGTGTCGACGATAGAGGATGATACTTATCGGCAAGAGTTATACCATCAAGATGATGTTTCATCGAATTCAATATGTCTCGCTGACTGGCTTGAATGAGGATATATCGGCATGAGTTGCAGCATTGATATAATGTCATGGCAAACTCTTGTGGTCTCACCGACAACATGAAGGGATACATATCAGTAAGAGTTGGAGCTATCGAGATGAGGTCTTGACGAGTGACCTTCGGTCTCGCCGACATCACATATGGGGTTTCGTTTTGGCCAAACATAAGGGTCTTCGGTGAATGGTCATAGCGAAGTGTATATGTCTCACTGATGGAGCATAAAAGGTTTCTCTCAAATGGATTTTGTTGAGAGATTAGTTATGTTTCACCGACCAACAACATAAAGGGATGCGATATCGGTATGAGTTAAGGTTTTCGGCATGTGGTCTCAGCGAGTGACCTTCGGTCTCGCCGATGGAAAACAAAAAGGACCTCTTCGGCATAAAAAATGATTTGTCTCTGCGACACTCAAGGATGGTTGTGGTCTTTGAGTATAACAAAGTGCACTCTACATGAGGTCTCTCCGATATCAGAATGTTACGGTGACAGTGAATGAAACGAAAAGAACACATCAGCGGGAGATATTCTTATGTCTCAGCGATTGGAATAAATACGATAGAAAAGTATGTCTCGGTGAGACATAGGGAAATCTATGGGATATCACCCCAGTAACAGAGGATCACGGCGAAAGCGAATAGGAACATGGGGTGACCAGCGATATTATTTCCTTTGGCATACTTACAAGGTGTCTCGGTGATTGATTTAAAGATTATTAATTGGGCCCGATTGCAACTGTTGGCCGACGTTTGGAATATGAAACAATGTGTCTGTTTAGATGCTAGTGTATAAATGATTATTCCTGATTGTGAATGGAAGGGATTATATCAGATTTTAGAATAGAGACAATAGGTAGATTAGGAATGGATACAGTAGAATAAAGTTCTCATATCAAAGACTATGATGCATGTTTTCAAATGGCGATTTCAATGAAAATCAATTGTTGTGGTAGTTTATTTCTGATGTCAATTTTTTGTTGAGTTTATTGAAAATTATTGCTAAGTTGTCTCCAAGTTGATTCTTTCTAGTTGTTTAAATTGATATAACAAGTTTATTTTTAGTTTATCAGTAAACATTTGTTGTATCTGTGTGATTAATTGATTGGTTCTTTCAAGGAGAGATTGAATCCTCTTAATTGATCACAGTAATCAAGGAGATTCATCTGGATTATTAAAGTAGAGCTCAGTAGTCATAATCCTGGATGTTTATACAAGTTATAAACATATCATATGCTGACAATTCGAGTTTCTGCCAGAATAAGTTGCCCACTTCTATTTCATTTGACTCCGCATACCCAATAAGGCACTGGTCTCTGCAATTTCATCATTTAGATTCATTCATTTCCTTTACATTTGTTAATTGAGCATTTTAGGATTTAGATTTAGAAGATTGATATTGCTATCTGTATCAAGTTTGAATTCATTTGTCCACTCCTATCTGCCATTGTGGGAAAAACATTTCAAGAAAGATAAGCACATCAAGTTTTCCCAATTCATATAGGTGCACCCGCCTAGGTCAAGCAACACCTGAAGAGTAGAAGGTCTAAATATTTTGACCTTGTCTGTTACCCTAACACGTTGTGAAAGCTTGGCAACCTTTCATGGTTCAAACCTGCATTTTTGAGAAATAATAGGTAGCACAAACATCCAAGGAGAAAGATAAGAAGAAACAAAATCCCAAGATAGATTCTTCATCAGGTAGTGAGTATTCCTCCAAATCATCTAAGAAGTCAGAAAAGAAACCTCAAACTACTCCTTAGCATGAGAATCTTCTAAGTTTGGTGAGCCTTCCTCCAAGTCGAAGAAGAAATTAGGTGAACCTTGCAGTTTTTGTGGTAAGGAGGGACATCTAGTCACTACATGTTGGAAGAGATTTGAGGATTTTGAGGAATCCATGTAGCAGCATAACATCTCCACCCTTAAATCTTCTTCCTCATCTACAGGTAAAGGTAATGCTCTTTCTACAAGTTCTGTAACTTCTATAGCTCCATGCATACTTGATTCTAGTGCAACACATCACATGACACCTTCTAAGGATTTGATCTATTCCCTTTTATATTGTAGTTGGGGATTATACATATCTTTCAGTTTTTGGATTAGGCACTATCACACTTGAGGGTGTTTTTCTTTAGGTGGTACTTGTAGTTTCTAATATCTCCACCAACCTTCTTTTAGTGTATTATATTTTTCAATCTGGCATTGGTAAGATAGTCGAGTTTACCCCACATGATGTAGTTATTCAAAACCTTCATGATCCTAATATTATTATGGCTACTAGGAGTGTTGATTCTTATTCTCATTTATATCAATTTGATGGTTTCGAGAGTTTAGTTCATCTAGGTTCATCCTTCATAGCACATGTAGACACTGAGAGCATGTTGTGTCATGAAATTTTTGGTCATGTCAATTATACATATATCTAGCAGATGAGTACATAGGAATTAGTGTCAAGGATCCCTAAGATTTCTTGTATTAATGGTGTTTTTCAATGATTTGTACTTGGAAAACATCATCGAGATTCTATTCCTATAGGTAGAGCCACACATGCTAAGGCACCCTTAGAGTTGATTCGTAGTGACATCATGTCATTTCTGACTCCTTCATTTTTAGGGACCAAATATGTGCTCACATTTATTGACGAATTCTCCAGGCATACATAGGTGTAATTTCTTAAGTACAAGAGTGATGCCTTTGATTATTTTAGAATCTTTAAGGCATTTCTATAGAAGCAATATGTTCTTTCTATTAGATGGATACACACAGATAATGGGGGGGAGTATATTAATCAAGCTTTCAGGTACTTTTGCATTGAGCATGGTTTGCATTATCAGCTTCTAGTTCCATACACCCTTTTGGCCTCCTGTAATGATTTAATAACTAAGCCCTTACATCCATGATTCAGAGATTGGACATCTAACCTGAATAGCTATTTCAATTATCATGAAGGTGCATTTAACTTGTCAACCCAGGGACATGAACTTGAAATGGGTTAGCACAATATGTGCACTAGGAACCCAAAGTAGCCATTTTCATTCTATAGCTAAGGAACACACAATGTTGAAAGTAAATTGCTTAGAAGGGAATACCATAAATTCTAATCATTAATCAACAACTAGATAGAACTAAAATGCATAACATAAATGAAAATCTAAGCAACAAATAGGGAACTACTTTGTCTGCTTTGGCTGCAAGAACAGTCGGTGTTAGATTTCTAAATAATTACTAAACAACAAGTAATACTATACTAATATTAAACTAAAGGACCATAGATTACTCACCAAGTGGGCCCCCTTGGATAAGTATCCTCTAAAACTAATGAGAACTCAGATGCTCAAACTCAGAACTTTATTTTATTCATTGTAAATCATGAGTACAAAAGAGTAATGTATTTGTATTATTGAAAACTTGAGAGTGAAAGTACAATATCAAATCGTGCAACCCCTTAAGAAGGAGCATCAAAATTTTATTTATACTATCAACTAGACAAGGCAGTCAACTCCACAACTGGGAGGATGCCATTTAGGGAAAATAGAAAAAGTGGAGTGGCGACAATTACGCGTGCATGTAATCTAGTCAGACATGCAAGTCCAAAAGTAGATTTAGCACAATAGTAACGCTTGTGGTTTCTCAATCATTAAAGTCCACTACAAGGAGGTTACATTTAGTTTGCATGATGAATCTTTTTTCATTGACCTCCTTTGACCTTTGAGTGATTCCTCTACTAGACGTTGTAGTGCATGCCCAGCTGGCGATGTCTTCCTCAACTTAGCATCCTCAAATTAAATCTATAGGGAAATGTTAGTACGCACAATAACTACATATATATAACCACCTTAAGGAACATTCATTAACCACATGCAAAATCAATATAGATAATCAATATAATATGCCAATGTCATTAAAACTTGCAGAAATAGAATTAAGCCCAATATCTATGGTTTGAGGGAAACATTATGAGAATATCAACATTTAACATCAAAGTTCATGACAACTGCCAACAAATAAACTATAGATTCTACCCAAAATTGGACCAAAAACTAGGCTCATCACTCCACCCAACCTAACATTTTGTTGGTCCTCCAGTAGGGGAAGGGTTGTTCTTCTGCTTAGGCAAAGCTCTAAAATTTGTAACTGATAGCTATCCAATGTCAGTGTTTATTGAGTGTGAATTAGGATCCCAATAGAATCCTCCCAATCTGTCTAATCTACTCCATCTTTGTCTCTCTGCAGCAATGTGATATTGGTAGAACCTGAAGTTTGGCATGGGCCACATGAGAATGGGTGGTTGGAAAGTTAGGGGAAGCCAAAATAGCCCCTTCATTCTCCCAATCTGAATATACCTATCAATTCATTTTAGTGTTGCAACATCATTGTGGATGGAATGAGGTTCAACCTGTTTTAGCTCATCAGTTAGGCTATTCCATCTTTGTGATAGGTATATTCTCATAATTTCCTCCTTTGATGCTTCCTTTACCTCATACTCACTATAAATTTCCTCAATCCAAGGCATGATCCTATTTCCATAACTAGGTATGAGAAACATTCTAAGCCATTCTCTATAAATATCCTTTGGGTTGCTTGATTCAGCCCTAATGGGCAGAGGGATGTTAAACTATAATTGCTTATAAGCCCCATGTTGTTGTCCCCAACTAATCTCATTTTGTACCCAAGACATAAATTCCCTTAATTGGACATCCCCAACATACAACAGCAGATTCCAATCATGGTCTTGAGTTACAACATAATTATGCAAATAAAATTCACACAACAAATTCTTCATTTTAGTAGAGGCAATCCTATAAGCATTGAAAAATTCAACAGGGGTGTCAATAGAAGGATTCAAACCTAAGAAAATCCTTGACAACTTAAAAGAGAGATATTTCTCTTTCAGGTGTAGAGCATAGGCCCTTGGAGGGGTCCTACATTCCAAAATCTATGGTACCAAGGTTTCCATATCATCCACCCTCTTCTTTAGGGTGGCAATTTCTACATCCTTATCTTCAATCTCCTCATCCCTCTTTTGTATTTCCTTTTTCAATTTTTGTTTTTCCTTTTTCCATTCTTCCTCCCTCCTTTTTATTTCTTTCCATAAATTCAAAATTGTTGTATGTACTATAAAATCAAGAGGATTATGAATTCCAACCAGTATTTTTTTTTATGGTTGCTCCTCATATAGTACTATTTGCATGGACTCAGGCTGTCCAATTTTCTCTGGCTATAGGGGTATTGTTTCTTCTCTGACTTCTTATTGTAGGATCTCTTGTTCTTGTTCTTGTTGTGGCTATAGGAACTCCTACTCTGGTTCTAGTTTTTGCTACAAGACATCTTTCTCATGTTGCAAGAAATCTTGATTTTCCTCAAACTCTTCTATAATGTTAGCAAGATTGGCCAGTGTTATATTTGCTACTCTCTCAAATATGTCTTCTTATTTGACATTATCCTGCCCCATTAGAGCTTTTATGTCCTCCTGTGGTGTCTCAACAAGCATATGGCTTTCCTATGGAGGCATACCAAATGCTATCCCAACTGCTCTTAATTTCCTTGGAGGGCTCTCACATTTTTCTTTCGCTGCAGGATGAATAGTGTCAACCTTCCTCTTCTTAGAACTTGGCACCTTTCTTTCTGTCGGCTAACTTTAGGCCTTTCCTTTTCTCATTTCTACTTATCTCTTATGTGCCTTAGTTTTCATCAGGCTACCAAGCGGAACGTCGTCATCAGAATATGACGAGGATCTTTCTTTTTTTGAGTTCTCTATTCTAGAAGAACTAATTTCTATGGTTTCTTTTGTTGTAGGAGGGTTTACACTTGGGCATTCACTAGTGGTTTAACCACCAAGAGTGGCTTCAACCGTGCTCAATCTCCTGCTAGACTTACGAGGTTGAGGAAAAACCCTAGGTTCCAAGTGTTCAGGTCTAATTTGATCAACATTTATAAATTCTTCCCAGGTCATTCCAGACACATCATGCTGAGACTTTTCAACTAGCAATTTAATCAGACAATGGTGGGAAACAGAATTGTCCCTACCTTTTTAGGTCTTGGCCGCCATGATTGAGAGAATATTGTATAGCATGTTAGGCACATTCATCCTCCTCCTATGCCTCATGTGACTCAAGAGTTTGAAATGTACTGAATGTAAGTTTGATAGATGACGTTCACATGTGGTATACCTTATAATGTAGATGACTACTTGCTTCCATCGTTTGGGTAGAGAGGTTCTTTTTGCACCCTATTTATCTATGCTGATTAGAGGGTCATCATGTACTATAAATTCAACCCTAGCTGACCTGGCGTCTCTGGAGGCAGGGTTATGTTCCCCATCAGTAGGTAAATGTGTAACCTCTGCAATTATTTCCTTAGTTGCTACAACCTCCAACCCTTTTACTATGGCTTTTCCTTCAAAAAAATGTCTGGAAAAGTTCTAGTGCAATTCCTTCATCAAATCCATCTACCTTCAGGAAGTATTCTAACCATCCATAGTTTCTAAATTTGGCTAGGCATTGTGCATTCTACAATAAAACATCATGAACCAAGGGATCATTTCGAATTATCCCTCCTCTTATTGTCTACAATCAACTATCACTCTATAAAATTTCTTCCTACAATTCCTATTTGAAATCCAAACACCTTCCTACAATACTTGCTAAATTTCCAATGTCAATATCGACTAAATTTTCCCTTTCTTTTGTTTTACCTTTTTTCTTGCAACTCAAGATTACAATAGGGTCAATAATGGAAAGAAAAGGAGTGATAAAGGATAATTATGATGGGAAGAAATGGCAGTTGTAGTTAGTGTCACTTCACACATGCAAGTTGTGCTCTCACTCAAATTTCATATCAGCTCATTTAAATTTTCTAATGTAGCCTAGCATAAATTGACACATGGGCAATATATTTGCATCTTTTTTCTTTCCTCCCCAACCTAAATTTTGACATGTTTTGACACATGTTGGATGGGAGTGGTTATTTGTCAAGGAATAATGACATGTTATGTGAATGTCTATACTAATGTATAGTGATTAAATGAATACACTTAAAAGATGATTAGAAGATAGCAATTAATGTGCACATACCTAAATGTGTAGAGGATTTGTTGCAAATATCATGGAGAAAGTACCATTCACCTCTTTTTAGGGAATAAATTAAGCAATTAATGGAAATGAAGTGGAATGAGGTGAGGTGGAATGAAGTGATGGAAGAGAGAGAAAGGTGATGATGGATGGGTGAATGGGTGGATGGGTGAAGAAATGGACTTCCACAAGAGTGGAAGTATTTATTATGACAAGTACGTACCTTAATTAGCCAGAAGGAGGGACACTAGGTCCACTTCCTTTGGTTACAAGAAGCTTAGTTGCTGAATGTTGGGTGAATTACTACAGGAACTCTTCTTTGGAAGCTAGCTTGTGATATAATATGAGGTGATGACCATTGACAAGTAACTTGAATCTGACAGGTTCAATGGTAGTAAGTTGAAAAAATCCATTAGGAAAGACCTCAATGACTTCATATGGTCCTAGCCACCTTGTCTACAATTTTCTTGCATTGTCTTGATATGTTGAGTCATAGAGTAGGACCCAATCTCCTGGTTGGAATTTCTTATCCTTGATAAATTTGTCATGCCATTTGACTCTCTAATTCTGCACTACCTCTGTATGATGCAAGGTTTCTCTTCTTATCTCATCCAAAGCATTTAGCTACATGATTATTTCTCTCTATGCCTCAGAAATATCCATCCACAAATCTACTGCAGTCCTAAGAGTCTTATATTCAAATTTGAGCATCATGGTTATCTTTCCATATAGTAATTCAAATGGAGTGAAGCCTGTAGTTCTTTTTAGGTTGTCCTATAGGCCCAAATAGCTTCTGGTAATCTATTTTCCCAATCTTTTCTATGAATAGCTACCATTTTGGTCATAATGGCTTCAATTTCTCTATTGGTCACCTCAACTTGGCCATTAGCCTGGGGGTGATAAGGAGTAGACTTCATGTACCTTATGTTGTACTTATTAACTAGTGTTGCAACAAGGGTTGATGTGAATTGAGCCCCTTGATCAATCACTTTTTCTCTTGGAACTCCATATCTTGTGAAAATTTCCTCATAAAGAAATTTTGTAGCCTTGTTATCTCTTGCATGCTTCATGGCCTTAACTTCTACCCACTTTGTTACATAATTAGTGCATACCAATGTATAATACTTACCATTTGATGGAGGGTCAATGGGTACCACAAAATCCAATCCCCACTTGTCAAAGGGAGTGATTACTACCTGAGGGAAAAGTGCCATCTTATCAGATTTGGCTGGTCTACCGATTCTTTGACATCTATCACATTTTCTAGTATACCTTCCTGCATCCTTGTGGAGTGTTGACCAATAATATCTTGTGTTCAAAATATTTACTGTTGTCCTCTTGGCTACAAAGTGTCCTCCACATGGTTCATTGTGGAATCCATACAAATTTTCATATGTCTCATCTTCTCTCACACATCTCCTCAAGACATGGTCTAGTCCATTATAAAATGGACATCCAACAATCCAAGAGAAAGGAAAAGATTTTTCAATGAGCTCTCTTTTCTCTTTTGGAGAGAAGTGAGAAGGAACTCTACCTGTTTTTAAATAATTGGCTATATCAGCATACTAGGGTGTTTGTAAACTAAGGGAGAATAAATACTCATCAGGAAAAGAGTCATCTATGGGCTAATTGTCTTCTGATGTAGTCAGCCTTGAAAGAAAATCTGCAACAATATTGGCCTTCCTTGGCTTATCCACAATGGTTATATCAAACTCCTACATCAACAATAACCATCTTGCTAGCCTACCTATGATCAAAGGTTTATTCATGAGATATCTAATGGTTGCATGATCAGTGTGCACAAAGATTTGGTAACTTGTTATGTAATGTCTGAATTTATTTAGTGCATAGATTACTACCAGCATTTCTTTCTTCGTCACTATATAATTGAATTCAGCTCCCTATAAATTTTTGCTGACAAAATAAATGGAATTTTCAATAGCTCCTTCTTTATGTCCTAAGACTACTCCTATGGCATAATTTGATGCATCAGTATGGATGTGTAGAGGAGGTTCTCAATTAGGCCCTTTGAGTACAGGAGCATGAGTCAAAACTACCTTCAAGTCAGAAAATGCTTGGTCACAAACTTCATTCCACTAGAATTCAACATCTTTAGTGAGAAGAGTATACAATGGTGCTGCTACCTTGCTGAAGTCCTTGATGAAACACCTATAATATCCTACATGACCCAAGAAACTCCTAACATCCTTCTGTTTTGCAGGTGTGGGAAGATTTGTGATTACCTCAATCTTTGCAGGATCTACTTGAATTCCCTTTTGGGAAATGTAGTAGCCAAGAAGTACACCTTCTTGCATCATCATGAAGCAATTTTCACTGTTTAAGGATATGTTTTGGTCTTCACATCTCTATAGGAATCTCCTGATATTTTCTAATGCTTGATTAAAATCAACACCATAAGTTGTAAAGTCATCCATATAAATTTCCATGCAATCATGATAAATGTCTGAGAATATGCTAATGACTTCCCTCTGAAAAGTTGCAGGTGCATTGTATAAGCCAAATGGGAGGATCGAGTAGGCATAGGTCCCCCATGGAAAGGTAAATTTGGTCTTCTCCTAGTCCTCTAGTGCAATTTGGATCTGGTTGTAGCCATTGAATCCATGTAGAAAATAAAAGTATCACTTTCCTACAAGTGTGTCCAAAACTTGATCAATGAAGGGTAAGGGAAAGTGGTCCTTCTTGGTGGTAGCATTAAGTTCCCTGTAATCAACACAAACTCATCATTTCCCTCCTTTCTTGGGCACAATCACTAATGGAGACACCCACTAACTATTTGAAATGGGGTAGATGAATCCTACATGTAGTAATTTCTACAATTCCCCTTTTACAATGTCTCTGATGTAAATTATTTGTGTGCAAATTTTAGGGTCCAATCCCTTCATATCATGATAATCCCACACAAATGCATGTTGATGGGTCATTAATAAGTTTTCCAACAACATTTTTTTTCTTCACTTAGTTTAATGTTAACATTCAAATACTTTCCTTTTGAAACATGTACTTGTGTAGTTAACTCTATCATGATTGCTTCATTAACACATGGTACCTTTATTTCATATGGCAAAAATGTATGGGACATACCTTTTGCTATAGGAAATTTTTCTGCAGGAACAATGACTACAGGAAGAGTGGTTGTAGGAAGAACGTCTGCAGGAATAGTGGTTGCAGGAAGAGCAGGTAGAAGTGTCTTGACTGGAGTAGTAGAATGAGAAGATGATGCTTCCTCCACTTCACAATTGTTTTAAATGATGTTATCCAATACTTTATCTTCATCTTGGAGTTGCATGAAAGAGCTTCTACCTAACATCATAAGTTGCACCATAGAACTAACTTCCTTGGAATTTTCACCAACATGTGGCCATATGGGATTATCTTCATCATGAGATGGTTGAGCAGGAGGATAAAGAACAAAAATTTTAGTGCTCTTCCCATCTAAAATGGTCATGTCACCTGACTGACATCCAATGTATACATCTACAGTTGCTAACCATTTCCTTCCAAGAATAATGGTATACCCGCCTAGTGTAGATTTAGGAGAAATAATCATAAAGTCTGATGGGTACTCTTAAGAGTCTAATACTACCACAAGATCCTCCACTACACCATCAGGCTTAACAATAGATCTATCAACAAGATGGAGGATAGTAGGAGTAGATAGACTCATTCTTGCAATATTTAGTTACTGTAGGATGTCCTTGGTCATTACATTTATTGTTTCCTCTAAATCAATTAGAGCATTCTTAATTTGGATCTCATTTATAACAACTACTACCAAAGGACTACCTGGGTCATTATACTTGGGGATAGTTACTTTTTCCATCATGATGTGAGCTAATTGTCCCACCATGTGAACTGTAGTTGGGTCTTTCTTTTTCCTACCTGGCTTCTTGAGGCATGCTTCCTTGATTGCCTTGTCATAGATTGGAACATCCGTTATGGCCTGAAATAGAGTTATCTAGACACATATATGCTTTAGTTGATCCACGATGTCAAAATTTGTATCCTCCTTTTCTTCCATATTCTTAGCAACTTCCAATCTCTGAGGAATTGGTGGTTCTTGTTCAGTCTGCTTGACTTGGACTGGTTCAAGATTTTTAGGTACACTTGGCTGAATGAGATCATTTAGAGGTTCCTCCTCCTTTTCCACAGGAATCTCAGTGATAATGGCCTTGGAACGGGTTGGTAGAGTAGTTCCTGAATGCAAGTAGATGTCACCTACACTCATAGCATATGCAGTGAATTGGTTTGAGTGAACAGAGTATGAAAGTTGTGGTTTGTTTTTTGGATTGGGTGTTGACTGAGCTAGTAGCTGAGTAGGTTTAGGTGTATTTGATCTTGATTTAGTAGGTGGAGGCATTATACTAGGTTGTTGGGGATGAGAAGGTGGTTGCATGTAATTGGTTGTCTGGGCATGCCATTGTTGTCCTCCACCCATTGATTTGTTTGTTGCCAATTTCCTAGAGGTGGTTGCAAATGCCCTTGAGATTGTTGCCAATTCCCCTAAGGTTGTTGCCACTGGGGTGGAGAGTTTTGATGATTGGTCCAAGCATTTGGAGGGTTACTCCAAGGCTATGGTGGATATCCTCCATAGTTGGATGGATATGGAGGCTGCCATTGGTTACCAGATGAATAGGAATTAAAATATGCCCCAGCATAAGATAGTGGTTCTAGTGGCATACCTTGTCTTGGAGCCCAAGGCTTCCTTTGAGCAACATAGTAGACTTGGTCTTCTTCAATCTGGATTGGTTTGAACTCAGGTGGAATCTGCTTGCATTCAAGATTAGCTACCATCTTGCATCTGAAGTCTATCTTCTTTTGTCTGCAGTGGGTAACATTGCCTTTGCCTCCTCTTGTTTCTTCTTAGCCTGAAGTGTATCTAGTTGAGTAGCTAGATTATTTATAATATATTTCTTGAAGTCTACCAGCAAATGAGTAATCTCCATTATAGAAACTCCACCGGTAGTTGAGTTACCCATGGAAGATTGGTAAGCTCTCTCTTTCTTTGAAGCTACCCTAGAGTAGTTTTGGCATATTTTTTTGATATCTTCCCAAGGAACTTGGGAGATATCTCCTCCTCCCATGAGGTCCAAGGCATCAGTGTATCTATCATTGATTCCTCTTAGGAAAATAAACTTATTTTATTCTTCATTAATTGTATGGTGTGGAGATTTTTGTAGGCAAATAGAAACCTTGCAATATTTCTTGTATTTCTCAAGGAGTTTTTTCTTCATGTCCTCCCAAGTTTACAAATTATATATGCCTAGGCTCATGAACCATCTTAATGCGGCCTCTTTTAGAGTGGTAGGAAATAGTTTAAGCCTATGGGAATCAGTGGTATAATCACAACTCTTGCAGAGTATGTCAAACTCAAACAAAAAGGTATCAGGATCTTCTATGACAAGTCCATAAAACTTGGGGAGTGTTAAAGCAGGGATGTTCTTGATGTTGTCAACTTCATTCTGATGGGAAATGGGGAAAGGAAAAGCTGGTTGGTTAGGTCTATTCCTATTTGCATCACCCATGCCTACTTGATGTAGTTCCAAAGTAAAGGGGTTCTCAAGCTGATTTTGGTCTTCAAAGAAGACTTTAGAGCTAGTTAGATCAGGAAATGCATCAGCAAAGGGGTGCGGATCTTCTTCTTCTTCTTCTCTTGGTAGGTTGTAATATTCAACTAGTTGCAATGGATTAGGATTGTTAGGAAGAAATATCCCATAAGCATCGCTTCTCCTCCCTCTATGCATGTGGTATCACTCACTATCAACCAACTCACACAAAGAATTGGTAAAGAATAAGGGGGCGATTACTTCTTAAATGAGGATATACTAAGAAAAACTTCTAGAAACACTACAGCAAGAAAAACTACCAATGAATCCAAAGAACTCCATAGTTTGACACCATCCCCAGCAACGACACCAAAAATGTTGGTCTCCATTAATGATTTAATAACTAAGCCCTTACAACCATGATTCAGAGATTGAACATCTAACCTGAATAGCTATTTCAATCATCATGAAGGTGCATTTAACTTGTCAACCCAGGGACATGAACTTGAAATGGGTCAGCATAGTATGTGCACTAGGAACCCAAAGTAGCCATTTTCATTCTACAACTAAGGAACACACAATGTTGAAAGTAAGTTTCTTATAAGGGAATACCATAAATGCCAATCATCAATCAACAACTACATCAAACTAAAATGCATAATAAAAATGAAAATATGAGCAACAAACAAGGAACTACTCTGTCTACTTTGGCTATAGGAACAATTATAGAATGAAATTCTAGTGGCTGTAGGAACAGTTGGTGCCAAATTTCTAACTAATTACTAAACAACAAGTAATACTAAACTACTACTCAACTAAAGGATGGATTACTCACCAAGTGGCCCCCCCTAGATAAGTATCCTCTAAAACTAATGAGAACTAAGATGCTTGAACTCATAACTTTATTTTATTCACTGTAAATCTTGAGTACAAAAGAGTAATGTATCTGTATTATTGAAAACTTGATAGTACAAGTACAATATCAAATCGTGCAACCCATTAAGAAAGAGCATCAGATTTTTATTTATACTATCAACTAGACAAGGCATTCAACTCCATGACTGGGAGGATTCCATTTACAGAAAACAGAGAAAGTGGAGTGGCAGTGGTTACACATACATTGGAATCTGGTTAGACATGCAAGTCCAAACGCAGATTTAGCATAGTAGTAACACTCGTGTTTGCTCAATCATTGAAGTCCACTACAAGGCGGCTACATTCGGTTTACATGAGGAATCTTTTGTCGTCGACCTCCTTTGACCTTTGAGTGATTCCTTTGCTGGACATTACAGTGCATGCCCAACTGGTGGCATCTTCCTCAACTTAGCATCGTCAAATTAAATCTGTAAGGCAATTTTAGTACGCACAATAATTGCATATCTATAACCACCTTAAGGAACATTCATTAACCACATGTAAAATCAATATAGATAATCCACATAATTTTCCAATGTCATTAAAACTTGCAGAAATTGGATTAAGCCCAATGTTTATGGTTTGAGGGAAACATTATGAAAATATCAACATTTAACATCAAAGTTCACAAAAACTGCCAGCAAATAAACTATAGATTCTACCCAAAATTGGACCAAAAACTAGGCTCATCACACCCCTCAAAAAAATGGTGTTGCTGAGAGAAAGAATAGAACTTTACGAGAGATGGCCAACTGTATGATTTAGTCACGAGATATGCATTCTTATTTTTGGACTGAGACAATTAATTGCACCAATTATATTCAGAATTGTATGCCTCACAAGGCATTGCGACATCTGACTCCTAAGGAGGCTTGGTCCCATGTCAATCCTCATGTATCTTCATTCAAAGTCTTTGGTTTTGAGGCTTGGGTATTCATTCTTGAAGCTCAGTGGAAAGCCATGGAGAGGAAGAGACGACCACTCATATTTGTTGGATACTATGAGGATGTTAAGGTGTACATGTTTGATCCTGATTCTAGACAAGTCTTGTTTCAACGAGATGTCTATTTTGAAGAGTGCTTTCCTTAAATGGATTCTCCATCCCCAACTTCTACCTCATCTCCTACTACTCACTCCTCATATCTTGAGGATTACTCATCTCTTGAGGATGAGGATGATGTTCTAGCTATCCCACCACCTCCAGATATTCAACCTTTACCCAAGTGGGCCTACAATACTATTGATGTAATTGGACCTTTGATAGATGATCCTTCAGACTCTTGTCACACTCGTGCATAGACATCAGGTGTTATTCTTTTGATTCATACCATTTCGGATGATCCTTAGAATTTTTCATAGGTGGTTGGTATTCCTGAGTCAGATAATGCTATGGAAAATGAGTATCTTCTCTGATGAAGAATCATACTTGGGATTTAATTCCTCTTCCTAAGGGAATAAAGTTGGTTCGATGCAAGTGGGTGTACCATACCAAATATGCCATAGATGGTTTTATTGATAAGTATAAGGCTCCTCTTGTTGCAAAGGGTTTCTCTCAAGTCGAAGGTATTGATTATTCTGAGACTTTCACCCTATTTCCAAGATGAATTCTATTTTCCTTGTACTTTCCCTTGTAGTTTCATAGGGATGGTTAGTATTTCAAATGGATGTGAAGAGTTCCTTCAAGGTGATCTTCATGAGGAGATTTATATGGAGAAGCCACATGGTTTTACTGAGGACTCTTCGCTAGTTTGCAAACTTCATCATTCACTATATGGTATCAAATAGGCCCCTTGAGCTTGGAATGAAAATATGGGCATGATGGAACCTTTAAAAAAATTCAAATTTTGAGTGCCCATGTTGAGAAAAGTTAATTTGCACACTCAAAAGTGCCTCTAAAAAATCTACCCTAGTGACCTACTTTGGAGGGTCATAATTCAGAGCCAGTTGATTTTCATGCCAAATCCCTTACTGAGTATATTCATTTTACATATGTGAACATGAATGTCATATTTCAGCCCCCTATGATGAGTTTTGATAAGGTTTTGAAGCACAAAACTAGAGGGTTTTGGGACTGTTTTGCTTTTTGCAAATTCTCAAGCCCACAAAGTGGCCTTTTTCTCAAGCTAATATTTCACAATTGGATGATTGTCATTTCAAATGGATGGGTGCCTTGCATTCCCCTCACATTCATATGATCCCTAGTCCAATTTTGGAGTGTCAAGATTAGATTTGATATTTTTACTAGGTCAAAAGCAGATGCAGTTTGTTTAGTTTTTACATCTGCATTTCCAGAATGTTTCAAGGTGGTCAACTTTGACACCTAATATCTTGTGAAGAATGTGGATTGAATGAAATAACTCTTTCACACATACCATATGGACCTAAATGATATAATGTTTCCAGTGGTAGCTTCCCAAGAGGTGATTTGATATTTTTTCAAGGAGGTGACTTGGTGTGCTTGAATTAGTTTTTAATAGATGAAATTGTAGAAATGCGTGAGTGAGCCACTATGGCATTGAATATCTTGCACCTCTGGATGGATTTTTTCAAAAAAAAAATTGCACTGAATTCTTTGGTCAAATGTCTATATGCCTATAAATTTTCATGACTTCAAGATGTCGTTTGACTAGTTTCCCAGGGTGATTACAAAGCCCACCTGGCTAGTTTTGATTTATGTGCAAATATGCTAGAAAGAAAATTTTGATGTCTACCTAGATCATTTTTTCACCTCAAGTGCATCTAGAGGTAGCCTCAGATCAATTTAGGATTAAAAACTTGTTTTAAAATGATTTTTTTTTAGTCAGGCCCGTAAGGGGACCCGACTTGTGTCACACAAGTGTTGTTGGTGAGGCCTATAAATAGAGATCAAAAACGATTTCCTCATTCCAATTCTCCTCTTGTAATGGATAAAGTATATCAAAAATTCAAATTATTGCAAGCATCATACACTTGAAGGATCAAGAGAAATGGAAAAAGGGTGTGCATGGATTTTGGACCAAGGTGGTACTACTGCAATACCTTCATGTGGAAAAATGTGGATTTCTATGCTTGGATTATTTGATGGGTCTAGAAACAATCCATTGCCTCTAGAGATATAGATTCTTCCTTATTTTCTTCCGGTCTATCTAGGGGAAATGTGGTGTCACTATTGAATGATTTATGTGCCAATATTATATTTGTATGCATGGAGATTTGTGAGACATATAACAAATACTATTATGTCTTTGAGGGAGGAGCTCTATACAATTCCTCATGAGAAAATAGAATGGAATATTGAATGTAATATGTGTGCAAAAGAAGACCTATACTATCCACATCTAGTACTACAAGATGTGATATGGGGATATCATGAAAGATTATATGGATATGGAATTCTTCCATTGACTAGAAGAGGATGGTGTTTCACTTGGGACAAAGTCACAACGTTATTTGATCTGGCTAAGCTATTTGAATAGCTACATGACACTAAAAAAGAAATTTTTTTATGCAGGCTAATATGTTAGGGTTTCCTAAAACTATGGATGCACTTAAAATGGATGAAAGGCTCAATGAATGTCTTATGTAATCTTGGTATCATGGGACTTAAAATGGAGGACTAGCTTACAACAAAATAAAATCATTGAAGCAACACATTCACCATGTGAGAGGAGGAATCAAGGAATGAGGCAATTTGGCATGGAGACTATGAAGCATTTTGCAAAGATTTTGCAAAAAGGGCAACCAGCACGCCAACAAGAAAAGAGTCAGTTTGACATGGGTCATGAAGGGATGAATCAAAGGAATAAGGCAACATATCTTGTGAAGGTTGAAAGTGTTAAGCACAATGATGGGGAAATGAAAATAGATTTGGGGTAGCGCACCTTGAAAATACTAGAGAGCTATTTGTAAGTTTGTGCTGGCAGTGAAAATGAATCAAAATCATTTGAGGAAATTATATCTTGGCAATGACCACCAAGCTTTATACCTAGATTGATCACATTGAAGTAGAGCAGTGGTCGGATTGGTGAAGGGAAAATTTAGGGATCAATAAATTTAGTGCCTTCAAATTACCTAATATGCTGTGGGTGTGGCATCAGTATGCAGAAGCTTTCAACTTCAACACTTTAAAAGAAGAACTTGATGCTAATAGTGATCATTGAGTAGCATCAAAAATAATGAATGCACTATGCATGTTCAGTAGATTTGGTTGTGGAAAACCCTTATCTGCATGGTTTTTATTGAGAAGAAGATAGTGTTGCATGTTAACTACTATAAACATTAGTTTGATGACCTCCAAAGGTTCCCATGGGAGCAAAAAAATAGAGAATGAAGGATTCCAATGGAAAAGAGGAATATCACTCATTGAAATTTCATACATTTTTTCCAAAGCACATTAGCAATGGCATGATGGTATATCACCCATTGTTGATTTGATATACCATTTTCTCATTCTATCAGCAATGGCCAAGGCTACTTTGATTCTATCGAGCATTGCCAATCAATGTTATCTTTTCCATAATGCATCAGAGATGCACGATGATGTTCTTTTTCCATCTCGCATCGTTGTTTGTTATATTCATTTTATTTTTGAATTGGAGATGTACGATGGTGAGTGGTAAAATGCTTGCAAAGTTTGAGTGAATGAGATGGTCGTGGGTCTGTGGCACAATGTTATTATTTGATAATTTGAACATTTTTAACGGTGAGTAATGGTATGTGAGGGTAAAATAAAATAATGTACATGGGTATTGTGATTTTATGCAGCCAATAAATAAATTGAAGCTCTCATATGTAAAACCAATAGCTTTCTTTGTTGGAGGAGAAATGTAAAGTGTGGGTAAATATTTTTATTTCTTGATAAAGTGAATTTTAATCCTTCAGGATAAAACAAAAACTTTGACTGCATTTTTTTTTATCGTGCACCACTAATGGAAGTCTCCTTTTTCATATTGCATTAGTGATATGTGATGGAAACACTGAAGTAAATGATGGTGGGGCCCCCATGACTTATGTTAAATATTATCATTTGATAACATTTAAATGGTGAGAAAGTAAATTAAAAGCCTTCACAAATAAAATAAAATTTTATTTGTTGTTGAGCAAGTAAATTATAAACTCCTAGGTGAATGGATTTCTACAACCATTTTAAATTTTAAATTCTTCATAAAGATTTTAAAATAAATACGTTATTTGCTGGGAAATGAAGTAAAACATTTCATGAAAATTGTTCAAAATGTAAAGGGCTTTGTATTGTTGGGAAGTAAAAGTGAAAAATAAACAGGTGAAATGGAGACTTCTTGTAGCCAAGGGTTTTCTATGGTGATGAGCCTAGTTTATGGTCTAGTGTTGGGTAGAATTTATGGTTTATTTGTTGAAGATATCATGGACCTTGATGTTAAGTGTTGATACTTTTTATGATATTTCCTCAAAACTATTGACATTGGGCTTAATCTTATTTCCACAAATCTTTAATGAAATTGGCATGTTATATGGACTATCTATATTAATTTTGCATGTGGTTAATGAATGTTCTTTAAGGTAGTTATAGATATGCAATTATTGTGCATGCTAGCATTGTCATGCAGATATAATTTGAAGATACTAAATTGAGAAAGACACCGCCAGTTGGGCATGGACCATAACGTCCAATGAGGGAATCTTTCAAAGGTCAAAGGAGGTCAAGGATAGAAGATTCCCCATGCAAATTGAATGTAACCACCTTGTAGTGGACTTTAATGCTGTTGAGAAATATTGGCGTTACTCCTATGCTAAATCTGTGGACACATCTGACTAGATTCTATGCATGCGTAACTACCTCTCTATTTTCTCTGCTTTCCCTAAATTGGAGTACTCCCAATTTGTGGAGTTGACCTCCTTTCTTAGATGGTAGTATAAATAAGGATTAGATACTCCATTTTAGAAGGTTGCGTGGTCTAATATTGTACTTGCATTCTTAGTTTTTCAGTGATATAGTTATGCTACTCTTTTGTACTCATGTTTCCTAATGAATAAAATAAAGTTATGAGTTTGAGCATTTGATTTTCCATTAGTAGTAAAGGATACTCATCCAAGGGGACCCACTTGGTGAGAAATCCTTCTTTTAGCTTAGTTAGCCTGGTTGTTACTTTTTGTTTAGTAATTAGTTAAGAATATGGAGTTGACTGCTCCTGTAGCCACTAGAATTCCATTTTGTGACTATTCCTACAACCAAAGTAGACAGAGTATTTTTCTGTTTGTTGTTCAGATTTTTATTTCTATCATGCATTTCAAGCTTAGTATGGTTTTCAGTTAATTTTTAGCATTTATGTTATTCCTTTCCAAGCAATTTATTTTCAACATTGCATCTTTCTTAGCTGTAGAATGAAAATGGATACTTTGAGTTCCTAGTGCACATACTGTGTTGACCCATTTCAAGTTCACGTCCTTGGGTTGACAAGTTAAATGCACCTTCAT
Source organism: Sequoia sempervirens (assembly GCA_007258455.2). Taxonomy (NCBI): domain Eukaryota; kingdom Viridiplantae; phylum Streptophyta; class Pinopsida; order Cupressales; family Cupressaceae; genus Sequoia; species Sequoia sempervirens. The sequence continues at coordinate 307,715,874 of VDFB02058242.1, read as the reverse complement.
GATGATTGAATGGCTATTCAGTTTAGATGTCCAATCTTTGAATCACATTTGTAAGATCTTAGTTGTTAAATAATTGTAGGAGGCCAACATTTTTGGTGTCATTTTCGAGGATGGTGTCAAACTAGGGAGTTCTTTGGAGTGATTGGTAGTTTATCTTTTTGTAGTGATTCTGGATGTTTTTCATAGTATACCCTCATTTAGGAAGTAATGACCCCCCTTATTCTTTACCAATTATTTGTGTGAGTTGGTTAATAGTGAGTTGATATTGCATGCATAGAGAAAGGAGAAGGGATCATTATGGGAGATTCCTTCCTAACAATCCTAATCCATTCTAGCTAGTTGAATATCAGAACCTGCCAAGAGAAGAAGAAGAAGAAGAAGGTCCACATCCCTTTGTTGATGCATTTCTTGATCTGACTAGCTCTGAAGTCTCCTCTAAAGACCAAAATTAGCTTGAGAATCCCTTTGCTTTGGAACTACATCAAGCAGGAATGGGTGATGCAAATAGAAACAGACATAACCAACCAACTTTTCCTTTCCCTATTGCCCATCGGAATGAAGTTGACAACATCGAAAATATCCTTGCCTCAACACTCCCCAAGTTTTATGGACTTGTCACAGAAGATCCTGATACCTTCTTGTTTGAGTTTGACATACTCTGCAGGAGTTATGACTATAACACAGATTCCCATAGGCTTAAGCTATTTCCAACCACTCTAAAAGAAGCTACATTAATATGGTTCATGAGCCTAGGAAAAGATACTGTGGAAACTTGGGAGGACATGAAGATAAAATTCCTTGAAAAAGACAAATAGTATTGCAGGGGCAGTGACATGAGAGGAGGTGACATTTTTAGGATGTAGCAAAAGGAAGATGAGAGCCTGAAGGATTATATTGCAAGGTTTCTATTCTTCCTACAAAAATCTCCACACCATACACTTAATGAAGACTCACAAAAGTTGATTTTCCTGAGAGGAATCAATGGCAGCTGCACTGATGCCTTGGACCTGATGGGAGGAGGAGATATATCCCAAGTTCCTTGGGGGGATATCAAGAAAATATGCCAAAACTACTATAGGGTAGCCTCAAAGAAAGGGAGAGCTTACCAATCTTCCATGGGTAATTCAACTACCAGTGGAGTTTCAAGAATGGAGATTACTCATTTGCTAGAAGACTTCAAGCAAGACATTATAAACAATCTAGCTACTCAACTAGATACACTTCAAGCCAAGAGGAGGTAGAGGCAATGTTGGAAAAGTATTTCCCCCATTGTAGAAAAAAGAAGAAGGATTGTAGATGCAAGATGGTAGCCAATATTGAAGGAAAGAAGATTGCACTTGATTTCAAGCCAATTTATATTGAAGAAGGACTATAGATGCAAGATGGTAGCCAATATTCATTTGGTAACCAATGGAAACCCCCATATCCATCCAGCTATGGAGGATATCCACCACAGCCTTAGGGTAACCCTCCAAACACTTGGCCCAATCATCAAAACTCTCCACCCTAGTGGCAACAATTTCAAGGGAATTGGAAACCACCTCCAGGAAATTGGCAGCAAACAAATGAATGGAGGGAAGTACAATAATGGCCTACCCAGAAAACTAGTTACATGCAGCCACCTTCTCAGCCCCAACAACCTACTATAATGCCTCCACCTGCTAATTCAAGCTCAAATGCACCTAAACCTACTCACCTACCTGCTCAGTGCACACCCAATCCAAATAACAAACCACAACAACACCCTCCATACTCTACGGATTCAAATCAATTCCTTGCATATGTTGTGAGTGTAAGTGACATCCACTTGCATTCAGGAACTACTTTACCAGCCCTTTCCAAACCCATTATCACTAAGCTTCCTGTGGAAGAAGAGGAGGAACCTCTGAATGATCCCATTCAGCCAAGTGCACCTAAAAATCCTGAACTAGTCCAAGTCAAGTAGACTGAACAACAACCACCATTTATTCAAAGAATGGAAGTTGCCAAGAAGGAAGAAAAGGAGGACACAACTTTTATATCTTGGATCAGTTAAAGCATATATGTTTCTAGATACCTCTCTTTCAAGCCATAAAGGATGTCCCAATTTATGGCAAGGCAATCAAAGAAGCATGCCTCAAGAATCCAGGAAGGAAGAAGAAAGATCCCACTACGGTTCATGTGGTGGGACAACTAGCTAAAATCATGCTTGAAAAAGTGACTATCCCCAAGTACAATGAACTAGGTAGTCCTATGGTAGGAGTTGTTATAAATGAGATTCAAATAAAGAATGCTCTGATTGATTTAGGGGAAACAATAAATGTAATGACTAAGGACATCCTACAACAACTAAACATTGCAAGTATGAGATCTACTTATACTATCCTATAGCTTGCTAATAGTTCTATTGTTAAGCCTGATGGTATACTGGAGGATCTTGTGGTGATTCTAGACTCCTGGGAGTACCCAACAGACTTCATGATTCTTTCTCCTAAAGCTACACTAGGAGGGTATCCCATTATTCTTGGAAGGCCATGGTTAGCAACTACAAATGCATATATTGGATTTTGGACAGGTGACATGACCATTTTTTATGGGAAGAGTACCAAAAAGTTTGTTCTTTATCCTCCTGCTCAGCCATCCCATGATGAGTATAATTCCATGTGGCCACATGTTGGTGAAGAGGCCAAGGAAGTTAATTTTGTGGCACAACTTATAATGTTAGGCAGAAGCTCCTTCATGTAGCTTCAAGACAAAGATGAAATATTGGTTAGCATCATTTAGAACCATTGTGAAGTGGAGGAAGCGTCATCTTCTCATTCTGCTAATCCAGTCAAGACACTTTTGCCTGTTCTTCCTGCAACCACTATTCCTACAGATGTTCTTCCTGCAGCCACTCTTCCTACAAACAAACTTCCTATAGCAATAGGTATGTCCCATACATTGCTTCCATATGAACTCAAGGTACCATGTGTTAATGTAGTAGTTATGATATAGTCAACTACACAAGTACAGGTGTTAGAAGGAAAGTATCTGAATGTTAACAATAAACTGAGTGAGGAACAACAATTGTTATTGGAAAGCTTATTGAGGACCCATCTGCATGCATTTGCGTGGGACTATCATGAGATGAAGGGATTGGATCCTAAGCTTTGCACTCATAGAATTTAGATCAGAAATGATTGCACCCTAGTGAGGCAACCAAAAAGAAGAATTAAACCTGCATTGAGAGAAATTGTAAAAGGAAAACTACAGAAGTTGTTGGAATATGGCTTCGAGTGTTGTCATTGATCGCAACCTAAGTCATTATTCTGGTTTGCAAATCAAGATTTTTTCATACCGATAGTAAGAGTAAAGAACAGAGCATTACCATAAGAGAGAATGAAGAACAAGGTATCCAGTTAGTATGTAGATTTGTATGCTTCATCGGATTATCATTTTGAGTTGTGGATCTGTGGGAAGGCTTTTAAGTATCTATATTATCCTATTGTTAAGTTTTGTGATGTCGCATTAATTGGTGTATAAGTTAGGAGATCCGTCAGGATGATTTTTTAGCTTATTTATTCATGAAGGCCGACTTGATGTATGTAGTGTATCGCAGATGTATAAGGAGTAATATTTTACATGTTTCTATGTTCAAGCATTTTGATTTAGGGCCATAGCATAGAATTATCTGACTTTGATGGGTACGCATCGAATATAAAATGTGGATTGAGCTGACAGTTGGAAGATATTTTCTATTTTATTAAAGCCGACATGGAGCAATTGAAATCTTGGTAGCAGATATATATATGAGATTGGTAAATTCATTTTGTAATGGTGCGTGTGGTGTTCAATATGTGTAGATGTGTGTGAATATCAAAAGAGCAGTTGAGTGATTCTCATTTGTGTAGAAGAGGATTTTTGTGAAGCTAATTAAGGAAGAGCAGAGTGAAGTGCAGAATCAGATAGAAGGTCCAGAATCTGATCTATGACCTTAACCAGAAATGTAGCTAGGCATTTGTAGATGCTATCTTCTTAGTTCAATCTTTTGATTGTGATCCAAATCTTTTGTAAGGTAGTGAGTGTAGAACCCCAATCCTAATACCTACAAAAAAAAAAAACAAACACATTAGAAGATCAAATGCAAGTAATAATTAAGATTCCCCATGAAATCCATTAGCAATACTCAAAATAGGAAATAAACTTGAAGAACACAATTATAAAACAATGAAGTCCTAATTAAGCAAGAAAAATCTTGATCCCATGGGGGAATTGGTTCCAATTTATTGTGAAAATTGGCCCTTTCCCAACACCAATGATGTAATGTTGATGAATGATGAAGGTTGATCCACTTTGTTGAAGATTCACTTGAGCTCCATGATGAAAAATTTGCATAACCTAGCTAAGACTTTGATGAAATTGATGGAAATGCTTAATGCATGAAGATGAAATTGAGTATAATATTTTTTCTCAAATTTTGGATGATCAAATGAGGAGAGAAGCCTCTTATTTATAGAAAGACAAGATGGAGAAATTCACAGAATGAAGCAATACGGGACTAACTTTCAACCAATGGAAAGATGCCACTTGTCAAGAGATGAATGGATGAAGGATGTGCACATTTGATGAATGTGCCCATAAATGCCTTTATTTGAAATTTGAAATTAGTGAAATGACAAGGTGGATGAAGAGTCAAATGGAGTAATGGCCACTTGGCTCAAGGCAAAAGGACTTGTGAGATCAAATAAATGCCTTGTTGGAAGGAAAAAAGTCCACTTGGAGGGATTTTCAAATTTGGAAGAATATTCCCCTATTATGCCATCTTGAGAGAAAATAGGGATTTAATAAATGAATTAAATCCATTTTCATGTGCAAGTGGAAAAATCTAGAGGATGGGACATAGATTAGGATTAAATTAATGAAGGGTTAATTAATTTAATGAGGGATTAGATGATGTGTCAAATTTATTTAGATTTATGGGTTGATTTAAATCAATTGATGAGAAGAATATGATATAAAGATTAATTAAATAAATATTTTTGATTTATTTAATTAAAGGGGATGAATGTTAGATTAAATCAAATAAGATTTTAATTTATTTAATTTAATAAGATGGCTTTAGAGATTTAATCAAATAAAATAAATTATTTAATTAAATAGAGATAATTAGATTAGATTGATTGATTTAATTAACAAGAGAGAATGACTTAATCAGATAAATGATTTATTTAATTAAGGGAGAAAAATTGATGTATTTAATCAAATAAGGGTATTCGATTAAATGGTTAGACCGAGGGATGATTTAGGATGAAATAGTGTTAGTAATCGAGATCAATCGTGTAATGTAAATTAGTACATTTTATGTGTCTACATTTTTCCCCTCTTTGAAGCAAAGCACTTGTTGCATTGTTTCAAAGAATAAGCTAGCTCGATCAAAAGCCAAAAAAAATTTAGATTTCAAAATTTGTCCCACTGCTTCCCCAGTGAGAGGAAATATGCTAATATACTTCCCCCTCGAGGGATCAGACGAAAATTTTGATTTTTGGGTGATCTCACGAAAAAGAGGGACAAGGTACCCAATAGGTGCAAAAAGGCTCCAGGGGGTCAAAAAATGAGATAAAATGCAAAAAAAATGGTGCAAAACGACCCTCGGTTGGGCAAAAACAGGATCGCGGGACCAAAACCCTAGTAGGACGGCAAAACAGGGTCAAAAAACCGTAATTTTTAGGCTTAAATAGGCCTCGAGGGACCACTTTCAATTCATTTTCACATTCAACCCTGAGAAATTTTGCAATTTTGAACTCTACCACCTTTGTGAGATGGCGCAACGATAGCTTCCCATGCACATTTCCGATAGAGTACAGACGTACCAGAGGCTTCCTAGCACTGGACCACTAGTGAGTCAATTTGATTTGAGCTTGTTTTTCAATTTTCATGCTAATTTAGTGCATTAGGAATCTTAGCTTTTAGGAGAGGTTTTATATCGAACCGCTACAAATTTTAAATAGTGCCACTCAGCATCAAACTACACCACCGTCACAAGTAGCAACACTGCAGCGTAGTTTGGAGTTTGGTTTCAAATTCCAAACTAAGGAACCTTCACAAAGTGCACCGCCATCATGCCCTTTAAGATTAGGGTTTCCTCACAAACTGAATCACCATCCCTAACTGCGACACCGCAATGCAATTTGGGAGTTTAAAGCTTCTAGCGGTGCAGTTTGGAGTTTGCAAACTGCACCACCATCACAGACAGTGATGTTGGTCATGTTTCAGGATGCCAAGACAAACCAGGATCAAGATTTTTTTTGATGAATTTTAACACAGTTACTTTCCTGATGCAAGAGGAGGCGAGAGAGATCTATTCGTGTGAGCACAAGTCCTGAGAGCTTTTTGACCTTTTGGATGATCTACCCGATCGACAACAGGAGTACCTAGGAGAGATGGGACTTTGGTACATCACTTATGCATTGCCCATGTGGACACACTTGGGCATGATGACAACACTTGCTGAGAGATGGTACAGTGAGACCTCCTCATTCCACCTTCTGACGGGCGAGGCCATAGTCACATTGGAGGATGTGTGGCAAATTATGAGATTGCCCATTCATGGCAAGTGGGTTATTTATGATGTGGATGCTGGGAGGGAGGCCTGCTTTGACATTATGGGCACTGATCAGATTGTATTTTTTGAGGGACAAATCGAGCTACAACATCATAAGCCTGTTGTGTCACCCTACTGCTCATTCATTGTAGCCATCATATCAGGTCTCGTCACATCAGATCGGTGGGGCCGATACTTCAGTCCTAGATGGGGGCTCGCTTGGTAGCGCATGGTCTTGCGACATACACTATTTGCATGGGGACTAGTTCTACTAGCCTCACTTTATAGAGATTTTCATGAGTTTACTTATCTAGATGTTAGAGCACTTGGGGCAGGGATCACACTCTTGCACATCTGGGGGTGGGAGCACATCCCTATGCTTCGTCTGAGAGTGGTACTAGTTATGATAGAGCCAGATGATCTAGTTGTTTGGCTATACAAAGGGGGTCTTTCTTTAGCCCACACCGGGAAGTACAAGATTCCTCATTAGAGGAGGGTCCTCGATGATTTGCGAGTGTTTACATGGTGGCCATACCTTCGATGGCCCGCATGGTTCGACGATGTAGAACATATTTTCTTCGCCAACTAGAATAGAGTAATCCATGGTAGGGAGCATACAATGCTCGAGATGCACCTGCTGGGTAGGGTTCAGAAATAGTTCGACGAGCCACAGGACATGCCAAATGATCAATACATGGCCATTTTTGTGATGACTACGAGCTAGAGCTCTTGGGGCTGCTATATACCTGCCCACAAGGCACTTCATAGTTTCATGCAGCTAGTGGCCAGGCCGTGGCCATATGACTAGGGATAGGAAGATCTAGGGACTATGCAGGCCTATAGAGATTGGTTTTTGCTGCCACTGAGACTTACAGTTCTAGGGACACCATCTGCTCGATAGAGAACTAGAGGTAGAGGAGCAGGATGGGGCCGAGGGGATGGAGATCAGGATCAAGGAGGTAGTGGGCCACCATCGATTCATCAAGTTTAGGATCATGGAACTTAGGATTAGCTACCCTGAGATCCACAGGTGGGAGAGCAAAGGTAGGATGCCCCCAGTAGGACCAAGATGATCAGGATTAGGCACAATAGGATCAGGACCTGGCACACTAGGATAGGGTCTTGGCATAGCCTAGAGATGGGGATCAAGCTAGCCATGGAGCCACCTCTCTAGCTAGACCCTAGAGATGGCCAGATTTTGCAGTTACAGGCCCAAGTGTAGGCACTAATAGCTGAGAGAGATCAGTTGTGGGTAGAGTAGGACTGGACAGTCCAGTAGAGACAGGTTGTAGAGATGCATGCAGTGGCTGAGATGGGAAAATTCCAATAGCTAGAGAGCTTGCATGCATCCTTGTCCCAGAGCACGATATCACTTCGTTCATATAGGGAGGCCATTCAAGAGGCCAACTATTACAGGATGCATTATTACTAGGCCATGCTGAGACCAAGCCAAATCCTAGACTTTTCACAAAGGATAGGCCACAAACCTATAGAGGATCATAGGGAGAGAGAAGGTGGTGAGCGCAACAGTCAGTAGGGGTAGGCCCAGTTTTGATCATAGACAAGATTCTTTTTGTTCCCCATGGGCTCATTTTTGATAGCTTGATGGGCCATTGTACTTATTGACATACACATGTACATTGATCTAATTTGTGTACCATGACAGTGTATTATTCTATATATGAGATGATGATTATTCGATGATATGTGATATGTCCTATCTTTACTTTGATGTATTATGGATGGATTTTAATTTCTATATGTTATACAATGATTCTATCTTACAATGCTATGATGTTTATGTGATGAATATGCTATGTGATGATGGATACATTTATTTTTTAGTACCCTTTCTTATGTATTTTTAATGATGTATGCAAAATGTTATGATGTGCAAATGCTTAGACTAACAAATCTATATTATGCAGTGATGGATGGTATGATGTAATGTATTTTTTCTATGTATGATATACTCTTGTGACGATGTGATATGATGTTGATATGTGTAATGATGTTCATCAATGTTATGATGATATTTATGATATGATATGATGGATGCAAATAATGTTTATGACATGGATACTTTGATATATGATACGTGATGGTGTAATGAATACTTATATATGATATGGGATGATTATGCAATTTTATGCTATGGTGAATGTGAATGATGCTATGATATTGCAAATGTTTATAATGCTATGGGATGATTGCTTTTTATGTTTATGCAATGGATGCTTATGTAATGCTTTATGAGATGATTTATGCAAATGAATGTTAATGTAATGATTCATGAGATGCTTAGAATAACCAATCTATATTAAATATGAATGGGAATGCAATGTTATGATATGATTTAGTGCTTTCTATGTGATATCATATGTAGTATGCAATATGCAATGTGTTGATGGTTTGTGAATGAAAGGTGAATGCAATGGTGATGATGATTTGTGATTAACTGTCATGGTACCATGTTAGCACGAAAAGAAACAGACAAAAGAAAGAAAGAGATTCGAACAAGACATGAGTTGATGATAATGATGATGATTACTTGTCAAGGAGTTCGTATTTTCAAAGGGCCAATTACGTTATGTTTCATAACATACATAGGCATGATGCATCAAGGTATTAAGAATCAGGATGGCATTGTACCTAGTGTGATGGATTTTGACTCGACAATCAAATAGGAGTATTCTTGTTCACACCTGGCATACAAAACCTTATTCAAAAATCAGTTCAGATATTTCAAACATCTCAGGCCAAAACATAGAAAAGCAAGCCTTCCCATGTGGTCAACAAGATACTTAAAACATCCTCCCTATATCTAAACAAAATATGCATGACCAAGTTATATTACGAGAATATCCAACAAGCATAGCAAATAAAAGGATAGTGATCATTGCCTCATTCCTATCTCTCTAAATCCTTTTGTTCGGACATCATTGAGAGGTCCTTGGAATGAGCGCAATAAGATAAATCAAAAGACAAAGATAAAGTAAACAAACAAGTTAATGTTCTTCAATACCGCTAGCCAAGACTAAACTATGGTGATGTCTGATGTTGATGTCCATTGTAGGAAGGATGCATCCTATGACATGACGATATCAGATGATTTTGATATGGGACTGATTGGATGATAGGCTATTGACACAAAGAGTTGACCAACTTGTTTACGTACTGACCGAAACCTTAGACTTTGATGTTTTGATTTTTTACTTTCGATTTGCTAGACTTGTTTCTGACTATTTCACCAAAGGTTGGGGATGATGATTGATTTATTGTGAGTGATTTTTATTATGGGTGAAAGCAAGATGAGAGATGGATTTTTTCAAATATTTGGATGTTTTTGGAGTTTTCTGAACTGTTTTGAGGTTGTTTTTGGTATTTTCAATATTTTACAAATGTTTTGATTTTTTCAAAATTTCAAATGTTGTGGGGTTTTCTAAAATTTTGACCAAGAGACTAACCTAAAGACCTATCCTAGGGGCCTTAGGGGCTGATAAACAGATTATCCTTGCCTACATTATACATGTAGAGACCATGTAATTCGACTGACACAAACTCGATTATTTGATGAGATATGAAAAAATGGATTGCAATTTATTATGACAGACTCCTAAAGGACTGACCTAAGTGTCTCGGGGGATGATCAAAGATCAACCTTGCCTACGTTCAAGGCTCAGAGAGCCGTAGTTTGATAAGATGAATTTTTTTAAAAAAATTTGACTGACTTTTTGACCTATTTTTGGATTTTGATATGTTTTGAATGTTTTTGGATTTTGCTGGTGTTATGAATGTTTTTGGATTTTTTGACTTTGTCAATGTTTTTTGATTTTCTAATTTTAGGGACTTCAAAAATATACACGAATCCGATCTGATGAGAACATGCCCCCAGCATGATGCAATAAACTACTTTGATAAAGGCAGGACAAACTGACCTTGAGGATGGGCCAAGTAGTACTAGGAGGTGTCATGACACGAACACAAGACCAAGTTATGATGCAGACGCCGGTGGATGATGGATGGAGATAGATGGATGATGAAACTGTAATGGATGGATGATGTAAAACAAGCCATGAAGATCCTGGTGGATGGAAAGTGCTTATTTACACAAGGTGCCTGTTTACCAGGTTTTCATTAAGGTGACCATTTTTTCAGGACATTTTCTATTTTTTTTTGTATTTTTGGTTCTATACCTTGAAATATTTAGGCATAAAACTTTTTGAGATGGGAGTTGTTGATGGGATCCTACAAAGGCTTTCCTTTGGGTGTTGACAACCGATATGCCCCTAACTTGTAGCTTAATGTGATGATGAATGGCCCCAACTAGTTGGGTTCAAATTTTCCTTTGTTGTTTGGATTTGGGATGTTCTTCTAATTCTCCTTTAGGACAAGTTCTCTGACTTGGAATGTCTGACTCGTGATCTTCTTGTTATAGCTCCTCTTGAGTTAGTTTTGATAGACTTGCAAATGATTTAAGGCATCCATATGTTGCTCATCCAGTAGCTCTAGCTCATTGAGTCTTGATACTCAGTACTCTTCATCTGTGATGATGTTTTGCAGTGATATCCTTAGTAACAAAAGCTCGATCTCAATGGGTAATATGGCTTCTGATTCATAGACAAGGGAGAAGGGGGTGGCACCTGTTTGTGTGCAGATGCTAGTTCAATAGGCCTAGAGGGTGGTATTTAGCTATAGATGCCAATCATGACCTGCATCATTGACCGTCTTTTTGAGGATTTTCATAATGGTTTTATTGGTGGCTTCTACTTGGCCATTGCCTTGGGGATAATATGGAGTGGAAAAACGATGTTGGATTTTGAATTTTTCACATAGGTCATGAACATCCTGATTCTTGAAAGGTGTCTCATTATCTGAGATAATAGCTTGGGGAAAACCATATTAGCACATTAAGTAGTTTAGTATGAACTTTGATATCTTCTTTCTAGTTATGTAGGTCATTGGTATGGCTTCCACCCACTTGGTGAAATATTTAATGGCAGTAATGATAAACTTGTTGCCACTAGATGAGGTGGGAGTGATTTTTCCAATGAGATCAAGTCCCCACTATGAAAATCGTCATGGTATGACAATAGGATTGAGCTCTTGAGCTGGAGCATGGATGAGGTCCCCATGCTGCTAGCATTCTAGACACCTTTTGACATAGTCATGTTCTTCTCTTTCCGTAGTAGGCCAATAGTATCCCATCCTCGGCAATTTCTTGGCCAAGGTCATTCCTCTCGAGTGTGAACCAAAAATACCATTATGTACCTCAGTTAAGGTGTTCAATGCCTCCTCAGCATTTAGGCAGTGTAATAAGGTTCCTTCTATGCTCCTATGGTAAAGGGTGTTTCTTAGGATGACAAAATGGGATGATTTCTTTACAAAGGTTCTTTTTAGGCTTGAGAGTAAGTAAGTAGATAGGACCCCTATTCGTAAGTAGGTATAAATGTCATGGTACTAGGGATCACCAGGACCAATGATTTCACACACAAATTATGACTCTGGTACCTCAAATGCGGGTACAAGAAGCTACTCTACCAAGAATTCATATCTCAGGATGTTGTGAGGGATGTCCAGTAGGGATCCAATTATTGCCATGGCATCTGCTACTCTGTTGTTTTCTTTTGGAATCTGCTCAAATGTGATATCAATGAATGATTCTTTGAGGCTCTCTACAATTTCTTGTATGGAGTCAGCTTATCATCCTTTGTTTGGTACTTGTTCACTTGATCGATTATTAGTTGGAAGTCTCCATATAATTTGAGGGTCATGATGTGCCACCGCACTACTATTCTGAGACCTATGGTTAACACCTCATATTTTGCAATGTTATTAGTGCAGGGGAATGCCAATTTGTAGGATCTATGTATGTAGTCTCCCTATGGAGTGATGAAAAAGACCCCAGCTCCTGATCCATGTATTGTGTAAGAACCATCAAAATAAAGTTTCCAGTGGTCAGCTATGTTGAGATTGAAGATGGATTCATCTTGAAACTCTAATATGAGTGGATTCTCTTATTACATGGGTTCTTCTGCAAGCTAATCTACGATTACCTGGCCTTTGATTGCTTTTCATGCTTGATGTTGTATTCAAATAGAATCATGACCCACTTGGCCATCCTTCCTATTAGCATTTCTTTTGACAGTAGGTACTTTAATGGGTTGATCTTGGCGATGAGTTTGATTTTGTGTGCCAACATGTAATGTCTGAATTTATGTGAAGAAAACACTACTGATAGACAAGTTTTTTGATGAATGAGTAGTTAACTCATGCTCGACCATTATGTAGTTGATGTAATAGATGGACCTCTCTATCCCATTTTCATCGTGCTAAGATAGGAGAGCACCAAGGGTTGTTGTTGCTGTTGATACATAGAGGATTCATGGCTTTCTTGGGATCGATGGCATGAGGATCGGAGGTGTGAGTAGATATTCTTTTATTTTGTTGAAGGCTTCCTCACACTTTTCATCCCACTTGTACGCTAGCCCCTTGTGGAGTAGGTGAGAATAAGGGATTTTATTTTCTACCAGTTGTGCTATGAATCTACGGATGGACTGAAGCCTACCTTGGAGACCTCTCAACTGTTTCAATGTTTTTGGTGCCTCCATCTCAAGGATTGATTTTACTTTGGTGGGATCTATTTCAATACCCATCATTAACACTATGTATCCCAATAGCTTTCTTTATTGTATGTCGAAGATGCATTTCTTTGAATTTAAACGGACCTTGTATTCCTCCAACGTATCAAAAATAGCACTCAAAGTTGCTATGTGATCTCTCCTCCTTCTTTATTTTTCTAGTATGTCATCGACATAATCTTCGATAGTTTTGTGGATCATGTCATGAAATATTAACGTCATGGCTCTTTGGTAGGTGGCTCCAGTGTTCTTTAGGTTGAATGGCATCATGTTCTAGCAGTAGGTCCCCTATGGACAAGTGAAGACTGTTTTGTGTTGGTCTTCTTTGGAAATCATTATTTGGTTGTACCCAAAGAAATCGTCCATCAGAGAAAGAATTTCATGTCCCGCTGTCATGTCCACTATCATATCAATGTTAGGAAATGGGAAATCATCTTTTAGACATGCTTTGTGTAGGTCTCTGAAATCTGTGCAGATTTGGATGCCTCCATCAGGTTTTGAAATAGGAACTAGATTTGATACCCACTATGGGTAGTCGCTTGGCCGTATAAATCCTGCATCAAGTAGCTTCTTTAATTCCATCTTGACTAGTAGGGCGATCTAAGGATGCATTTTCCTAAGCTTTTTTTTGATAGGCTTTGCTTCAAGGTAGACTGCTAGGTGATGGACCACAATCTCTGGATCGAGCCCAGGCATGTAAGCATAGCTCCATGCAAAGTTAACTTTCTATTCTCTCAAAAAGGTAGCTAGTAGCTCATGTTCTTCTGACAGTAATGTCTCTGCATAGAATGTGATGTGCAGTGTCTCCTTTGTTCCCAAGTTGACTGGGTTGCATTTTTCGGCTAGGACCGGTAATTTTTCCTAATGTAGAGCTCTAAGAGAAAGATTGAATCCCCCATCCTTGGGCTCCTCAGAGAGGTTTTCACCATCAGATGTGTCCTTGCCTTTTACTATTTTTGGGTCAAAGAGTGCCACAGTGTGGTTTTCACTCAAGGACCTAGAGATTATTCTCAATTTTTTGCTTTTGCGACTGAGGAATTCAATTATTTCCCCATAGTATGCATGTGTGTCTAGCTCAATGATGAATCCTACTTTATGATCCCCACATGAAATATTATCATGTAGTCCCATGAATTCTGAGAGTGCCTCATGATTTTTGAATGTGTCAAGAATTGGCGGTCCTCATTGGTTGTGATTGATGAGTTGGGGGTAGAGTAGCTTTATCTCATGGGATTGGTTTTTAGACTCATAGGATAGGGTGCTGATCATAAAGAGGTGAACATACCTCAATGATGTCGAAGGTGAAATTTTCTAAAGGCAAACCTATGGATATGAGCAATTTAAGGGTGGATGTCATTTGCTGAGGAGTTTTGACCTTCTTAACTGAGGGATTTTAACCACGTATGGTTATACTCAGAGTTGTACATCTGAGGCCAAGATTTTTCATTCGAGTCTCAGGAATGATGGGTATTAGAAGCCCATTGTTGTTTTTTCCAAGCCTCTGGTTTTTGTCATAGCCCATGGCGAGCATCATTTGCAAGCCTTTACTATTATCATCCATTGGTAGATTGGCTTCTAGTCTATTGTCTTGATATAGGAAATGGGATGGGTCCTCCTCTATTACTTCCTGACTGAGATCTCTCCAATTTTTGAAGTTGGAATATCTTGCAGTGGATGTTTGAGATGAAGAGGCATCATTTGATTATGGTCATCCTCATGACCTGGGAGATTGTGGTAACTCTCCTACCACAAAAGCATGCTTTGGAATTGTGTAGTGCCCACATCCATTATCCTAAAATATGACCTTGATATCGGAGATGGTGGGGATGGCAGGAGTGGTGGGTGTCTCTATCGCAGAAGTGGAGGCGAGAGTGCCTGGGTCAATATATGGAGTTGATGGACCTTCATCATTTTTAGGCACTTGGGGGATTTTATAATATTTTTCCTCTAGGTTTTTGCAATAAGAGAATGGTTTGGGATCCCCATGGATGGTGGCCTCTTGGCCTTCATATGTGAATTTGAAACATTGATGGAAGGTTGATGTGACTACTTGCATTGCATGGATCCATGAATACCCTAGGAGAATGTTGTAAGGAAAATCAAGGTCCAGGACCTGACAGGTGGTTTCCATAATTGCTAGCCCTACTTAAATAAGGAGTTGAATAGTGCCTTGAGACATTCTTTCTTGATCATCATATGCCCTGATTGTGATTCCTTTGCATTTTTTGATGGAGTCCTCTAAGATTTTTATGTTCTTTATGAGCTTAAGGGAACAAATGTTTAAACTTGCACCTCCATCCACCAAGACTCACTTCACTTTGTTTTTATGCACTAGGACCTCCAAATGGAGTGCACGGTTGTGAGATGGTTGAAAGGAAAAGTCTTGATTGGTGAATGTAAGGAGATTTAGGGTGATAATGTTTCTGGCCATAGCTTGGAATTGTTCTACATAAAGATTTATAGGGATGGTGGATGAGGCCAATGCTTCCTCCAGTATTTTTTGGTGGGTGGATTAAATTTTTAGCAACTCCATGATGGATATTTGTGCTAGGGTTCTTTTCAGCTAATCAAGGACATTATATCCATTGGTAATGGATCTTGGGTTGGAATTGGGTGCTCTGTTTGGCTAAGATGACCCTATAATGCTAATTAATCTGCCTCTTGTAGTGACTCCAGAATCAACATGAGCTCCTTTGATGGTGATAGTAGCGTAATATTCATCTAGGGATGCAATGACATGGTCATATACATGGTTCACACTCTTAAAGGTTCCCTTCACCTTATCCATGTTGTTCCCTTTTTTATTATGATTAGGCATCAGATTCATGTAGATTTTGAGGTTTTGATTTCTCGATGACTGCTCCACATTTATAATTTTTGTTCAATGAGGTCTTGGATTAGGTTTTTCAACCTCATGCAATTGTTAGTGCTATGCCCTTTGATTTTGTGAAAGTCACAGAGCTAGTTTTCAATGTACCAGGGTACTTTCACTTCTGGTTCCTGGTAATTCTCATAGGTGGGAGCCTTGATGAGGTTTTCGTTTATTAATTTCTTCATGATGACCTCAAGTGGTTCCCCAAGGGTAGTTTACTTCTGCTTGGTGGAGTTTTTGTTTCACGGGGGTGGTCCCCCTTGATTATTTAGGTTATTAACCTGATTCTTGGTTGGTTGGTGTTGTGATACCACATTGGTTTGGGTGTTGTTCTAATCATTATTTTGTAGTTTTTGGTAGGTTTGGGAGTTTTTCCTTGGAACACTGATCACTACCTTAGCATCAACCACACCATCGTTTGTGACATTTTTTTTCCTTTCCCATGTGTGAGGTTTCTCGTTATAGTTTTTGGATGGGAAATTGTTTTGTTGTTGAGGATATGCGGGTGATCCTCCTTGTGAAATAAGGGCTCGTTTGATGCTGAGCACCTTGAAAATCAACTACTCATATGTGGTGATACCTTGCATTTTAAAATGGAATGCCAAGGCTCCGTCTAGATTGGATATAATGGTGCAAATTTTTTGTTCTTTTGGCATGACCCATCTGCTCCTATTGGCCTTGGATCACCATCATTGTAGGAAAGAAGCAAATGATCCATTCTTACCTTGTTTCAGAGCTGATAGTTCCTCTAGAATGACATCCATACCGATATTGAATGTGTAGTTTTTGATGAATGCATCTACTATCTCTTGGAACTTCTTGATGCCTGAAGGAAGGCGAGAGAACCATTCCATGGCATGGCCAACCAAACTTCCAAGAAATAGTCGCATCAGATATGTATTGTCATATGCGACTTCCATGCAATGAACTTGGAATTCCTTGATGTGATCTTTAGGGTTTCCCATCCCACGGTATTTATCGAATTTGGGGATCTCAAATCCCTTTGGGAATGGTTTCATTACAAGACTCCTATTAAACGGGTAAGGACACAAGTTGTTGGGAGTTTTTATGGTTTTCCTTGATTGATGATCAAGTACTTGTTGTGAGAGTAACTTGATTTATGATGCTACATCATTTTGTGGATCAAGGGGTGGGATGAAGGTATTCTGTGTTGGTTCACTTATCAGGGGGATGGGTGGATTGGTTGGTGTGTTGATGGATGGTGTTTACACATTTTGTTGCACCAAGTATGCTTGCACTTGTTGTTGTATCAACAACACTTGTTGTTGGTCCTATTGTTGCTGCGCTAATAGTGCCTATTGCTGAGCTTGCTATTGTTGTTGTGCCAACAACACTTGTTGTTGGGCTGCTAATTGGGTTGCTTCTTGCTGCTCTTCGTATTGTTTTAGAACTTGATGATATGTTTGTTGTTGGGTTGCTTGTTGTTGTGTGAGATATTATGCTTGTGCCTATGCTTGCTGAGCTTGATATAGGGCTTGAGCTTGTGCTTGTGCCTGTGCCTGGGCTTGTTCTTGTTGGGAAGCTTGTGTGATATGTGGAGCTTGTGTAGCTTGTTGTTGTTGTAATAAGACTTGGGCTTGTGCAGCTTGTTGTGCTTGTTGTGCTTGTTGCACTTGGTGTGCGGCTTGAGCAACTTGCACTACTTATGTTTATTGTGTTGCTTGAGCGGCTTGAGTGGCTTGAGCAGCTTACGCTCTTTGAGCGCCTTGTGCTATTTGAGTGGCTTTCACTGCTTGAGCGGCTTATTGTGAAGCTTGTCAGTTTTCAATTTCTTGAAGAGCCTTTTGATAGGCAACTTTTTTAGTAGCTTCTAAGGCAATGCTGTATTAGTTTGATGTGTTTGAATTGGGTGGTAGTGGTGGTGGTGGTGGGTTTGGAATGGTGCTTGTTATGGTGATGAGAGGCACTATTGTATTGATGATTGGAATGGTGGTGGATGGTGTGACTGATATGCTCGGTCCTTGTGAGACCATGTTTTGAGGGATAGTTGATGATGTGGTGATGGTTTGCGTTATCAGGATGGTTGCCATCTATTGTTGCGATATCAATGGCAAGGTTTGAGAATTTGGTATGATGCTTTGATTGATGATCGGTCCAGGTTGATTTGATTTTGTTGATTGCCATTTGGTAAAGGGGGAAGCCCTAAACCAAGAGGTGATTTGGATATTGATGGAAAAGGGGGGAGTGGTGGAAAAGTGAGTGGCATACTCCCTTGGGGGAATGATGAAGATGTAGTGTCAAAGATGCTCCCTAGTCCAAATAAGTCTCCTTCTCCTAGCGAGGTTATGGGGAGAAAAATTTGAGGTGTTGCGTGAAATGATGATGATGGGTCATTAGGTCGTGAAAGGTGAGGAGACATATGGATGTGATGGATTTTGTGGGATGGATTGATCCAAGATGGTGTTTGCGTCAAAATCTTGATTATTCACAAGGGGGTGTGTTTGTAATGCATTAAGAAATGTGCTCCCTTTGTTAACAATGGGTTGAGTTGGAGCAATGGATGATGTAATTTGGGGGATGGGTTGAGTGATGCTTTGGAATGGAGGTGTAGATGAGATTGGGAGCATGGATGAAATTGAAGGAACGACCCCAAAAGGTGGTTCCACAATGGTACTCACATCGAAATCGGAAGGGAGTTTAGCCCCTTGTTTTGCTAATTTGAGCATGTATAGTGAGGGATTAAGTCTCATCATGATGTTAATGATTCTACGATTCTTAGGATTTTAAACCATTTCAATGATCTCATCATGTGACATCCCAAAGGGATTATTGGTAAGGTCCTCCACTTGGCTTCATCCAATGGGATTCATTTTGGAATTTGTTTGACTTAGGTCACTTGAAGTGGATGTTTCTTTGTTGGCTTCCATGTTCCTCTTGTGTTGAGATCTAGTTTGAACCATAAAATAAGCATCAAATTTTCAAGAATGTGGGAGATGAATCTCTAATTCTTTGGATTGATCTAATATTAGGTACAAAAGAGAAAATTTAGGATGCTTAAGGAACAAAAGTGTGATGATGAAATGTGTGAAAGATGGGTGATATGGATGATTGAACTTTTAGAATATTTTGAGGAGATGCTAGACTTTTGGGACTTTTTCGATTCTTAGATTTGTTTTGGATTTTGATTTACCTTGATTTGGTTTTGGAATTCTTTGATTTTGGATAATGAACAAATAGATCCCAAGATGTTGGATGTTATCTATGGGATAGACTTTCTCACAAGATTATAATTTGAATAAGTGAAGGGAGAAGGATGCATCTACCCACACCTAACCAAACAAGATGATAATTCAACTAAGCATATGGAAAAGGATGCATCTACATATACCTAGCTAAACAGGATGATTTGATGATTTGACTAAGCACATAAGAAGGATGCATCTACATATACCTAACCAAAGATGTTTGATGTTTTGATTAAAGGATTTCAAGGATTTTGATTTGTTTGAAGGATTTTGATTCAATGATTTTGATGTGCCAAAAATTCTAGCATGAAGGATGATTTCAAGATTTTCAAGAGTTGTTGGTGAGATTATTTTGGCTTGATGTTTGAAAGATGGATGAAGGTTCTGATTTTGATCCTATGTGTACCTAAAAAGACTCTTGTTTACAAGACCTCAGTTTTGAAGAACATGCTTTACTCTAAACAAGATGCTCAAATTCCTAAAAGAGATTTGGATTTTTACAATAATAAAACGAGTACAATCTGGGATTGTTTCTTGAAGCTCTTTTGTAAAATTTGAAAAGTAATCTTCATTTGAATTCATAGAGCGTTGAGAGATGCTTTTGATGTTCTTATGGACTAAGAGCTTTTGACTTTGGTTTTTGGATTTTGATCTTGCATGAAATCATTTGAAACACATGTGTGGGGTTCAATTGTTCTTAACTTTGCTTAGTGACGTCTTTTTACCACAAAAAATTCTTGATCAGCTTTTGAAACTAGATGTCCAATGTCTTAACTTCTTCTCATCCCACAAAGTACGTTATGTGGAAATTTGATGAAATCAAGGCAAAAGTTACCTATTGTTGACTTTAGTAAGCAAATTGAGATATAAATCCAAGTGTTTAGAAACCTCTAAGGATAAAATCCCAAGGGAAAGCAATAACACATGAATCTTGTCAAAGATATTTGCTTCCTAAAGGGTTTGAAGTTTGATGATAATGTTGAATGTTTGTTTTCAAATGTTTATGAACAATAAAAGTGTTTTGTAACCAAGAAAAAGTACAACCCTATGGCTATGAAAGACTATATTTGTTGAATCCCCACATGGACAAGTCTAGCTACACTTATTTTTAGCAAATGGTTAGATGCTTGACCCCACTAGCTCCCCTCCATGGAACTCACTTGTATGGGGGAGCCAAGCATCAACACCCATGAAAATCCCATGGCATACTTTCCATTTCTACTAAAAACTGTAAAAGTGTGGGGCAGCTTCAGAACGACCGTTCTTGCACCAACAAATAGATCAAGGATTTTGGCCTTTTCTAAACAAGGGTTTTAATTCAAACTTTTCATTCATAGGGATTGATCCATGTGGCGAGAGACCATTGTTTCCCTTCTCGTCGGAACCAACTGTGTGATACTGGCCTTTGTTCTAGTATCCACACTTATATACCAGCTGGAAATACACTTGGCTTTAGCATGTTACCGGTTGGGTCATTCCCTTGGGTGATTACTTTTTCCCACAAGGAAGGACCTCTAAGGTAAACAAAAGTGAGCAAAACAATACTCGTAACTCGATGAATCTTTGTTGCAACACAAAGAGAGAGAATTTACACAATATGCTCCACTCACACTCGCAAGATTTTTTGTTCAATTTTAATCCCAAAATGAATTGTGGAGGCAATTACTTTACCTGGTGCATGGGGCAACTTAAGATCACCAAAAAGTCTTTTGATTCTCAAGATCACCATGAGGTGCGAGAGAAGCGCATACATCTTTTGGATGGAATTAATTTGAGTAAGTAATTACAAAACAAAGAAGCACTTGTTCATTTTAAACCCACAAAGCAATGATTTGATTCTTTTTAGAACACCAAAATGAAAAATGGGGATTTCCTTGTTCAATTGTTAATCCTCAAACCAAATCTAGTGAGTTTGTCCTAAAGTTTTTTTAAGCCCTTTGTAGCAAAAATTGAAATTTTCCTTTTAGATCCCAAAAGAAATTTAGTAGGTCCTAAGCACATAAAAGATAACTAAATTTTAAGAGAAATCATGAATTCTCTAAGAGTGTTAAAAAAACACTAAAGTGTTTAAAAACACTTGGTATTATGAGAGAGTGATGTCATCATGCCTCTTTCAATCTTGTCTTTTTCCTCCACTTTGATTAGACCAACCTACAAACAACTAGTTAGAACTGCAAAATAGAGGTCAGGAAAGCAAGTAATAACCCAGATGATCAAAATTAAAAAAAGCACATGTCATAAAAATTTGAGATTTCACTTTTTACTTTCTTCCAGCAGTGGAGTCTGCACAGGCGGTGCATTTTAAGGAATCTAGCAGTGCTATATGGTGTCGCTTGTTAGTTAGTGACATTCTACAACAAAGATAAAGAGTGTGATTGTGTCGCTCTTTTATACAGCAATGTAGTTTGGAATTTAAAAATTCCAGTGCGTGAAAATGGAATCAACAGTGCAATTTAGAAATTTGAATCTTGGATGGGAAAGACAGAGTGTCACTATTTGGAGTTTGAGGCAGTGCTATATGGTGATGCTGGAGTGCTAGTAGTTGTGTATTGAAAATGTTGGTCTACTAGCAGTGCATTTCCCTGTAGACACACAAAAATAGAAAATAGCACATATTTTTTGATAAAAATGTGATCTAAACGTGATATTTTCCCTCCTTCTCACGCCAAATGTGGAACCAAGATCCTAGTACCTGTAAAACACGATAAAACAACACATTATAAGATTCAAATGCAATCTAAGATCAAAGTTCCCCATAAAATCTATTAAAAAAGTTCAAAATAGGAAATAAACTTGAAGAACGCAATGATAAAACAATGAAGTCCTAATTAAGCAAGCAAACTTTTGATCCCATGGGGGAATTGGTGCCAATTTGATGTGAAAATTGGCCCTTTCCTAATTCCAATGATGCAATGTTGATGAATGATGAAGGTTGATCCACTTTGTTGAATATTCACTTGAGCTCCATGATGAAAAATCTGCATAACCTAGCTAAGACTTTGATGAAATTGATGGAAATGATTAATGCTTGAAGATGAAATTGAGTATAATAAGTTTTCTCAAATTGTGGATGATCAAATGAGGAGATAAGCCTCTTATTTATAGAAAGACAAGATGGAGAAATTCCCAAAATGAAGCAATCTGGGACTAACTTTCAACCAATGGCAAGATGCCACTTGTCAAGAGATGAATGGATGAAGGATGTGCACATTTTGATGAATGTACCCATAAATGCCTTTATTTGAAATTTGAAATTAGTGAAATGAAAAGGTGGATGAAGAGCCAAATGGAGTAATGGTCACTTGGCTCAAGGAAAAAGGACTTGTGAGATGAAATAAATGCCTTGTTGGAAGGAAAAAAGTCCACTTGGAGGGATTTTCAAATTTGGAAGAATATTCCCCTACTATGCCATGTTAAGAGAAAATAGGGATTTAATAAATGAATTAAATCTATTTTCATATGCAAGTGGCAAAAGCTAGAGGATGGGACATGGATTAGGATTAAATTAATCAAGGGTTAATTAATTTAATGAGGGATTAGATGATTTGACAAATTGATTTAGATTTATGGGTTGATTTAAATCAAAAGAAGAGAAAAATATGATATAAAGATTAATTAAATAAATATTTTTTATTTATTTAATTAAAGGGGATGAATGCTAGATTAAATAAAATAAGGTTTTAATTTATTTAATTTAATAAGATGGCTTTAGAGATTTAATCAAATAAAATGAATTATTTAATTAAATAGAGATAATTAGATCAAATTGATTGATTGTATTAACAAGAGAGAATGACTTAATCAGATAAATGATTTATTTAATTAAGGGAGGAAAATTGATGAATTTAATCAAATAAGGGTATTTGATTAAATGGTTGGACCAAGGGATGATTTAGGATGAAATGGTGTTATTAATCGGGCTCAATCATGTAATGCCAATCAATGCATTTTACGTGTCTACATTGAGCCTTCCTATTTTGAGCAGTGAGCTCTAGGTAGTGTGCCTGAATGCAAGTGAATTCCCATTTTGTTAAACACTATATTTTGAGTACTCAAATTGTGGATAGACCTCCATCGTGGTTTTTTCCCTAACAGGGTTTCCATGTAAAAGTCTTTGTGTTATGGTGTTGTGGCTTATTATTTCATGTTCATGCATATTTATTTTGACTGAATGGTTTAAGCACTTGAAGGGATAGATTAATAAAAGTTAAAATTTCTCAACACTGATTCATCCCCCCTCTTAATGTTGCTTGAGTCCAACAATTGGTATCAAAGCTAAGTTCCTTGAAGAAGTTTAACAGCTTGAGGTAGATCTTGGAATGTAATGGACTCTAGTAGTCTTCAGTAGTAGCTTGTGGTGGCTCTTGATGATCTTGATTAGCCTAAGGAAAAATTATAGGAAGAAATCTTAAGGATGCTGAGAATTTCATTTAGAAGTTGAAGGATCAGGTTATTAAATCCAAGGAAAGGATAAAGGATCTTTGTGATCAGATAAAGCAAAAAGAAAGAAAAATTATTGAAGAGAGCAAAAGGATGGATGAGGATCATTTGAATCAAACCTTGAAGGAAATAACTGAAGAATGTGAAAATATTACTAGAGACAATGCTACCTTGAAGCATGAGATGGAATCTGTGGTGATGAAGATCACTAAGGAGATTGAAGAAAGAATGAAGAATGAAGAAAACTTGGCCAAACCCTAGAGGAGAGAACTAGTGAATGCAACAGAGTTAACAAAGAATTCATTTAGTTGGAGATGGAACTGCATCAATCCAAAGACAATGAAGAAGAGCTTGAAAAACATTTTGTTATTCTTAGAGATGAACTAACTACTGCAAATGAATACAAGGAGAAGTTCAAGATTAGCTCAATTAAGCTTGATGAGCTAACTCAAGGACAAAAGAATGAAAATGATAAGTGAGGCCTTGGATATGAGAAAGGAGAAAGTTTTAGATATGGACAAAGGAATCTTAGGCAAAGAAATTAGATGAAAAAAGAAAAAAGGTGTCTGGTAAGACAACCTAATGCACAAAATTTTAATGGATACTATTTTGCATGTAGTAAATTTGGTCATATGGCTTCTCAGTGTAGAAGTAAAATGAAATCAAGAGATTCATCATTTTCTAGTTAGTGTTTCAATTGCAACAAGTTTGGTCATAAGTCAATTAAGTGTAAAAAATTTCCAAACAACTCTGTCAATAGAAGGAATGTAGAATGCTATACTTGTGGAAGATTTTGGTATATTGCTAATCAATGTAGATCAAGAAGAAATCAATGGAATGATTGGTCTAAACAAGGAAATGTTGTGTGTTACAATTGCAACAAGTACGGTCATATTGCAAGATTCTGCAAGAATAGAAACATGGATAGAAGAGGTCTGGTATACAAAGGAAGAATTTCATAGAAAGATGATAAAGGAAAAGGGAAAGTGATTGTGGAAGAAATAAGAGATCAGATGAAGAAAACATGGGTAAGGAAGAATGAGTCTGATGAAGGAAATAAGCCAGCATTAGAATATGCTTATGGTAATTCCTCCAGAAATTGATCTTAGACCATTGGCCTAGGGGGAGTTTTTTAAAAAAATCCTTTATCCCCCTATCAGTAGTTGGCACCAAAATGAAAGAAATTGTCAGTAGTTGTGCTAATAGTTTAAAAATGTATCGGTGATCACTTGTGTAGAAATTTGAGTAGAAGGTCCATAGATGAATCCTTCTTTTGTTGTCTAAGAAAATAGAGCATTTGAAACACCTAGGGTAAAACATTTATTGTGGTAAAAAGGTTAGGTGTGCGAGTTATAAAAGGGTATTTGGAACCCTCATTTGTCACCTTGTATTGAAGAAAAATAGAAGGAGAGCCTCTACAATAGAATTTTGAAGGGGTAAAGTCAATCTGGTGGTGAATTCATTAGGTATTTCAGTTCCTTATAGAATTCTCACTTAATTTGGTGCTCGGTAGAAAATTGTTTACTACAAAAAGAAAACTGAAGAAAATCAAAGGAATGGTGAATTTAGATGAATATAGTAGTGAGAAGATTAGGGATGTGAGAAATATGTTGTTGGTCAATGAATTGAAATGGGTTGAAGGTGTGAAACACAAAATTTTGGACATTTGGAGTGAATTTCCCTATTTTGATAACACGAAAGTTATTAAGTTTATCCTGAACAGATTGAATGATGGCATTCTAACTCTAGATAAACCCTATCTCATTTCAAAAGAGGTGATTAAGAATCTAACTAGATTATGCAATGTTGGGGATATACTGAAAAAGAAGTTGATTAAAAAAGAAGTCAAAACCCTAACCGGAGTAACTAGAGATCAAAGGAATTTGATAATTTTAACGATCAAAGATATGATAACAAGGTACATTGCACATGGAATTTCATACAAATTATTTTTCAGGAACATAGAAGGTGCAACTTTGGCAGGTATAGTTTACATCTCTCATAAAATGATAATGGAGGATCAATATTTTGACCTATGTGGATTGCTAAAAGAACAATTGATGGAAAATGTGCAACTAACAAAGGAGGCAGATTACCCCTTCAGGTTTGGTACCTTGGTCATATGTCTTGTGATGTATTTTCTGAATTTCTTGCCACAAATCAATAATGTTGTATGGAAAGAGAATGAACTGGTTTGTAAACAAATTTCTGAACATTGTAATACTTTGGCAAATTGTAAGCAAGATTATGCAAATTTATTTAAAGAATTGCTAGGGAAGTTTGGAGAAATTAGCATTTCCACTCTAATAAGAGCACTTGAAGTTGGATCCTCTTCTGGTGAGATGGACAAGAAGAAGAAAATAGCACAAGAGATTGTTGATTACACTCCTCTGACACACAAGACTCCAAAAATTGAAGGAAAAGGTAAAGAACAAGTGATTGTGGACATACTAGATGAGGAATCTGATGAGTACACTCCAAGGGAAGAACTGAAATCAGTTGAACCAAATGTAGCAATGGCAGAAGGAAGTGAAGAAGAAGGTGTTTTATCCAAAGTAAAGATACTACAACTTGTTTAGGAGGAAGATGGGATGCAGAAAATTGCCAACATATGGTCTAATAGACCCTCATATGAGCAGGACATGATCGAGAGCACACTAAGTACTTATTTTGTGCATAATAACATTGGATTGGAGAGTTTGCAAAATGTGTTTCCTGAAGAGATGGTTGAATGCAATAAGGAAGCCATGGTCTCTGAGTCCTAGGACAGGAAAGAGGAAGAAATAATTCTACATCTAAAGGAGCAGTTCAGGCTATCTCTTACCAAACTAAAAAGGAAAATGAATGCATTGAGGCAATGCATCAATACAAAAAATAACATCTACAAGTATTGTTTTTGTTGGCCTCATGCAGTTGGGAGATACAAAGATAAGATGGAGCAGATTGAAATTGAGCTGAATAAGATTGGTCAGGATTATAACATGTTTCAGGATCAGGATGGTGCAGTCAAGAAAAGGATTCAAGAGTTTTATTCTAAGCATACAAAAGTTCATTTCACCAAAAACAACCTTGTGGACACCTTTTGGAAAGTGAAGGATTTAACTGAATCCAGACTGGAGCAGTTAATTGAGGTTCTAAGGAAAGGAGAGAAATTAGAAGAGGCAATCACAATTATGGAATCTCTCATCCAGATTATCAACTAGACATCTGAGAACAACTTGATCTTAATCATTGGGATTTCAATAGAAGCTTGGAGGAAATTTCTTTCGGAAATAAAAGATAAGTACAAGATAATTTTCTGACTTGAGTAGTAGTTGTATTTCTTCAAATTTTGATCTAATTTTTGAATTAGCAAAGGGTGAGATCCAAAATATGTTTGTCATTGATGTCAAAGGGGGAGAGAGAGCAGTGAAAAATTCCTTATCATTGTAAGGGGGAGTTGTGTTTTGAAATTTTGAACTCTAGCAATGTAATCATATTAGTTTCGACACTTAGTCATTTTTCATTAAGTGTTTCCATCAATGCCAAAGGGGGAGATTGTTGGCATATGGCTTCTAGTGTTGTGATTGATGGAAAAATAAGTCATTATTTTGGTCTGCAGATAAGGATTTTTTCATACTGGCAGGCAGAGTAAAGAACAAAGTATTACCGGAAGAGAGAATGAAGAATAGGGTATCCAGTTAGTATGTCTATCTATATGCTTCATCGGATTATCACTTTGAGTTGTGGATCTTGGAGAAGGTTGTTAAGTATCTATATTATCCTATTGTTAAGTTTTGTGATGTCGCATTAATTGGTGTATAAGTTAGGAGATCCGACGTGATTATTTTTCTACTTATTTGTTCATGAAGGCCGACTTGATGTATGTAGCATATTGCAGATGTATAAGGAGTAATAGTTTAAATGTTTCTATGTTCGAACATTTTGATTTGGTGCCACAACATAGAATTATCAAACTTTTATGGGTACACATCAAATATTAAATGTGGATTGAGCCGACAGTTAGAAGACATTTTCTATTTTATTAAATCCGACATGGTGCGATTGAAATCTTGGTAGCGGATTTATATATATGAGATCGGTAAATTCATTTTTTAATTATGTGTGTGGTGTTCAATATGTGTAGATTTTTGAAAATATCAGAAGAGAAGTTGAGTGATTCTCATTTGTGCAGAAGAAGATTTTTGTGAAGCGAATTAAGGAAAAGTAGAGCGAAGTGCATAATCAAATAGAAGCTCCAAAATCTGATCTATGAGCTTAACCGAAACTATAACTAGGCATTTGTAGATGTTATCTTCCCAGTTCAATCTTTTGATTATGATCCAAATCTTTTGTAAGGTAGTGAGCTTTCCTATTTTGAGCAGTGAGCTCTAGGTAGTGTGCCTGAATGTATTCCCATTTTGTTAAACACTATATTTTGAGTACTCAAATTGTAGAATGACCTCCACTGTGGTTTTTCCCATAACATGATTTCCACATAAAAATCCTTGTGTTATAGTGTTGTGGATTATTATTTCATGTTCATGCATATTTATTTTGATTGAATGGTTTAAGCACTTGAAAGGATAGATTAATAAAAGTTAAAATTGCTCAACACTGATTCACCCCACCCCTCTCACTGTTGCTTGAGTCCAACAGTTGCTAGATGCAGGATTTATCTACCCCATTTCAGATAGCCAGTGGGTGTATCCATTAGTGATTGTGCCTAAAAAGGGAGGGAAATGGCAATTTTTTGTTGATTATAGAGAACTTAATGCTGCTACCAAAAAGGAACATTTTCCCTTACCTTTCATAGATCAAGTTTTGGACTCACTTCTAAGAAAGCAATACTTTTCTTTTCTAGATGGATTGAACGGCTACAACCATATCCAAATTCCACCAAAAGACCAGAAGAAGACCACTTTTCCCTGTCCATGGGGTACCTATGCCTACACATTACTCCCATTTGGCTTATGCAATACACCTACAACTTTTCAGAAGGAAGTCACTAGCATATTTTCAGACATTTCTCATGATTGCATGGAAATTTATATGGATGATTTCACCACCTATGGTATTGATTTCAATGAAGCATTGGAGAATCTTACGAAAGTCCTATAGATATGTGAAGATAACAATCTCTCTTTAAATAGTGAAAAGTGCTTCATGATGATGCAGGAAGGTGTAGTTCTTGGACACTACATATCTCGCAGAGGAATTCAAGTAGATCTTGCAAATATTGAGGTAATCACAAATCTACCCACACCTGCAAAATAAAAGGATGTTAGGAGTTTCTTGGGCCATGCAGGCTATTATGGGTGGTACATCAAGGATTTTAGCAAAATAGAAGCACCATTGTATACCCTCCTCACTAAAGATGTTGAATTCCAATGGACTGAAGATTGTGACAAGGAATTTTCTGATTTAAAGGTAGCCTTGAATCATGCTCTTGTACTCAAAGGACCTAATTGGGAGCTTCCTTTCCACATCCATATAGATGCATCATATTATTCCATAGGAGTAGTCTTAGGAAAGAAAGAAGGAGCTATTGAAAATTCCATTTATTTTGTTAGAAAAAATTTGCAAGGAGCTGATTTCAACTATACAGTGACAGAAAAAGAAATGTTGGCAGTGATTTATGCCCTGAAAAAATTTAGGCACTACATAACATGCTATCAAATCTTTATGCACACTAATCATGCAACCATTAGATATCTCATGAATAAACCTCTGATCATAGGTAGGCATGCAAGATGGTTATTGTTGATGCAAGAGTTTGACATAACCATTGTGGATAAACTAGGGAAGGCCAATGTTGTTGCAGATATTCTTTCAAGGCTAACTACATTAGAAGATAATCAAGCCATAGATGACTCTTTTCCTAATGAGCATATATTCTCCATTAATGTACAAACACCTTGGTATGTTGACATAGCTAACTATCTGGTCATGGGTAGAATTCCACCTCACTTCTCCCTAAAACAAAGAAGGGAACTCACTGAAAAATATTTTCCTTTCTCATAGATTATTGGATGTTTGTTTTATATTGGACCAAACCATGTCATGAGGAGATGTGTGAGAGAAGATGAGACATATGATATTTTGCATGCATGCCACAACAAACCATGTGGAGGAAATTTTTCAACCAAGAGGACAACAATGAAGGTTTTGAACATAGAATATTACTGGCCAACACTCCACAAGGATGCAGCAAGGTATAGAAGAAAATGTGATAGATGTCAAAGAATGAGCAGACCAACTAGATCTGATGAGATGCCACTTTTCCCTTAGGTAGTAATCACTCCCTTTGTCAAGTGGGGATTGTATTTTATAGGACCCATTCACCCTCCATCAAATGGTAAGTCTTATATCCTGGTATGCACTGATTATGTAACTAAATGGGTAGAAGTTAAGGCCATGAAGCATGCAAGAGATAAACAAGGTTGCAAAATTTCTTTATGAGGATATTTTCACAAGGTATGGAGTTCCAAGAGAAATAGTGACTGATCAAGGGACTCAATTCACATCAACCCTTATTGTTGCACTAGTTAATGAGTACAACATAAGACACATGAAGTATAATCCTTATCACCCATAGGCCAATGGTCAAGTTGAGGTGACCAATAGATAAATTGAAGCTATTTTGATCAAAACAGTAGCTATCCATAGAAAGGACTAGGAAAATAGATTACCAGAAGTTGTTTGGGCCTACATAACTACTTGGAAAACAACTATAGGCTTCACTCCATTTGAATTATTGTATGGAAAGACAACCATGATGTCCATTGAATTTGAACATAAGACTCTTAGGACTATAGTAGATTTGGGGATGGATATCTCTAAGGCACAAAGAGAAAGAATCTTGCAGTTGAATTCTTTGGATGAGATGAGGAGAGAAGCCTTGCATCACACTGAGGTAGTGTAGAATCAAAGAATCAGGTGGCATGATAAATTTATCAAGGACAAGAAATTCCAACCAGGAGACTGGGCATTGGTTTATGATTCTAGATATTAGGACAATGCTGGAAAATTACAGACAAGGTGGCTAGGACCATATGAGGTTGTTGAAGTATTCCCTAATGGTGTTGTTTAGCTCACTAAAATTGACCCAGTCAGATTTAAGTTGCTTGTCAATGGTCATCACCTCAGATTATATCACAAGTTGGCTTCCAAGGAGGAGTTCCTGCAACAATTCACTCAGCATGTTGCACCCGAGCTTCCTGCAGCCAAAGGAAGTGGACCTAGTGTCCCTCCTTCTAGATATTTAAGGTATGTACTTGTCATAATAAAGACTTCCACTTTTGTGGGAGTTTGTTTCTTTTCCCATTCACCCATCTGCCCATCCATTTCCACCTTTCTCTCTCTTCCATCACATCACTTCATTTCACTCCACCTCATTCCACCTCATTTTCATTAATTGCTCAACTTATTTCCTAAAAAGACAAACGACAATTTCTCCACAATCTTTCCAACAAATATTCCACAAATTCAGGTATGTGCACATCAATTGCTATATCTTAATTATCTTTTAGTGCATTTAGTTAATTGTTGTATGTTAATATGGAAGTTCACCATAGCATGCCATTATTCCCTACCCCTGTCAAATCATCATTTTGCATGTGAGGACACATGCCCAAATTTAGGTTTTGGGGCAAGGAAAAAGATGTGAATATTTTGCACATGTGTCAGTCCATGCTAGTCTACATCAACAAAATTTAAATTGAGCTGATTTGAAATTTGAGTGAGAGGATGGCTCGCATGTGTGAAGTGACACCAACTATTGCTGCCATTTCTCCCCATTATAGCTTTCCTTTATTACTCCTTCCTTGCTATTATTAACCCTATCACAATATCAAGTTGCAAAAAAAAGGTAAAAAGGGAAAATTCAATCGACATTGGCATCAGAAATTTAGCAAGTGTTGCATGAAGGTGAATTTGATTTTCAGATGAGAATTACAAGGAGGAAACCACAAAGTGATTGTTTGATTGTAGACAATGGGAGGTGGGTTAATTCAAAATGAACCCACAGTGCACAATGTATTACTGCAACATGCACCATGCTTAGTTGAATTCAGAAACTATGGCTAGTTAGATTATTTCATGAAGCTGGATGGTTTTGATGAAGGCAATGCACTAGAATTCACCTAGACATTGTTTGAAGGGAAAGCCATAGTAAAAGGGTTGGAAGTATTGGCTACCGAAGAAAGAATTGTAGAAGTTATAGGGCTACCTACCGACGGTGAAGATTACCTTGTTTCCAGAGATGCCAGGTCAGCTAGGGCCGAATGTATAGAACCAAGCAACCCTCCATTGAGCATAAATAAACAAGGGGCGAAGAGAATGTCTCTGTGCAAGCCATGGAAGTAGATAATTTTTTATGTCATAAAATATATCACTTGTGAAGTTCGCCAGTTGAATCTTCATTCCGCGCACTTCAAGCTTTTGAATCACATGAGGCACGAGAGGAGGATGAATGTGTTGAACATGCTATGCAACCTTCTTTCAATCATGGTGGTCGAGAATCAGAAAGGTAGGGACAATTTTGTTTCCCACCATTGTTTGATTAAATTGCTAGTTGAGAAGTCTTTGCATGATGTATTTGGAATGACCTGGGAAGAATTCATAAAAATTTATCAAATTAGATCTAAGCACTTTCAACCTAGGGTTTTACCTCAACCCCATAGGTCTAGTAGGAGATTGAGCATGGCTGAAGTCACTCTTGGTGATTCAACCTTTCATGCAGGCCATAGTGAAAACCCTCCTGCAATAGAAGAAACCATATAAATTAGCTCCTTTGGGGCAGAGCACTCAGAAAAAGAAAGTTCTCCCCCAAATTTTGATGATGATATTCCACTTGGCATCCTAATGAAAGCTAGGGCACAAAAGAGAGAGGTAGAACTGAGAAAAGGAAAAGTCAAGAAGCAGTCAGCAAAAAAAGAAATACCAAGCTCTATGAAGTGGAAGGATGACATTGTTCATCTTGCAACCAAAGAAAAACATGAGAGCCCTCCCAGAAAATCAAGACCTGTTAGACCATCCTTTGGTATGCCTCTACAGGAAAGCCTTAAGTCTAGAGAAATATCACAGGAGGACACAAAAGCTCCAATGGGGCAGGTGAATGTCAAGGAAGAGGATGTATTTAAGATGGCAACAAGCATAACATTGGCAAACCTTGCTAACATTGCAGAACAAGTGGAGAATCAAGGGTATGAGGAAAATTAGGATTTTCTGTAGCAAGAGCTCTTATAGCAACGACAAAAACAAGAACAATCAGTACCCCTACATCCTGAATTAATGGGACAACCTGAATCCTTGGAGTTAGTACTATATGGAGAGCAAGCATCAGTGTCAGACAAAATGTTGGTAGGAAAGCATAAACCCCCTAATTTTTCAATGCACATGGTAGCTATGCATTTATGGAAAGAAATGCAAAGAAGAGAAGAATAATGGAAGAAGGAGAAGTGCAGATTGAAGAAGGAAATTCAAAGCACAAATGAGGAAATTAAAGACAAGGATGCAGAATTTGCCACATTAAAGAAAAATGTGGATGATATGGCAGCCTTAGTACCATAGATTTTAGAATGTAGGGCCCCTCCAAGGGTCTATGCTCTGCACTTGAAGGAGAAATCTCTTTCTTTTAAGCTGGGAAGAATTGTCTCAGGTTTGAACCCTTCTATTGAGACCCCTATTGAATTTTTCAATGCTTATCGAATTGCTTCCCCTGAAATGAAAAATTTGTTGTGTGAGTTTTATTTGCATAATTATGTTGTGAATCAAGACCATGATTGGAACCCATTGTTGTATGTTGGATATGTCCAATTAAGGGCATTTATGTCAGGTACAAAATGAGATTAGTTTGGGATAACAACATGGGGCTTATAAGCAATTGGAGTCCAACATCCCTCTACCCATCAGGATTGAATCAAGGAACCCAAGGGACATTTACAGGGAATGGCATAGAATGCTTTTCAGACCTAGCTATGGTAATAGGATTATTTCTTGGATAGAAGCAGTGTACAGTGAATATGAGGTAAAGGAAAAAGCAAAAGAGGAAATCATGAAGAGATACCTCTCACAAAGATGGAACAACCTAAATGATGAGCTAAAATAGGTTGAGCCTCATTCCATTCAGAACTATGTTGCAACACTTAAGAGAATTGAAAAATATGTACAGGTTGGAAAAACAAAGGGACAATTTTGGCTTCCCCTGAATTTTCAGCCACCCCTTCTGATGTGGCCCATACCAAACTTCATATTTTACAACTGTGATATTGTTGCAAAGAGACAGAGATGGATAAAATTGGACAAATTGGGAGGATTCTATTGGGACCCTGATTCATGAACAACAAACACTGATGTAGGGCAGTTGTCAATTGAAAATTTCAGAGCATTGACCAAGCAGAAGAACAACCCTTCCCCTACTGGAGGACCAACAAGACCTTAGGTTGGGGGGAGTGATGAGCCTAGTTTATGATCTAGTTTTCGGTAGACTTTATGGTTTATTTTTTGAAGATATCATGGACCTTGATGTTAAGTGTTGATACTTTTTATTATATTTTCTCAGAACTATTGACATTGGGCTTAATCTTATTTCTGCAAATCTTTAATAACATTGGCATGTTATATGGACTATCTATATTAATTCTGTGTGGTTAATGAATGTTATGTAAGGTAGTTATATATGTACAATTATTGTGCATGCTAACATTTCCATGTAGATATAATTTGAAGATACTAAATTGAGAAAGGCACCGCCAGCTAGGCATGCACCATAATGTCCAGCAAGGGAATCGTTCAAAGGTCAAAGGAGGTCAATGGTAGGAAATTCCCCGTGCAAATAAAATGTAACCACTTTGTAGTGGACTTTAATGCTATTGAGCAATATTGGTGTTACTATTGTGCTAAATCTGCAGACACGTCTAACCAGATTTCATGTGTGTGTAACTGCCTCTCCATTTTCTCTGATTTCCCTAAATTGGTGTCCTCCCAATTCATGGAGTTGACCACCTTGCTTAGATGGTAATATAAATGAGGATCAGATGCTCCTTTTTAGAAGGTTGCGCAATCTAATATTGTACTTGCATTCTTAGTTTTCAGTGATACAGTTATGCTACTCTTTTGTACTCATGTTTCCTAATGAATAAAATAAAGTTCTAAGTTCGAGCATCTGAGTTTTCGTTAGTAGTAGAAGATACTCATCCAAGGGGGCCCACTTGGTGAGAAATCTATCCTTTAGCTTAGTTATCCTAGTTGTTACTTTTTGTTCAGTAATTAGTTAAGAATTTGGCACTGACTGTTCCTACAGCCACTAGAATTCCATTCTGTGACTGTTCCTATAGCCAAAGCAAACAAAGTAGTTTTATGTTTGTTGTTCATATTTTCATTTCTGTCATACATTTCAAGCTTAGTATGGTTGTTGGTTTATGTTCAACATTTATGTTATTCCTTTCCAAGCAATTTACTTTCAACATTGCATCTTTCTTAGCTATAGAATGAAAATGGCTACTTTGAGTTCCTAGTACACATACTGTGTTGACCCATTTCAAGTTCACATCCCTGGGTTGACAAGTTAAATACACCTTCATGATGATTGAATGGCTATTCAGTTTAGATGTCCAATATTTGAATCACAACTATAAGAGCTTAGTTCTTAAATCATTGTAGGAGGCCAACATATGGCAAATGAAGAATGAAGGCTTTTTTACTTAAGATATTTTTCAGCTGCAAGTAACAACAGGATATTGTCAATGAAAGGGAATAATGAATGATGGCTCATCATGGAGAATATTTTTCTATTGCAGGGAAAGTGAGTGATGAAGTGCGAGAACAAATTATTGAATGGGGTTTTTCTTCAAGTGGTGGGTAGTTACTAATCTATGGACTTGAGTTCGCTAGGTGTTTGTAGGAGATCTCCCCTTACGATTTTGCATTTTCCTTTAAGTGTTGTTTTTATGCTTCATTTATGAGGAGGGGTTTTTTGTAATTAATCATGGAGAACATTTTGATGGGAATAAAAACCATTTTAGAGTCACCTCTTAGTGTCTGAGTATGTCAATATCTATGTAATTTTGATTGCAATACTGGCAAGATAATCCCGAATGGTGCAAATTCAAGACCATTTTACTCTCCTATGAATTGGTTTTACAAATTATGAATAATATAATCAAGGTTATCTTATTTATCTCTATCAATTTCAGTTGGATGTGTGGCTCTATTCTTGTTTATTAATTCAAAGAATTAATGTAGGTGCTTGAATATGGTTGTAAATTTGTATTAAACTAAGTGCTAGGATACTAATAAGAAGTAGAGGTTAAGATACAATGTTGAAATACTATAATGCAACATTTCAAAGATTCATATAATGTCATGTGTGAAAATTGTTATAAAATTATGTAAGTGTTCGATTCGAATCCATTCCAAGGATAAGGCACTAATCTAAGTGTGTTATTCATGTTACACTTGTTGGTTAATTCAATAATTAATCACAATTTATAATCAATTTACTTATCAGTCTTGTTCTGGGTGTGTGTGGAATTCAATTAATCATATTTCTCATGTTCAATGTGTACATTTCCATGAAATTCAACCATACCTTCAAGGTATTGTGTATGTTAAGAATATAAAGGAGAATTATCTATTCACTATGTGTTTGATAGTGTGGTAGGCGAGTATCTAAAAGCACAATGTTGGGATTACCCTCCTAGGTTTAATAGAGATTGAAGTGCAAGGGATTAAAGGTTGTATATCAAGCTCCCATTCATTTTCCACTAACCTTGAAGATTCTTGAGCAAAAGGGTTAGCTACCCTTTAGAGGATTTTAAGGTTTTACTAGAAAAACCACCAATAGGACACTTTCATGCTTTCTTATAGCTTCTTACGATGTCATTCTGATCCCAAATTGTATATTTAAGGACATGAGGGTGATCTTTTGATCCTTGTGCTATATGTGGATGATTTGATCCTTACAGGTGGTTCATCCTCCATGATCTCTAGAATGTTCAATGAGCTTTGATAGAGCAGTTTTAGATGACAAATCTCAGCCTTCTACACTACTTTCTTGGTTTACATGTTATTTAGTCTTTGGATGGGAATTTAATATTTTAGTAGAAGTATGCTCTTGAAATTCTTTAGACATTTGGCATGCTTGATTGAAAGCCTACCCCCACACCATTCTATTCAGGTGTTGTATTGTCTTCCACTTGTACTACTCCTTCAATAGATGCTACATTTTATAGTTAGTTGGTTATAATACTTTTGTACTTGACACATTATCATCCTAATCTTTTGTTTGCAGTTGGTCTTGTCTCTTTATTCTCACATGATCCAAATGAGAGTCATTTGAAAGCTTCCAAATGAATTTTGAGATATATTCAAGGCACCTCACATTATGGTATCCACTATGCATCAGGAGATCCTCAGCTTATTAGCTTCACTAACTCAGATTCGGCTGGTGATGTCAATGTAGGAAGTCCACTTATGGATTTGTTTTCTACCTTGGTTATGGCCCTATTACATAGTCTTGCAAGAAGCATTCTGCTATTGCATTATCATCCACAAAGGCTAAGTATTGTGCAATGGTTTTGGCCATCTAGGAGGTTTTGTGGCTTTCGTAGTCTTTGACTAAGTTCAGTTTTCCTCCTAATAGTCCCACTATTCTTTGGTGTGACAATTAGAGTGCCATTCACATTTCTTACAATCCAGTGGAGCATCAACATACTCAGCACATAGCGATCCACATGCACTTCATATGACAGTTGATTCAGGATAGTTTTCTCACCTTGGAGTACATGCCTATAGAGGAGTAGGTTGCAGACATCTTCACGAAACCTTTGGTATCGCCTCACTATCTTCAACTACGATCGATGCTTGGGCTGAATGAATTTGTCCTTGAGGGGTCTTCATGAGGCCTCCCTTCATATTTTTTTACATGCTTTGAAATCTCTTTTTGGAGTGGATTTTTTCCCATGAGGTTTTCTCCATTTCTCCATTTTTCAAATATCTTTTACTTGTACTAGGTACCTCATCAGGCTTAGTTGTCAGGAACCATTCATACTTTCTTTTCTTTTTATGCATTGGTTTTTATAGTTGTTTAGCTACTCCCTAAGTTACACTTAAGGGGGGTGTTAGAGTTATCATGTATTAGAGAATAATTAATTACTTTAATTAATTATTATTCTAATTCTCATGCATTTATGCTAAAATTAGGTTTTCTTTATTATTTAATTCAATGCTTTATTTATATTAGCTATAGATCTAATATTAGATCAATTCATCTCATCACATAAGATGTTGACACTTGTCATGATCTAATCCCTTTTCATTAGGGTTTCTCTTATAAAGCATTCATTCTCTCTTGTAATTATTCATTTTGTAAGTATTTTCTTTTTGAGAAATAACAAATATTTCTTTTGCAGAGCTCTTTGGTGGAAGGTGTTTTGTTCATTGCTTGATCTTGTGGCTCCTATTATTCACAAATCTAACAAAAAGAAGGAATGATGAAATCACAAATTGGTGCAGCTCACCACCCTTCAATTGCTTCCTTGAGGGACTAAATTCATGCACGTCACCTCAAAAATATGGATATTGCTTGCTTGATTTCTTGAATGCTTTGGAGACGTACAACAAGGGTTAACATTCACAAAACATGAACATGAACACACATAAACTTTGACATGATGTTGGATCTTGAATTGCTGCAATAATGCTCTAAAAATGTTGATCTTGACTTGCTCTTGACAATAGTATTTTCTCAATATTTTACTTAGTGATAGATGCCTTTCAAATGATAAAATAATTAGGTATTTATATCTATTTTTTGCTAATTTCCTAAAAATTAAATCCCAAAATTTGACAATTGAAATTTGAATTTTTGATGTTAAAATACTAATAATAACATATTAAAAATTTGTCCGTGGAAAGATAGGGGGACCCATTCACCCATTGGTGTACAAGTCATAGCCCTATCTTCCAAGACATTTAGTGTCAAGATCAAAACATTAATTTATTGCATTTATTCAATGTTTCCAATCCTTTAGAAAATGGTAAAAAATAGGCTTTGGAATGTATAATTTAGGAAATTAGGATCTTAATTAGGTCTAATAAATTAAGGGGGAGAAAAACATAATTTGAAATTGTTAAGGGTGATAGTTTTCCCACTACACATTGTATATAGTCAATCATCTAATTTTTTATCTCTTTATCTTCCAGGTTGTTCATGGAGGTGGAAACACCAAAATGAGGGTTTGACTAAGGCAATCCCTAAAACAACCCCAACATTTTTCATTGTCTCCATGTATGTAGGTTGTTTGTGGGGATCTTTGTGGGAAGCTAAATAGCATTAGACCTAACGTGAGATTATTCCTCTCATCTTTATCATCATTGTATTTTATTTAGTCTATATTCTTGCATGTTTAGTATTCTTCTTGTTGTACTTTCTAGCATTTTTAGCATTCTATTACCTTAGTTAAACTATCATATTTCAGTACTTGTGTTGTTAGTAGGCTTTGTGTATTTTAGTATACTTTCTATGTTTTCAATTTGTACAAGACCACAAAACATTGCGGGGAAGTTCCTATGCCATGT
The DNA here is from genome assembly GCA_007258455.2 of Sequoia sempervirens. Classification (NCBI taxonomy): domain Eukaryota; kingdom Viridiplantae; phylum Streptophyta; class Pinopsida; order Cupressales; family Cupressaceae; genus Sequoia; species Sequoia sempervirens. Next base: position 307,676,592 of record VDFB02058242.1, on the reverse strand, counting down.
TGTCATCCTTTGGCGGAGATCTATCCAACTTGTTCTTGAGACCTCTGATGCCTGCTCTTTCAACTTTCGAAATCCTTTTCCTAAAAATAGTCATAAAACATTAAACATTGTATAAAAATACCCTTCACTAGTCCTTATCACTTGAACTTAGCCTTTAAGGTAGTTGAGGAAAATTTTCTCCCTATAGACTCTTCTTTGTCCTAGAGACTCAAGAATAGTGAATCTCCTCTACATTTTGGTGAACCTGAAGTGAACCTTTCTTTGTTTTTGTCTTTATGTTGAAAAAATTTCTTCTCTCTTTTCAGGACATGTATTGGATAGCGTTTTGTGACACTTTTATGAGCTTCTCAACCCAATCCACATCCTTTAGGAACATAGTAATCCATAGCTATCGACATATCAATATGGGTTCTATGTTGGGAAAATGTGACTCAACCTTGCAATTACATAAATTTTACTATTGAGAGGTAAGCACTGAGGGGGGGTATAGGGGTACTCCCTTTGTGAGGGGTTCATGGGGATCATCCCCAGGGTCAGGGGTCTGAGGGCCACACACCTTAGTGGGAGTTCAGGGGCAATGCCCCTAAAATCCAAATTTTATGTGTATTTTATTATTTTAAATCTAGACCATTCATCATTAGGTCTCAAATCTTATAGTAGATATTTTGTTGGCTTGACTTTCCCTAGAAGGAAAGCCTAATTTATAAGGGAATTGTATTACAAATTTTTATTGTGATGTACTTTGAGAGTGTAATGAGAGTCTAGTAGCAGTTATGTTGCCTCTAGATTTTTGGTTTGAGATACTCCTATGAGAAGGTTTCTATGCAAGTATATTGTAATCTTCGTGATTTATGAATAATATATTGGGTGGCTTTTGGAGTGTGGATTTTTTTATCTTGAAATGGTTTTCCTCACATAAATCACTGTGTTGTGGTATACATGATATTTATTCTTACTTTTGTTTAAGTTTTTATAACTATTGAAAATATCTATAAGGTTTTGCATTATCCTCCTCTCAAGATTAGTGTAGGAAGTTGTTTCTCTACCTTAGCTTCCTTACATTCTAGAAGGTTCAGTTCTCCCCATTCAAGTTTGGATTTTGAGCAGTACTTTATAGGACTCCCCTCCAAATTCTCCCCTTCTCATATCAAAAATAAAATTCATACCTCGCTAGCATCTCCTTCGAACTCTTCCTCTTCCTTAGCTAAGTAAGCTTCTCTTAGGGTTCTCGTTGAGCTAATTCACTCTTTTAAAGTAAGGCTCAAGAAGCTCCTCTCATCAATGGTTTGAAGTATTTACTATTTACCAATTGAAGAGGTTTGGAGCTACTTCAAGGAATATAAAATATTATGGAAATCCATGTCCCATCATACACTTTTGTCTTAGGAAATCCCCAACATGTTCAGTCAGAGATCATTGGTAACTAGTTGAATGTTTTAATGCTTGGATTGTTTGTCCATATGATCGACATGGGTCCTTCTGTCAATACTGTTTCCAATAATACCACCACCACCCTTGAGAAAACTCCTATGATTAGAGTAAATTGAGTTCCCCTAGGTTTTGAGAGTCCTACATCTAAGACTTGGAACATCTCTACCTCAAGTGCTTCAACTAGTCATACCTCATCTAGAGATCCCATCCTCAATGCTCTATTATAGAACATGGGGTAGATGTAATCTCAATTAGTGAATTTGACTAGTTCTTCTTCTTATCCGATGTTCTAGCCTTATTTTTTTTGTAGCTCCTTATCTCTTACTATCCTAAATACTCCCATCCCTTAAGGGATAAATATTCCTAAGTTTGAAAAGTATAGTGACATAGGAGATACATAGATGCACATCTCATCTTTCAATGCCATGTGTGTCAATTTGTTTCATCATAATGCTCTACTAGCAAAACTATTCCTAAATTCTCTCAGTGATGCTACCTTGGAATGGTATTCCTCTCTCCCTAATAATTCTATATTTTTCTTTGACCAAATTTTGAATTAGTTCTTACAATAATTCTAGGCTAATATCAGATTGAATGTCACTTTTATTGTTCTCGTTTGATGTAAGTAGGATGTGCATGATAAAGTAGTTGATTTCATCACCTGTTACCAAGCCATCTTTTCTTAGATCTCCTATACCCTATAAGATTTGATGTATAATGATTGTTTGTTGTGAACTTTTTGTTGGCACTACGAGATAAATTTATTCTAATTAAATATCACTCTTTTTCCCATTTTTTTGATGCTCTATGTGAGTACTAGTAGATGGTTGCTCAATATGGGGATTCTTATTTGTCATCCCATTTGGATGGTTGGTTAGTTGTGTCTATCTCTAGAGGGGTCAAGGAAAAACTTAGAAATAGTGAACACAATGTTTGTTCCTACTGATAAAAGTTTTACAGGCTAAAATAGGATATTTACAAATTTATCTAAATCTTATACAAATTTCATACAAAATTTATCTAAATCTTATACAAATTTCATACAAAATCTATTAAAATATGGTGTAATATCTCTTCTAGAGATTATATTTCTTTCTGTACCATTTCCTCATTGGTACGATGCATAGAAGTTTTCCAAATACCATTGAGTATTAGGTCATGATGCTGTGTGATGTGTGTGTCTTCATCATGTCATACACGACCAAATCAACAATGGTGGTCATCTGAATTGATGGTACAAACATAAAAGCTAATAAATTTGTAGTGAAGCCTAATAGCAAACTACAAATTTACACAAATCCCTTTCCATCCCACTCAACCAATCTTGTAACCTCTACTTCTTCTTCTTCTTATCTAAATCCATCTAAGTATGTGAACATGGATTCATTTACTCGTGTTCCTCCTCTAGGCCATGTGGATAGTATACCTAATATAATATTTACACCACATGAATTATCTCTTAACAAAGAGCCCTCTCCATTATATATCCTCACTCGTGTCAATGATAATGTCATAACTAGCACTAGGGTTGACCCCACACATTGGGTCAATATTATCACATAGGAGACTCTTTTCATAAATAATTTGTATAAGGATAAATAAGAGGATTCGTAGACCACACTTCATACACATGATGCACATTTTATTCCACCCATTGGTTCCATTTCTTTGTCAATCCTAGTTGGACCATGTAAGAGAGGGGGACCAACCACATCAGGGCTCTAGGTCATGCAGATTTGAGAGAAGAGGGTTGCCCTAACTTACCTCACTCTAAAAGGTGTTTTGAGACAAGGATCAAGAATGAAGAGGACTATAATGTACTTCAATCACTCTGAAAATCCTTAACTTAGGTTTGGGCTAGGCGAGCAAGTTTTTTGATTCAGTATTGTGCCTCAAAAAGCTCTATATCTAAGGATTGTAGCACAGTTCTGGGATGATAGCATGGTGCGCTAGCTTCTCTCAGGAACACTAGCATCTGTATGATCAAAAAATAGTGAACACAATACAAACTACCAAAAACAAACCGACAGCCTAGCTAGTGGGATTTAACAAAAATGACAAGATGATGAAATAGAGAAAGTAAATGTGTAAGTAGTGGAGAAAATAGATAAAGACTAAAGTGATAAAAACCAACTCATAGAAGTGCCAGTTCACTAGCTAGCTCCACATGTACCTTCACTTGCACACAAGAAATAAGGGAAAAATTGTTGGGGCTGTATAGGGGTTTTCCTTAGTTAGACCCTTATTTTGGTGTTTCCACCTCCACAGACAACCAGATAGTAACAGGATAGAAATATGTGATAAAGAGGTTAAGAAAGTAGAGGTTTCAATAAACACTAGAAAATAGTAAAATGCTACTCAATGAAATCAAAAAGGAGAGGAATGAAACATTACCACCTCCACCCAAAAGCTCACTAGCCAATGGAGGAGAATGTAAACTTGGCAAGGTCACCATAGCCACAACTGCAATGAAAGGAGGTCTTGAAAGACTCCAATCCCATGCTTCAATGGCTTGCTTCAAACTTGCTATGTGGAGTTGATGGAGTGTTTTTGCTGCAATGGAGTATTGAAGTGCTGCTTGAGAGTGAAGAGAATTTTTGAAGTGCTAAGAGAATGCTAATCTGTTACTTAGAGAATGAAATGAGATGAAGATGGATGAATTTGAAGGAGAAGTGGGAACAATCTACCATTTTTGGGGTTGGTTGGTCAAAGCGGGACATTACAAATTGACCCCAATTGAATGTTTAACACCTCTTCCAACTTTAGATATGGGAATTCATCAGGGATGGCAGCACATTGCATGGACATCTACACACTGTGTGTGCATCCTCAATAGAAATTCTCACACCAACAAAATAGAAAGAAATCCAATGGAAGGAAGGCAGTTGGGTGATGTGGAATTTTTCCTTCAGGTTTGATTTTCTAAGGTGAGGATGTGTAAAATGGGAATTTATGTAAGGGGTGAAAATTTTCTCCTATACATTTTTCCCCCACTTTAGTGAGCACGAATACTGATGAGTGCTTCGATAAAGTAGATCAAAGAGTTAGTAGGGTTAGAAATTTATACATGAACCATCAAGGAAGAAAACCACGATTTGGAAAACTTGAAAGAATAGGGAAGGAAAAGGACTCCATAGGTACTCTCCCTAAGGAGCTTCAAACAAAAGGTTCCATAGCCCCACAAAATTGTGAAGCTACACAAAGTACACTAAAGGCCTTCAGACCAACGATGGAAAAATATCGTAGTTCTATGAAAGCATGTCATAGGCTTGCAAACCTACAAGGAGGCAACCCCCAAGATCTCTCACATGAAGGAAGCCTCGAGATGAAAGCACCTAACAAGCCCACAAACCTGCAAGAAGGTAACCCCCAAGATCTCTCACATGGAGGAAACCCAAAGAAGTAAGCGCCTCATAGGCACTAAGATCTCTTGCATGGAGGAAACCCAAAGAATCAAGTGCCTTATAGGCCCACAGATCTACAAGGAGGTATCCCCCAAGATCTCTGGCATGAAGGAAACCCAGAGAAGGGGACTCTATAGAGTCAAAAAGAAGCTTCACAGATGCACCTGCAAAGCGACATGTTTACCCACAGATAAAGCATGTCTGAAAATAAGGTGGCTACATAGGAAAATAAGTAGACAGTCACACAGACTATCAATAAGCTGGAAGGATTTCAAAGGGATCCTTGGGGAACTTGGTGTGAAGAGGGGTCCACTCAAGGGACACATTGTTTGAAAGTCCGAAAGAGATGTTTCTCTCAAATTGATCCATCATCAAGGAATCCTTTTTAAAGATGTTCACTTCATCAAGGAATTTGAAAGGAAGAAAATTCCCCCTTGCGAGGGGAAGGTAAAGGCTGCTTCAATCTCAAAGGAAAATTTTCAAGTTATTTCTTTACGAACCCATGATAAAGGAAACATGTTTTGTTAGGTCCAAATTGAGAATACAATTCTTGAAAAAAACTTGCAATTATTCTGGAGAAAATATTTGTTGGCAACAAATGCATTTTCTAAAAATCAAAGCATCATAGAAATGGCATTGTCACACATGCTAGGGACAACTCAAGTGAAGAAGAGAGAAAGATAAGGAAAGAGTGAAAGGGAAATAATCATAAATAGAGGACACAGGGGGATCTAGTTTCATAAGGTCATATTTTCTCATGCTTAAATAAATAATAGGTAACCACGGTGCAAGGAGAAAGATCATCAATCCCCACCAGATCAGGAAGAATGGACAAAAAACAATGTAAAAATTAAAAAATGGGTCAACATGGAAAGGAAGCCTAAATGCTCCCAACACTTTGCATCACCCCCAATTTTCCGAAAATCAAACACAAACATGGAAGAATGATGATACAAATAGAAGAAGGTTTATGACAAAAATATCACTCCTATATCCGAGCACCAACAAGGGTGACAAGGGTCATCTAGGAAAACATAACACAGTTATGGGGGAACACATCACAACACGCACACATATAATCTAAAGATAAAGAAGAGGCCTCCCCCAAACACTCATCGACCAAGAGGTCATTTGCTTCCCAATCAAGATGATTATAAAGGGAAGGAGGATGAGCTTGAAATGGTGGAATATTAAGGGGAGGAGCTTTTGAACCTCCCACAACAAGGGCTAAGGAAGAATGCCCCGCAAGGTCTCCTCCACTAGGCTATTATGGAGATATGGTCAATGATTTTGCAAAGACCACTGACAAGGCTGAAACTTCATCCAAAGAGTTAAACATGCACTTTACTAGAGTACCATGTCATACCTCAATGGATGGAGAAGGTTGTGCCTGACATTCACTACTTGGTTCATTGAATGAATCAGGAGCAATGACAAACTTAGGGGAAGCCAAGACTAGTTTCATCACTAGGATAGAACAAGCTAACATTGGAGCACCTTTTGGAGAAGGTGAGATCCTCTTATGCCGTCCATTGCTAGAAGGGCCATACTCTACCTTCTGCTTCATTGGGGTACATGAAATCCCCATAGATGAGGCAAGAGCTCTAGAGGAGGAGGAGGAAGAGAAAATTGTAGTAAATACCACTGAGGTATTCGACATATCTACGGGTTTAGGAAACAGTGAGATGTCCAGAAGGGACATCAATAGGGGAAACACTACCAAAGGAGCAATAAACACCTACACCTTTTTGGGGTTAGGAGAACTTACACTAAAAGTGGGAGCTGGAGGCAAGACTGAATTTGTTTGAATGAAAGCAGAGGGGAGGAGAGAGGAGGATGCATTAGGAGGCCCTGAAGCAGGGGCAGTCAAATCCTCTTACATCTTCTACAAAGTGGCTTACTCAGCTACAAGAGCCTTTTATCGATGCTTGTGCTCATGCGCAAGGTGGTTTTTGTGACTCTTCGAGCTAGAGACCAAAGGCTAAAAAGGGACAGAAGGCTCCTACTCAGCCATGTGAGTGTCCACCATAGCTGTTTCTAGTAGAGGGACAAGCTCCTGAATGGGAGAAGGAAGAGCAGATTGAGAAAGAAAAGGGGGAGTCAGCTCTAATGCCTCGACAGTGGGCCTCTTCCCATTTATTGCTTTTGGAGAAGAAGCAATGGGAGGCCATGGAGGCCGAGACATAGAAAATTCCCCCTAGAGACCCTTTCCATTCCCATACAAGTAGTACTAAGGTCCAAGTGGTTTAGTAGGGAGGTCTAATATCCTAATCTTAGGTTTTTTCCAACTTGGTATTATCAGACTTAGTGGGTAAAAGCTAGGCATATTCATCCAAAACTCTTCTCTAGAAAGAGGAGTAGGAGAGCCATTCTGAGGATGGGGTAAGTTCTTTTTTCCCTTTTGAGAAGAGGATGCAACTAGCTACTATGCTACCTGAAGGGTCAATTTCGGCTATCCCTTGCCCCCAATCTTATACTTTACATATTTCTTGTAACGTAGGTCCGTTCTTGGGGGAGTGGACCAACTTGGGCAGGCCAAAATTGATCCAATAAATAACACCCACAAGACACCAATGACTAGTATCTAGTGTCATGCACCATGTGCATAGCACCTTCGTGAGAGAATTTCAAATACTTATTAATTGTGGAGGTGATTCCATTCATGGAAGCTAGCCAAGGTATGCCTAACTTCAACATGAATAAATCTGACTCCATAATAACATTAAATGCTATGTCAATAGCCCTAGGTCCAACTAGGATGGACAAATTTATCAAGCCATGAGAGAAAGACCATCATGTGTACAGATGGTAGATTTCATTTCTTCATACTCCTTTCTATGCAATGAATTAAGCCACAATGTCTCTTCTATAATGACATTCACTCAGCTCGCGGGGTTGACTAAGACCCCTATCACAATGTTGCCATTAAGGTGAGTGGGAATGTAGAGGGGAGAGGGCTTGTTGTTCAAGGGAAAATCATGTGATGTGAATGTCACATCCGGCGAGTTGGGTGCAGGTTGTGTGGTAGGAGTAACTATGACCATGTTAACATACGCCTCGGTTCGAGTGGTAGAATAAGAGGGATCGATAATCATATTGAAGAATGCAACGAAAATGAGTCTATGTATATTTGTAACTCACTATTCGCTTTCTCTACTGATTTTTTTGCATTTTTTTTACTTCCATTGAGATGAATGGTACCGTCCTCAATGTGGTCCTATATCTCATGATGCAGGTGCATACAGTGTTCGGTATCATTTTTTTAACTCGATGGTAATGATAGAAGGTATTCGCATTGTACCAGCTAGGGTAAGGTTCCTTGGGAGGCTTATGGTTCTCCAAGGTTATGATCTTATCCTTTAGCAACTTCTGCAAGATGGAAGAATAAGATTCTGCTAACTTTGTGAACTTTCTATTGCATCTAAGGTCGTTATCATTCATAGTGGCTACTACATTCATGACAACCTTACCCTTTCCAAAGATTGATACAATGGACTCCTTCTAAATGGGAGCATGAGGAGGATCCGTTGAACTAAACTACCATTTGTTGATATTCTCATAATGTAGCACACAAATGCACGAAAGAAGGGTATTTCATAAGGGAAAACTTATCTTGCCAAGGTCTCTACAATTTCCCTATGAACACCTTCTGCACATCAGAATCGTGCAGTGGGTATGAGATCTATGAGAAGAGCACTTGGTATTGTGCTATGAAATAAGTAATCTTCTCATTATCCCCTTGTTTGCATGGAATGAGATCTGAAAAGGTCATCTTCAGTCCAATGTTGGCTTAAATTTTTTGGAGAAACTGATTTACAAGTTGATCAAATGAGAAAATAGAGTTGCCAGGTAAGGAACAATACCATTCGAGTGTTTTGTCCTTAAGAGATTGACAGAATATTTTTTCCATCAGCGCATCGTGATGGAAGAAATCTATACATAGGGAATTAAAGGTAGACACATGCGTTTGTGGGTCCCCTTTTCTACATACTTCTCAAACTTGGGAATCTTCATTCCTTGAGGGAAGGGAGTGTTTAGGATTGCTACCGACAATGGGCTATGTCGGAAGAAGGGTTGAAAGATAAGATGGGCAGAGGCTTGGGAGAGACTTTCCAGATGGCTTTGCATCTTACCCATGTTCTAAAGAAGAGTATTCAGAATAGGGTCTTGGGATGACAAAGGTCCAGTGGACCTCCTCTAGAACCACCACTGGAGCCACCTCCGAAACCACCAACGAGGCCACCACCGAAACCACTTCTAGAGCCATTGCCACCAATAGGGCCTCCACTAGAGCCACCGCTACTTCTGAAGCCACCACCATGGCCTCCACTGAAACCACCTCCACCAGTACCACTTCCACCGCTAAAGCCACTACCACTACCAAATCCCCCACCACTCAACCCGTTGAAACCTCCACTACTAGAGGTGACAAGAGGGGTGTTCAGCCAAAACCTAAGGGTATTATGTTCGCTTTGATAGTTTTGGATCTCTCAAAGGCAGAGGGGATGTTGATCGACGGGACTATATTGGACTATATCGGCCATGCACATAGAAATGGGAGGCATTGACATTCCTAACTATCTCTCGTGGTCTTCGAGAGCGACCCCTTGTATGATGTTAGGGTTGTTTGGAGGGGCACATGCTTCAGTCAGACTAGAGAGACTAGCTTAGAGTTCTATGCTTGTTCAGTCTTTTCCCACCATGTATTTATTTCGTTAATAACCCAACTAGCTCTAGCCATCTTTGAGTCCTTTCCCAAGTGATTCTCCAAATCACCCAGTCCTTTGCTAAGCATAGAGATTATTCTAAAGGAATGTCAACAACCTTGTGCTCATCTACCAATGATGGTGTAGGAGATACAGGAGGAGTGGGGATGTGGTCGGTCTCATCAGAGAACCCCATCTCTCCCCTCAACAACTGCTCCTAGGTAGCAAAACCAATGGTAGATCCATAAAAAAGGCTTGTAGAGAAAGGAGAAGTGACCTTCGCCCTCTCCATCGGAAGGTGTCGCACACTTCTCCTAACAATGTACCTGAAAGTTGTGGACTAGGTTGTGATGCTCATAAACCTTCACAACATTGAGGCTTACAATGATTACAAGGTACAAGGGAAAAGTCTCAACACCAACGAATAGGCAGACATTGGTTCACTACGGGTTCACCAAAAATGTAAGAGAGGGGGACTAACCACGTGAGGGCTCCAGGTCATAGAGAGCAGAGAGCGGAGGGCTGCCTTAACTTACCTCACTCTAAAAGGTGTTTTGAGACACTTGGATTAAGAATGATGAGGACTATAATGTACTTCAATCACTCTGTAGATCCTGACCTTAGGTTTGGGTTAGGTGAACTAGTTTTTGGAGTCAGTACTATGCCTCAGAAAGCTCTTTGTTCGAGGACAGTAGCATAGTTCTAGGATGACAACATGACATGCTAGCATCTCTTGGGTGTGTTGGCATCTACACAATCATAAAATAGTGAACACAATACAAACTGACAACCTAGCTAGTGGGCTTTAACGAAAATGACAAGATGATGAAATACAGAAAGTAAATGCGTAAGTAGTGGAGAAAATAGATAAAGACTAAAGTGATAAAAATCAACTCAAAAAGTGCCAGTTTTCCATCTAGCTCAACACGTACCTTCACTTGCACAAAAGAAAGAAGGGGAAAATTGTTGGGGCTATATAGGGGTCTGCCTCAGTAAGAACCTCATTTTTGTGTTTCCACCTCCATGGACAGCCACATAAGAATGAGATGGAAATATGTGATAAAGAGGTAAAGAAAGTAGAGGTTGTAATAAACACTACAAAATAGTAAAATGCTACTCAACCAAATCACAAAGGAGAGGTATGAAACGTTACCACCTCCATCCAAAACCTCACTAGCCAATGGAGGAGAATTTAGACTTAGCAAGGTCACAATAGCTGCAACTGCAATGAAAGGAGGTCTCACAACACTCCAAGCCCACGCTTCAATGGCTTTCTTCACACTTGTTATCTGGAGTTGATGGAGTGCTACTGCTGCAATGGAGTGTTAAAGTGTTTCTTGAGAGTGAAGAGAATGCTAGAAGTGCTAAGAGAATTCCAAGTTGTTACTTAGAGAGTGAAATGAGATGAAGATGGATGAATTTAAAGGAGAAGTGGGAAGAATCTACCATTTTCTAGGTCAGTTGGTTGAAGAGGGACATTACAAATCAACCCCAATCAAATGTGTAATGCCTCTTCCAACTTCAGATGTGAGAATCTGTCAAGAATGGTAGCGCACCGCCTGGATGTCTGTGCACTACATGTGCATCCCCAACAAAAATTATCTCACCGACTCAATAAACAAACATCAAGTAGAAGGAAGGTAGTTGGGTGATGTGGAATTTTTCCTTTAGATTTGATTTTCTAAGGTGAGGATGTGAAAAAGGGGAATTTGTGTAAGGGTGCAAATTCGCTCCTATACAGACCTAAAACTCTAGAAGTTTCATTTTTTATGATACTAGAGTCTGACCTCTTTAGACTTAAACTAGGCATCCCATGGCTAGTCTCTATGAATGCAGTTGCTTTTAACATCCACAAATTCTTAAACTTTCCCCATGAGGGCACTGTGTACACTTTCCAAGATAATAGGTATAAAACACTAGTGTTGTGTGGGGGCTTCTCCTTGGATCACTTTTGGCCCACTCTAGTTGGACCTTTCCCACCTAGAGGAGACATGTTATACAAGGCTTATTTTAGGTATAAGACTAGGGGATCCATGTTTAAAAGTGGTTTTCCACTTTCATCTCAAGTTATTTCTTTGAAGGCTTCTTTGCGTGCACAACAACGTGCTTTGTCCTCTATCCCTCCAAAGGGTAAGGAAAAGAAAGATCTTTCCCTTAGGCCTTCTCCTTCTAATTCATCCTGTTTTGCTACTTCCCAACATCAATTGGTGTCCTACATTCCTTCTACTATTCCTATCATAGAAAATAAGAAAGGTGCCCACATTGTGGAAGTCAAGACCTCAATTCTTACAACTCCTAATTTTGTGGATGCCATCCCCCAACCCACCCTTTATGGAAAGGAGAATCATTCCCATGGGGTTGTTCCTACATCTTGGCCTCTAAGGCCTCCACCTATTCCTTCACCTACCCCTAAGGTAGACAAAGGAAAGGGGGTCACTATCGAGATGCCCATCTCTCTTCTCATCTCCATTCTTCCTCCTCCTATTCCTCCTTAGGAGTCTTCCCTTCCATTGGAAATGAATGTGGAGTCTACTTCTCTGATAGAATAGGATCCCCCCACATCTTCTCAAGTTGCACCTTCTAATTCCCGTAGACATCATAATTGACTTGTACATGAGTGTAAGCATCATTGACGTGCCTTGGCTAAGGATCAAGGATGAGCCTCCTCTTTCTACTTTTGTTGCTTTTGTTTCTAATTTTCCTTTTGTTGTGGTTCTCATCACCTTTGTGTTTCTCTCAACTTCATCAATAGATCCTAATGAACCTTACCCCAAGAGGGTGAAAGTGTTCATAACTCCCTCTCCAGAGTCACCTCTTATCACTTCTCTTCCCAACCTTCCTCCCTTTCCCTAGCCTATTGATATTCCATTTACCAAGATTGTGTCTTTTGTGGTTTCATCTCTTTTTCCCTCTTCCAATTCTATTGTGAGGGTCCCATATGCTCTATTGAAGCATAATTTGGAGAGAAACCTCATTTGAAGCAATGGTAAGAAAAAGTATTCTTTGTCTTTTCAGACTTGTTCCACCTTGGCTTGTACCATCCTTGTGATGGAGACAATTCCTGCTTCCCCAAAGTTTTTCACTGCCCCTCTTCACAAGGTAGATAGTGACTCTTAGGTTTCTCATCCTTCTCCTATCTAGTTGCATCATGTCATTCCAGAAAAGTGTATGTTCCAATTGTTGGATGACATCTGACTTTGTCATTGATCTTTGCTAGGTTGATGAAATTAGTCTTACACAAGCTCTATGAGGAATACCTTGAGGGGGATTCTTCCTTGGCTCTTGCTATAGGTGAGTTAGTTGGCACCACTCTAGCTATCCCCCCTATAGTTTCATCCTCTTTCCCCTTCTGATGATCTAGATTGGGAGTAGGATGACTTGTTGAAGGTGTTGGACTAGAGTGGTGCCTTTTCTTCATCTTTAGATTAGCTTTGTGTGTATTTTTGTTCCCCCATACTTGTATATCAATGTTTCTACTCTCCTCTAGAGGACCCTTGCTACCATTGTAGATGCTCAAATATAGGAGAAAAAAATTGTTGTACACTTCTATTTGTATTATCACTCTTCTATATATTATACACTTTGATTTTTCATGTTAGGGATGATGCAAAGTGTTCGGGCATTAAGACCTCTTCCATTTTGACCCGATTTTTATTTTTATTATTTATGTTTTCTTCTTGTGCTCTTCTTCCCATTCATATCTATTCGGGGTAATAATAGTTCATACATATTATACTATATTTATCTATCTATATCTATGATTTGTTCTCACCCCAAATAATTGGATCCTCTTGTGTTCTTGATTTCTTTTCCTTTGCTTTTCTCTTTGTGATGTTATGGATTCTATATGTTGTCCCTTGTGTGACAAAATTTCATGAATACATATTGCTATGTATCTCGTGCCACAACATCTCTTTGTCTTTCTCTTCTCCTTAGAATGATATGTGCTCCTCTACGTAGCACACTTATTCTAAGGGGGCACTATCATGTCTTCTTAATTTTCAAAAAAGTTTCAATTTTTTTTTTAAATATGTCTTAGTGTCTTATATCTCATCATCTAGCTTGGAGGCAACTTGTCTAGACTTTTCTTGTCTTTTCTTTGATTATCCTACAATGGAGTTTGTAACAGCCATAGGCCTATTCACTTGTCATATGGACTCTAACCTTTCTAGCTCCATACATATTAGCATCATCTTTTATCTAATAAAATTATGTCATGTCTATAAAATTTTATCATGTCATTTTTTTCTTTTTTTCCTAACATGTTTTTCTACAGCTAACATGTTTGTGGTGAGATTGCAAACATCGTCACAAGATTAAAGACCCATGCCCTCTTCACCCCCTAGATTACCTTCTCTACATCTCATGTACCTAATTGAAGCCATGTGTCATCTTCATCCTGGGTATATTCTTTTCAACCTTTTTCTACTTTTTCTCACATGTTTAGAATACATATGCTCTCTAAAGTGGGGGAAAATGTAATGTTGTAAAATTACACCCCAATACAATTTCACATTACATAACTTTCAAGTTTTCCTAATAAAGATGATAATGCAACTCCATCTTTTCTCGCCTTCATTTTTGTTCTTGACCTTATCGCTTTTGGTCATTGAAGGAATTTTGGTCAGGGACGCTTCTGCGATACGTAGACGTTTGCACATTGTATGAACATCCTAATAAGATTACTGATTTGTGGCCATTGGGATGTTACACTTCCACTTACCTATAAAGTGTAATGCTTTTGTAGTCACAGACACACCCGAAATTGACCCTCTTGCATGCATTTATTCATTTAAAATCCCATTCTTCCCTCTCATGCAAACTAATTTTCATCATCTCACTCATTCTTGCAACTCAATCTCTCAATCTCTCAATCTTTCATTTTCCATCTTGCATTCTCATTCACTCAAGCTCTTCTACACCATTTTGATCAAGATTCTTGCGCATTCATGGCTCTTACATCTTCATCTTGTCTCTCTCAAGTGTTCCACTCTCTCTTGGCTTCTCAAGCTCGTTGAAGGGAGGGTAAACACTCTTTTATGGGAATTATCATATTTGTTTAAATAACATATTGATATCTAACATGTCTTATTTCTTTATCTTGTCATTCTATATTACTAATCATCTATTTATTTATCTATCTATCTTCTTGGTCGTTTGTGGAGGTTGAAACACCAAAATGGGGGTTTGACTAAGGAAAGCCTTAAAATAGCCACAATAATTTTCATTGTCTCCATGTCTGCAGGTTGTTTGTGTGGAGTTTTGCGTGAGGCTACATAGCATTGGACCTCTCATGAGTTTGTTCCTCATATCTTTATCATCATTCTATTTTATTTAGTCCAGATTCTTACATGATTAGTATTCTTCTTTTTGTACTTTTCATTATTTCCATCATTGTATTAGCTTAGTTAAACTACCAAATTTCAATCCCCACATTGTCAATAGGCTTTGTGCATTTTGGTAGACTTGCTTTTTTTTCAGTCCATACAAGACTACAGTGTACCATAGGGATGTTTTTGTGTCATGTTGTTGTCCTCTGGTTGAGAGCTAGCCAATTTGTCTTTGAGACCTCTGAGGCCTCTACTTTAACTTCTAAAGTATTTTTCTTGAAAATATTCAAAAAACATAAAACATTACATAAAACTCCTCTTCACCTGTCTTTGTCACCTGAGCTTAGCCTTTGAGGTAGTTGAAGATAATTTAACCATTGTAGACTCTTCTTTTTCATAGAGACTCAGGAGTAGTGAATCTCCTCCTCTACATACATACATACATACATACATACATACATACATACATACATACATACATACATATATATATATATATATATGGCCATCACTTCACCCATCCCTATATATTGATTACATATTTTTTTCATAGTTTAATCACTGAGCATGTGATTGATCTCACACCTATATATTTAATCCACGATATTTCACAATTTAAATTCAAGTTTTGACCAACTCTTGGCCATTCATTTCCTACCTAGAATAGACTAAACATGCATTTGCATGATTTGTGACCATGTCTTATATTTAATGGGATTAAATTTCATTCATTAAGATCATCTCAAAGTCAAAGACCATTTAAATATTATGTATAGTTATAAAAGGAGCATGATGATAACACTTCAAATTAAGCACCACAAAAGATCTAACTTTGCATTTCATCAATATAGAGAATTTTCATGTTTGAAGCGTTTTATTCTTTATTATTTGTGTGACTATAAAGCCAACCTCTTATAGGATTTCAAATGAGAGAACATATACCATAAATATATGGTAATCCTTTAAAGTAATTTTAAATATTATGATGTATGAACATTTAGAGGAGTAAGATTAATCTTGCATCACCTAAAAAATTTGATTTTTTATTTTTGGTTTTGTAGACCTCCTTAACAACCTACTATTTTTAATATCTTATATTACATACTTGTCTGATTAGGTTAATTTTTAAACATTTTCAAAATATGTCAGCCCCTGCTAAATTGGATGCCTCTTCGGAGTCTGAGGAGGATGATAACGAACCTAGTTGTTCAGGGAATAAACCCAATTTGAATCCGGTGAGGATGGTCCTAAGTCTGCCCTTTGTCTAGATTGACAAGAAAACCCAAATCCATAATCCCCAGTCTGTTAAAGCCTGCCCTGCTTCTAAGCCTGGAAGCTCTACTCCTAAAACCAAAGGTGATGGAAAGAATCTACCTATCAAAAACCTTGTTTCGTATTCTGAAGATTCTCCTGATTCTAAGGATTCTGGTGCTAATAATAATTCGTCCTCTATTGTCCTATGGATAGACAGAGATGTTAGAACTGGGTCCCTTGGAGCCTCTGACCCTGCTAAAAGTTGCTTCAATCTTGATAGGGAACCCTCTGCTGATTTTCTAGGCATAGCTAAGAATAATGTTGTGGACCATTTTAGAATGTCAAAATGGGTCTTTCATGAAATTAATGACCTAAAAATAAAAAAACTAGGCCCTCCAAAGTAAATTGGAAGAAATGTGAGCTAAGGTTTCTGAGTTATGCAAGAAGGATGTAGAGCGTAAAGATTACATTGCTAGTAAAGAGATCCAGGACAATGCGGGTAAGGACAGAAGGATTGAAATAGACTTGGAAAAAATGAAAAATACTGTGAAGATAATTGCTAAACAAAATAATAGGATGGAAAGACATAATGCCATCATTATCAACGCTATGACTAAGAAATTGGATAAAGCTCAATAAGGGTCCTTGGTTGTTGACTTGGAAGAGGAAAAAGATAAAAACCAGGAAGAGGACATTGGGATTTCAAAGAGAACCAAGGCTAATCTGAAAAGGAAGGCACCCCCCATGCCACAAATGATTCAAACTTTCAAGAAGGGTGTCCAGGATATGCAGGATCTGGAGGCCGAGACCAAGATTGTTCTGAAGACTCTAGATTAATTGTTATTGGTTTTTTGGCTTGTGTTTCGGTTGGTTTTTTTATTAACCTTCCTGGCCTTTTTAGGTTGGCTGCTACTTTTTCTGGTTTTTTCTTTTATTGCAGCTTGTTTATTCCATTGGACTTTTTTGTCCTTCTCTTTATTCTGTTGTAAAACTTGGTGGTTCTGGGTCCCTATAAAACCCATTTTTTTCCTTTTTATAAAACAACCTACTATTTTAAGAAAAATTTGCATTTACAAATATATGGATCGTAAAAAATTTTACCTTAGAGCTTTGAAATTACAAAATCAATCTATGGTAAAAAATAGCCAAAGATAATTTTAAGTGATAGTAAGATATTAAAGTTTCAACATTCAAAAATCCTGTATCAAAAAGAATCTCAACTTGAATTTTGGACCTTTAAATGATTGAATGGCACCATGAATGATTTCTAATCAATTTTTTCTTTGAATAAAGAGTGGTGTGAAGCATTATGAAGCTCTCTATTTAAAAAAGGGGCTCAATCAAGTGCCCAAATCACAAGTTATGTCTCAAAAGTTGACCTATTTTTGGGGGTTGAGAGTTACAATTCATAAAATATTCTTAGAGGCACCTAAAGTCATTTATGGCCATTTTCTAGGCATGTTTCAAAGTAGTGGAAAAGGAGGGCTAGTGGCAAGTTGTGAGAAATGAGGGAAGGTAGAGAGGAGAAGCAGACTTGAAGCTACAAAGAGGCAAAAGGCTCTAGAAATACAAAATGAAGCTATAATGTGTTGCAACCTATTGAGGATTTGATCCTCCATTTTTTCCCCTTTTTATAATGTAATTTGTGTTCAATTCAATAAAATAACATTCATATTGCCTTGTGAGAAATTTTTGTTATTGTGTGTGTGAATCCCCATTATACTATGGGTGATCCCACAATATTGGTTTACAATTTTAGGCCAAATTGGACATTTAAATATTTTTTCTAAATCTTCACTTTCAGGCACCTATAGTGGCTAAACCATGAAGAATTTGAAGATGATGCAAACTAGTGATTTGTGAGATTTTGTCTGTAGATTCTAAATATATTTTTTTTAATTTTTTTGGAATAAGATTGCACTTCTTTTTCCATCTCCTTCAAAAACTAGTTCTTTTGAGTAAACAACATTTTTAAGGAGCAACACTCACCGTATAATACATAACCTTCTTTCCATGAAGGATAAAATTATAATTTTTTTGAATTTAGATTTGTAACTACGATATCTAGTGCTTCCAATTGGTTTGATAGTGTTTTATTGAATATTTTTTCTTTAATCAAGTTTCCAAGTCAAACCAATTACAATTCAGACATAGGCAGATCATATAATGCGTAAAGTTTTTTGTATGTATCGAAATTCAATTTATTTTTTTGTTGGATTAAGGACTTCAATATCTGGTGCACTCATATTTAAAAAAATGATAATTTTCTATTTTTCCACATGTGCAAACATAAAGCTTGATTTTGGTGAAAAACCTATGTTTAACTCAAACTAAAAAAAAAAATACATAATAAAACTAAAAACATATTAAAATTATATTGTTGGATAGCTCATTCTAAGGACTACCCATCTTCCAAATTGGGTATGTGAAGTCTCCATTTTCATCCTCAACCTAAGCTTTGAAAATTAAATTATAGACTTTTTTGGTGCCGAGGGTGAGAAGGTGGGAAAAAGGGGGTTCGAGCAAACCGGGTTCATTGAACCCCCTTTCAAAAAATGTTTTCTTTGTGTTTTTTGGCAGGAATGGTGGGACCTTGCATTTAATTGGTTCGCTCGAAGCATGGTTCATTTGAACCCCAAAAACCAATTTTTTTTGCATGGGGTAGTTTCTTGCAACTTTTCCTTCCTCGCTAGAATTGTAAACCACTTTTGTGGGTTTATCCCTATTAATCTTTATAGAAAAGTAGTCATCAACAAATTAGACAAAATAGGAACAAGAAGAACACATTTTATTAGATCAAGTTTGTGACAAAATCATATATGCATCTATATAAATGGACTAGAATTTTGGACTTGATCATCCATAAAGTACATAGATTACTCCAAAATCAAGATAAAGTACAAATAAAAACTTATCATTTCCAATACCCAAACATCAAAATTATAATACCATATTATAATTAATCTTCTCCAAATCCATAATTAAATACGTTTCTACCTTACATTTAATTTCCATTATTAACATTTAATATTTTAACTATTGCATATACATTATCTATAATTATATTATCTAAATTAAATTACTACTTACATTGACGTTTTATTTTTTTCCAAAATTATTATATTTTTTTCTAAATTATTATCCCTACTATATGAGTAAAGAGCCCTTCTATTTTATAAAATCAGTATAATTTTCCATGGAAGCATATAGAATAGGTTTTTTTCTATAACAAACTAATAGTTATAATTCTTCAGCTATTTAAGATCTCTACCATACCGCCTCAATGTGGGCACCATAGACTACAGATTTTTTTAAAATTAAAAATTAAAAATTATAATGGTTGATGTCGAGTGAGCTTTAGAAGCTATTTTTGTTTCATATGAAACTCATAAGAATAATTGGGATTTTTGCAACATTTTCCTTTTTTATTAATACTATTTTTGCAAAGAGTGGGCTTGCAAAATGGATATTTTGTCTTATAGAAGCTATAATTGTGGTAGCTTTTTTCTACTGGCTCTTTTTTTTCAGGTAATAAAGAGCCATTCTAATTGGATCGATCCAATTTTCTAAATCTTTCTGAAAAAAAGAATATGGATTTGGATCAATTATGATCCTATCATTAATCTTTCTCTCAACTATTTAAGATCTCTACCATACCACAAGGTGGGCACCATAGACTGCAGATATTTTTTTGTGTAAAAAAAATTTATAATGATTGAGCTCCGAGTGAGCTCAATTTTTTTACTTATTGTTTGTTTAGACTATATCTGCTGTTCGGGGAAGGGCGCATCCGCGTTTGTAGGAGCGGAGAGGTCGACGAAATTTCCACGGTCTTATTCAAACGATAAGAAGGCGTGCCCATTAAAAAAATCTTTGGTTCCTCTTCTCCAGTCAACACGCGCGCCCTCGTGATGGCAAAACAGAAGAATTCTGTGCTTGCGGTCTTACGCTGTGATATTTTGAACATACAAGTGTACGACTTTCCTTTTAAAGCGTGGTGAATGTTGAAAAATATCTAGTGCTCGATTATGCAAACCTAGCGTAGGTATGGGCGGCGCTGGCAATGTTCGGCGTGGAGTTATGTTGCAGATTGTTTTGGGCATTCTTGTGTTATGCGCGGGTTCAATGGGAGAAATGGATGTTCCATCACTAAATATAGGTGCTATAATGGCGTTAGACACAACTAGTGGCAAAATAACGAGGACTACTATTGAAATGGCCGTTGAAGACGTAAACAGAAACACAAGCGTTCTGAATGGCACGCTCCTCAACATTGAAATCCGAGACTCCAAACAAGATGCACTTACAGGCGCTTCTGCAGGTAACAACATCTCCTCTGCCCACTATAATCATTTTTATCTGATATTTTGTCCCTCTTTGAATTCAAGATTTTCGAGTAAACCAGAATTTTCGTTGCATTGAAATGAGCATTACAGCGTTAGAAATGGTCAAGAGAGGATGTGTAAGCATAGTCGGCCCACAAACATCCGTGGTGGCTGAGTTCGTGGGGTATTTGGGCTCTGCAGCGCACGTTCCAATTGTAACATTTGGTGCAACGAATCCCTCTCTGTCGACGCATCGATACCCTTACTTCATTCGTATGGCGCCCAGTGATACATTACAGATGAAAGCAATAGCAGAGCTTATACAAAACTATAGGTGGAGGGATGTGGTGCTTGTGTACGTAGATGACGACTTGGGAACAGGGGCGATCCCTGCCTTAAACGATGCCTTACAAGCTGTCAAGGGAAGAATTGTCTACAAGGCCTCAGTGCCTCCCCAGGCCGATGCCTCCGCCATGCGAAAGGTTATTGAGGATGAGCTGATGAGGCTGGAGTCGCGAGTATTCATTGTGCATATGCATCCTGATTCGGCTCTAACCCTGTTTTCCGAGGCGTACAAATTGGGGGTTATAAGCAGTGAGTATGCGTGGATAATTACTGATGGCTTCGCCAGCCTATTGAACTCCTTCAACGCTTCTTCTCTTGTGTCTATGAATGGCATTTTGGGAGTGAAGAGAAAAATCTCACAAGTCGACAAGACAAGGCTAAAAGAATTCTCTGCAAGATGGAAAGACCGGTTTAGAGCCCAGAATCCTGCAATACAAAGTCTGGAATTAAATTCCAATGCGCTTGTTGCATATGATATAGTATGGGCCATTGCTAAAGCAATCGATCGTCTCTTGCGTGTAAAATTGTTTAATGGTAATTTCTCGTCAGCCTCTAACAGCACTAAGTTTTTTAATTTCCCGGTTTTCGAAGGTGGAAATCAATTGCATAAACAGATCCTTCGCACAGACTTTGTCGGCCTTAGCGGCCCTGTTCATTTGAATCACAAAAAGGGAGAACCCTTGGAGCCTTCATACGATATAGTCAACGTGGTGCGAAATAGGTGTAAGGTAATCGGATCGTGGACAAATGGAGAAGGCCTGGTAATTTCTTCGAAACAAGTAGTTAATTGGGGGGGTAGATCAAGAAAGGTACCCCGCGGGTGGCGGATACCTGCACCAGGCAAGATACTGAAAATAGGCGTGCCCTGGGAGCGAGGATTTACAGAATTCATAAATGTAAAACCAGTTCCTGCCAACGCAAGTGCCCAAAACCAGACTTATGAGATTACAGGCTTCTGTATTGATGTGTTTAAAGCGGTGCTCAGGAGATTGGATTATGAATTGCCGCATGAGTTGATACCTTACGGATCTGGCAATGTCACTGCGGGCTACTGCGATGACCTCGTCCATCAGGTCTATCTCCAGGTCAGTTCGCTTCTTCTCTTCATCTCTTCAATTTCCATATACATTTCTAACTGATTGAGAGGAATAAATTGTGAAAAAACAAGCAGAAATTCGATGCGGTTGTGGGAGATGTAGCGGTCATGGCAAATCGGAGCAAGTATGTGGATTTCACACAACCCTACACGGAGACGGGACTGGTTATGGCGGTAGCAAACAAAGACGAGCAATCAAAAGATCCGTGGGCGTTCCTCCGCCCCTTTAGCCCAGCCATGTGGATAACTACTGCCGTATTTTTCGTCTTCACGGGAGCTATAGTTTGGCTTCTGGAGCACAGACAAAATAGGCAATTCAGGGGAAGGCCTCAGAAACAAGTAGCGACTTTCATCTGGTACTCGTCATGCTTACTCTCTCTCACTTATTTCACATTATTAGCTTATATAATTGCCTCTCAAACTAGCTTATCTGTCTTAATTAATTAATCTATATAAATAATGTGTAGACATATCATTTTCGATTATTTTTTAATAATTTAATCTAATTAAATTAATTTTGATGTAATGTAATTAGAATTAGCTTTAGGATTCAATTAGATTGATTGTGGATTTTGGTTGTACAATTAAATCTTGTGATTAGGGTTATGATTAGTGTTTAAATACAATTAGTATTAGAGTTAGATTATGAATTGCATAGGGTTATAATTAGAGTTCATTTATGGTTAGAATTCAATTCAATTCAATAATGGTTAAGATTACAATACTATGATTAGGGTTAGCTTGGGTTATGGTTACAGTTAGGGTTCAATTATGGTTAGAATTTCATTATGATTTGACTTAGGGTTTGTATTCAATTAGGATTAGGGTAAGGGTTATAGTTCAATTATGATGAGCATTGATTTAGGGTTATGTTTTTGGTTCAATAATGGTTAAGGCTACAATTCAATTGAGGTTAAGTTTTAATTAGTGTTATGATTACACTTAAGGTAAGTGCTCAATTATGATTAGAGCCAGGGATCATTTAGGGTTATAATAGAATAATAATATTGTTATATAATAATATAATACCTATGTAAACCCTTTTTGAATCCCAACCTAGTTGAAATGTAATCTAATTGTAATGATAAACTTGACCCTGACCCTAGTCAATCCCCAATTTGGGTTCAATTTAGAATTTGGTTAGGATTATACTTGTATGGTAAAGTTTGGGGTTACCATGGGTTTTGGTTCTATGATAAAGCTTGGGATTACAGTTAGGGTTAGGCTTCAA